>CM021109.1:242610513-242961491 GCA_007115665.2 Sequoiadendron giganteum
AAGGGTACACAAGTGCTATGCAAGGATATCACATCCCTAATCGTGACTTACAGTCAACACAATCCCGTTCATGATAACCGGGGAACAAACTAGTTAAACGCACTACCCAAGGCCATTTAAGGTTGACTACACAGTATGACAACCCACGAACTTGAAAACCCAACTGGAAGGCTTGACAAATGCTAAGACCCACATTTCCCATATGGTCATACGAACAACTCAAAAACAACAAGGAAAGAATCAAATCTACTTTGGGTTCACTAAACCCATTTCCTCACTAGCATTCAGTAATCAATGTGTTAAATGAACTGAATTAAATACGCCATTTAAAAATCATTTTATTTCTACATAGCATTTAAGTACATGAAACCATAACCCATATCTCAATAATTCAGATAAAAAGAAAAATCCCATTTTTAAATAAAATATTTATTCCATATTCAATAAAACTCATTTTTCAAAAAAAAAAAAAACATCCCCATTTAAATAATGTAATAATAAAATGAAATACCCATTTTCAAAATGTTAATATTAAACATTAATATTATAACTATTGTTTTAAATTTTCCCATAATATGATAAAAAAAATCATAATATTAAACCATTTTATGCATTTCATTATTATAATAATCATAATACTAAGATATAATAATAATTTGAAATATTAAAATATTATAAGAATTATAATATTAAAATACTATAAATTTTATAATATTAAAATAGAATAACTTATTATTATATATTTTTTTTAAAATTAAAAATAAATCAAGGGCACTACCTTGGTTCACGTGCCAACCCCTAGGGTCGAGTCGCATGACCTCGGGCTTCGTGCGTAAGGATACTGGGCAGAAAGAGAATCGACCGTGGGTTTTTCCCCAACGGCGACAGTTTTGATAGTGGGCGGCCACAGGAGGCGGCGCTGCTAGGAGGTGGAAAGCACGAGCAGAGGAGCCATCGCAGGTGGCGTGGGTTGCAGACCATGCTTGGCACAGTGGTCGTAGGAGGCACAACGGAGGGGGTTTGGCGCGGCGTGGGCACGGGCGGTGGAGTCGGCCACCACCAATGGTGGCACAACTGTGCACTGCACAGCCAACCACTGTTGACGATGGTCGCAACAACATAGTCCGTGCGGCTGCATGGCCGCCAGGGAAGCTGGGCGTGCTCACCCACACCACTTCCCATGGGGGCGACGGTGGGGTGAGCCCCAACCCCCATTAAAATCCTTTCTTTTTAATTTTTTTTTTTAAAAAGAAAAACCTTTGACTGTCTTTTTATTTTTCTTTTTTTCAAATAAAACCAGAACTTAGAAAGAAAATACAAACCTCTTTAATATTTCCATCCTGCCAGCATAACCTTATAAAACAAAATTTATAAAAATGTACATATATGAAAGAAGTATATGCACATATATATACACATAATTTCCATTCATTCAAGCTTGAATATTCAAAAAAAATGAAAAAAAAATTGAAACAAAATAGTATTGAAATAATACTTTGCAACCAAGAATCCATTTCCAACTATGAACAATATTTTCCAAATCATGAAAAACAAGATTTCAACAAGTTTTGCCATCCACACAAAATCCATTGAATTAAATTTTTTTTAACTAAATACAAGATGAGAACTTGATTTTTTTAAAGTGTGATGAAGATCTTGATGGTGCTTTAAAACCCTTTTAAGCTCCACAGATTCTTTGAGCTTTTTATCCAAACCCACAAAATTGAGCAATCTTTCCTCTTCTCTTTTCAATTTTCTCCAAAAACTCCATTAACAAGACTTGTGAAGAAATTCAAAGATAATGCAAAATTTTTCCCAAAAAACCTACAGCCACCCTCATAAATTCTAGAAAACAAAATAGGAAATATCTCATTTTTTGAATTTTCAAATTTTCAAATTTTTAAATTGACTTTTTAATCATCTTCTTAATTTTCAATTTCAACTCAATATGCATGCATTTCCAAAATGAATAATGTAATTCATTTCAACACAAATAACTTAATCAATTAATAAAATAAATCTACTACAAGATTAAATTATTTATTAATTAAATTAAATTACTCAATAATTTAAATCAAATTTCTAACATTATTCTAACTTCCTAAATAAATTGAAACAAGGCAATCAAAACAAAATAGAATAACTAGATCACACTAGGACCGACGACACACTATGACCAGAGTGACGACTCGGCACAAAAATCCTAGCTACTATCTCCCAATTGAATGTTGTTGGGCAATGGACATGCTCGAACCTGTGAAACTAGGTGGAGTCAATGTCCTATACCTGTCAACCTGCGAACAAAGAATATATCCACATGAGATAATATCTCATAAATAAGGTACACCGTGAAGAGGAAATTGCGAAATCACAGGGTGCTCACAAGCGAGTGATGCGATATCGTCCTCTTCACCAATACAGTAGTACTAACTAATGCATCTAACATAGCAACATATTCAAGGCATAAAACATCATAAATTTAATATCCACTTATGCTAATTCCAAACATGTCATAATAATCACATCAAAATATAGTATCATCACATCAAGATACATCACGATAAAATAGTGATCAACTGTAACCAAGTACAATTTCAAAGTACAACACAATACTAAAGCATAAAAGAGGAAACAACCAAGTTTGCACAATAAAGAAAAATTGAGGGGTTTTACACAGTGCACAGTAGTGTAGTGCACCTGCAGGAGGCAAAGATTATGGTAGAGGCACAGGTTGCTTCTCTTGTGGTTAGTAGGCCCATATTGCTAGCATGTATTCTAACAAGGGCACATCAGGATTCACGTAGAGACCAGCGGCATTAGAGCCGACAGTGGGTGATGCTTGTAGAGGCCATCATGTGTTCATAGTGGTTGATAACCGTCAGAAAGAGCATCAGGGCACCGTGGTTGAGACTTATGGTATGTTATTGGGTAACCCTGTTACTATTCTATTTGATTTAGGAGCATTTGATTCCTTCATTTCTTCATTTATGCCACAAGTGCATGTTTAATTAATGAGAAGAGTTCATTGCAAATTCATTCATGGAGAGAATTTTGGAGAGGAAAATACTCTTCAGGCTTGAGAGGATATTTTTGGAAGAAATTTGGTTGTAGAATTGATTTGGAAAATTTTGTTGAAGTTTGGTTATGCTTTTGGATTGTTTGCTTGCTTGGAATCACTGCATGGTTGAAGAAAATTTGTGAGATCTTTGGAGGAGGCTCTGCATCAAAAATATTATTTTCCTGTAACTTCAACACCAGGTTTTATTCTGTGATTTATTGTTCTTATTTTTTTTAAATTAAGTTGGTAGTGAATAAAGAAATGCTTGTTAAATTCATTTAGGAATAGAGATTACTATTTGAGAATTGAAATTAATTATTTAGATTTTGGAAGTTTAGTTTTCCCTGTGAAAATTCCTCAGGGAAATTGTATAAAATATCTGTAGGATTCAATTTCAGTTGAGGATATTTTTTATTTTGATTGTTAAATCAAACCTAGAGGTTGAACAACACATTTAGATTGTTTTAGAAAATGTAATTCTTTGTAGAAAACAAATTTATTTTCAAAACCTCTATAGAAAGTTATGATGGAAAAATCTAGAAGATCAGAGAATTTCTAGTTATAAATTAGTTCCTTTTAGTTTTCTCATTTTGATATTGAAGGGAATTTTAGAAAATTGATTAAAAGAACCTGTTTTAAACCTTGGGAAAATTAAGAATCTTCTCTGTAAAATTTTATTTCCTCTTCCTGTAGGTGGTTATTTTTGTTTATTTTGCCCAATTTTACCAGTAAATTAATATCTGTGTAAATATATATATATTCATTATATGTATTATATTATAGTGTAAATATACATATAATAAATATATATATATTCTATTTGGGAGTTGTATATGAAATTTTATTTATTTTGATGTTGCCGTCTGTATGGCATTTTTTGGAAATGAATTTAAAAAAAAATCATTTTAAAACCAATGAAAAGTCAAAATTTCTGTTAAATGTAGGAAATAAACTTTATTTTGTGGTTGGTGGGGCGGATGTACCCCCACCGCCCACTACACACATTGGTGGGAGTGCGCTACTCCCATGGTAGTGCCCTCCATTGGTAGTGGAGGGAGCGATGCCCCCCTACGCATGGGACTGACTATACATTGTATAGACCGGCACCCAATTCATTGGGTGGTCAGTTGTATAATGTACAGTCCGACAGGTTTTTTTATTTCCCCAGTGATGGGATGGGCGCGCAGGGTCTTGGGATCCGCAGACGGACAAATTTTGTCTGCTCTTTTTTTCTTGTGTAAACTGCATTTTAATTTAAGCATATATATAGTATATAAAATGTATAATATATATACATAAATATATATATAATGTATATATATATGTATATATAATATACATAAATATATATATAATGTATATATATATAATGTATATATATATATATGTATATATAATATACATATAAATAATTTATATATGTTATTATTATTATTTTTTCAAATGGTTATTAATATATATAGTGTATATATACTGTGTATATATGCATACATATATAATAATATTATATGTTTTGATAAAATCTATTTTTTCATAGAAAATATATAAACTTTGTTTGTTAATCTTGTTCGAATTTCTTTATTCTTTGTTCGATTGCAACTACTTTGATACTAGACACACTTTGTTATTATGTTTTGATCGCTACTTATTGAGCGACAAACTATTATTGTGTGATGTGTTTATCTGATGATTGTTGTACATGCTTTAATGGTTTAATTATGTTAGTATTTATAACATGAGATTTCATTATGAGCTTATTGAGTAAGATGTAAATGCCAGTCTTGATGAGTGTATTGGTGAAGGGGACGGGTTCACATCACTTGCTTGCGAGCGCCCTGCAAATCTGTGATTTCTTCTTCATGGTGTGTATTATATGCTGGTTAAATTATATGATTTTGTTTACTTGGTTTTCAGGTTGCAGGTACATGACATCGACTCCACCTGGTTTCGCAAGTTTGAGTGTGCTGATCCAATGGTTAAGTTGAACACAAGATAGTAGCTAGGTAACTTGTGTCAAGCTTACGCCCTAGCCTTAGTGTGTCGTTAGTCTTGTTTGTTGAGTCATGGTTTACCTTGTTTTAATGTTATTGTTTCTGAAAGGTGCTTGTTCATTAAATTAATTTTCAGAATAATTTCATTGGTTAAAAGTGGTGATTAATTAATATTAAAATTAAAAGTGTGTTTAGTAGTTATATTTAAATTTATTAATAAAATTTAGTTTAATTAAATTAAATTTAATCCCAAACGGGTTGAATTTATTTATTAAATAATTAAAATTAATTAATTAAGCTTTATGTGGATTAAATTAAATAAAAGCAAAAATTGAAATTTATTTGAAATTGAATTTTAAAAGGAAAGTTAGTTTTCAAAATATTGGAGTTATTATAATATTTTAAATTTCTATATTGCATGAAAATTGGATTTGGTTGTGGAGGATATTTTTAATTTATGGCACAAGTGCATTTATAATTAATGAGAAGAGTTTGTTGCAAATTCATTCAACGAGAGAATTTTGGAGAGGAAAAACTTCTTCAAGTTTGAGAGGATATTTTTGAAAAAAAAAATGCACAGAGGATTGTTGGAAGAAATTTGGCCATACTCTGGGATTATGATGTACCCACTATGTTGTCCTTGTCAATTTTTTAGTGGAGTAATAAGTGATCATGTGTCCATGTATTTTACGTTAGCATGATGTCCTCTGTGAAAGAGAGTAGCATGTAAGTAACCTGATATAAGGTTATGGTTGGAAAGTTATGATACGTATCCCATGGGTTATGGAATTGGATATTCCTGTGGGATTATGTATGTTGTTGTATCCCCTTGTAAATATAAGAAACCAATAACTGTATCTTGTTTGAATGTTGTGGAAACCCGTACTTTCTTTGTGTGTCCATGTGATGGTGATACTTGGTACCCATCCATAGGGAAAAGTCACACTTTGGTGTGGGATTAACCATACCATTGTGTGTCTTTGCTTGTTTGTTACTTGATTGAGAGCCAACCCAAGTGTGGTTGAAACCTATACATAAGAGTAACCAAAAGTATCTCTTTTTCTTTTGGTTCTCTAGATCCTCAATCCGTTAAGGGATAGTAGCAGTCACAAGTTTCTTGGGTGGAGTGTGTAGCGTACGCATATTGCAGTGCAGAGCATCTCAGCTCAACCAATCCTGAGAAATCATACCCACTACTTTCCCTTATGCTGGATCAAGATACTTGATCCATATGTGTTAGCCTGATCCCCATAGATTTGAGTACAACAAAATGGTTGTTAGTTATTCCTAGACGTTTGTAGAGGCATTGATCTAGCATAGCGAGTAAAGCTCATCCATATGAGAGGTGAAGCTCGATAGCCCCATAGTGATATTATCATATTGTATTATGTATATGTACCTTATTTTCATGTGTTCCGACATGATGCAAGAGATATGATGCCACACCCTACTCATGTTCTAACATAGTGATGGTGATGATGTTGACACGATGCCACGTGCTGAGACACATGAAGGCACATTATGAGATTTTCTTTGTTAGCCTACTCGTGCGATGAGCGTTATGGGGCCTCGAACACTTGTAGAGAGATCCTCATGGTTTCCTTGACCATGTTGGCCGAGTAGCGTATGGGTAGATCCTAGCCACATATACCTCTGGCTACAACAAGTTCTTGCATGTGTCTTCTCCATAGGGTATTTTGTGTGGGGTGAGCGTGCCTAATACCGTGGACCCATAGACACACTGTCATGTGGCATACGACCAGTACGTGCCTTCTTCGGCTAGCGTATGAGCAAATAGAGTGACGACATTTTTTTAGTCGTGGATACACTCCAGGTCATGTGGATAGCATTCTTATTCCACATCACATGAGGGCTATTATCATTCTAGCCAGACATTGTTTCCTCCTTCCTCATTGGTGGCTACTATTTAGTCACATAGTGTTGTATAGTGCAATTTTAAATATTGTGAACTTTCTTTGGGTTATTGATGATTTTTCAGTTGATTGTGAGGTCCAAGACTTTGTTATATTTGATTGTGAGGCTTCATCCACAACTTGCGATCTTATTTTCTTATAACCCTAGTGTTTATATATTTTATTTAGAGTTGAAATTATGTGCATTATTGTCTTATTATTGAAATGGAACTTTAATTTGATCTTCTTTATGAAGTTGGTGGCTAAGCTAGTTATCTTTATTGTTTTCAATGTCGGTTATGTGTCATATTGTGATTCCTCTCCAAGGACATATGAGGTAGACTTGGTGAGTGTGTACGAGGAAGTAGATGCAAGAAATGTAGAGGATGGGGGTATGTGAGGTTGTACATATCTAGAACCCACTACTCACCTATGTGTGATGACTATCTCTTGAATGCTAATCCCCTTAAACAACAAGAGACAAGTCAATGTGGTCTTGTTTGGATGGTCTCACCTTTCGTGTGGCCTAACACCATCAAACCACTGATTGTGATGTTGATTTATTTGAGATGGTTATATGATCTTTTTTCATGGATTCTTCTATCATGGATTGGTATGTTGATCTCCGATGTCCTGATGGACCCTTGTGTGACCTTATGTTGTGATTTCTGGTGTTGTTTATTGGTATGTATATGTATTATGCATGTTTAATCATGGGTATGGTGCTTTATCTCTGAGTTTTTGTATGTTAATTCCGTCTTTTGGTTGTGACTCCTCTCTTGGGTGGTGTGTATAGGATTTTTGGGAGAGGTGATCATGGAGAAAATCGTGTGATTTCTTCTTCTTTGAGTCCCCACTAGAAAAATTGTGTGGAGCGTTTGGTTCCTCGGTTATGTACTTTGCTAGAGGAATTTATTATCCAGCAAGGCTTTGGACAAGAGCATGGTATGCAACCACAACACTCTAAACCTAAGCCTAAGGTGTTACAACCTCAACCTAGTGGTAGTGGTTCTCGAATTAGAAAGAACCGAAACTGGAGGCATTCTAAGCAATTCCATTTAGAGCAATTGGCACAACGTGCAAAGGCTGCAGTGGGTAAAGGTACAAGATGTTACAATTGCAGCCAATAGGGTCACTTAGCAAGACATTGTTCTCAGAGGAACACATTTGGAACCAGTCAGAGATCGTCAGTTACGAAGCCAACAAGGAATGATGCAAGAAGGACTGGTGGAACAAGTGTAGCGGTTGATCATCATCGGATAAAGCATCAGGGTACAGATTTGGAGATTATTGGAAGTGGACAAGCAGCTATTTCGGGAGCTCATGAAAATCCTGCGGTATATGAGGCCGAGGAAGTACCTTCAGTGTTGTTTCCTCTACTTTGATTCTTGATATGTTAGGATATGTGTTTTGAGACTATGTGATTGATTAGTTTGACAATGTATTTGGCTTGGAGGATTATAACTCTGGATATTGTTATTTTTATGTTGGTGTATGTAGCGGTTCAGTGTTGGAACCATGAATTATGTGTGTTTTGGTGAAATTTCGTACTAGGCGTTTTTGTAGGCTTCTAGGAGTAAGCCTGACCCTGGGGGGGAGAATGTAACACCCCTCTATTTTTCTCTTATGTTAGATTAAGATGCTTTATTATTCGAACAATTCTTATTGAGTGATACAAACTATGTGTGTTATGAGATGCAATTTCCTTGATGTTATACTTGACATGCTTTGATTAAAATAATGTTGGTTTATTATGACATGATTATTGCTTATGAGTTTTATTAATGATGGAAGTGTCAGTTTGGTAATATTGTATTGGTGAAGGGGACATGATTGCATCAGTCGTTTGTGAGAGCCCTGCGATTTTGTGATTTACTCTTCACAGTGTGTTTTATAATGATTTTATATACATGTGCTATTGATGCCTTGGATGTAGGTTTGCAGGTACATGACATTGACTCCACCTGGATTCACAAGTTTGAGCATGTCAACCCAATGATATGATGATTGGGAGATAGTAGCCAGGTTACCTATGTCAGGTCTACACCCTAGCCATAGTGTGTCGTCAATTGAGTCTGTTGTGTATTTGGATGCTTGTTTCAATATTATTTAATTTTGATGGGCTCTTGAGTATGGAAATAAATACTTAGAATTATTGCTTTAAATAATGTTGATTTTTATTTAAATTAAAATTATACAGTGTGGATAGAAGTTTTAATTTAAGTTGATTAATTAAATTTGATTTATTTAATTAATTAAATTTAATCCAATGGGTTGAATTTATTTATTAAATAATTAAAATTAATTAATTAAATATGTTGTTGAGAAAATTAAAAGCAAAAGGGAAATTAATTTAATTTTAAATTATAAATTTCAATTAGTGTTAATTAATTTAAATTTGGAATTAAATTTTAATTAGAAATTATTTTAACATGCAAAAGGCTTTGAGAAAATATATGTGGTTGTTGAAAATATATTTTTAATTTGACATGTGTATGAGAAGAATTAATTATTTACTTTTGGTTGAGAAATTATTTGGAGGGAATTTAATTGAGAGAGGAAAGAAGTTTCTTCATGGGATATTTTTGGAGAGGAAGATATTATTTTTGGAGAGAGGTTTTGGTTAAAAATTGATAATAAAAAAAAAGGATTCTCAGGAAATTTGGGGTTTTTTTGTATTTTTACATCTTCCTGGAAGTGGCGATCTTGGGGAAAGCTTTGGAAATTGATCTCTAAAGGGGAGGGTCTACTCCAATATTCATCTTCTTCAAGCTTCAGGAAAATAGGTTCCTTCAAGTTTTATTTTATTTATTTAATTGTTTGAGAAAGATTGTTTGTACAAAAGCTAATTTTGTAGAAGCTTTGCTTAAAATGGTTTTATTTAGATTGAAAGATTGTTTGTGCAAGAAGTTTTTGTGTTTTGGTTGTAGAAGCTTTAAATTGTTTTCAAAAAATTGTAAGGCTTCTTTATTGTTGAATTGTTGTGAAAAAAATTCAAAGGAAAATAATCTATGATTTAAGAACTTATTTTAGTTTTTAAAGCCTCTGTGTAAATTTAGAGGAAAGGGATTTTTTGTAATCTTCTAGGATTTGTTTAAATCTATCTATAGAAGTTTTGTTAAATTATAGTATGAGAAGTTTGTGCAAATTTTCTTTTGAAAGATTGAAATTGAAACCCTTTCATAAATTTGGTAAAACGGTTATAATTATTGTGAAAATTTTCCTAGGAAAAATTGGTTGCCCAATTAAACAATTGCTTGTAGATGATCTTCTTCAGAAATATTTTCCCCAATTTTCTATTGTACTGAAATTCTAAAATAGATAAATAATAATGTATATATATATACATATATGTGTATATACATATATATATATGTAAAATATACATATATTATATTTATTTATTTATTGTTTGTGCGAATTTACTTATTTATTTTGCTTTCGTCTGTACGGCGAATTCGGGGGGGAACGAGGTTGATTTAAAAAAAATATACATGCTGGGTGGGGGTGCATAGCACACCCCACCGCCTCCACTAAGGGAGGGTGTGGTTGTCCCAAGGGCAGCACCTCCACTAAGTGGAGAGAGTGTTGTCTTTGGGTAGCGCAACCCCCTTCCCATTCTCCTTGGCACAGCTAGTTTGGGAGAGGGTTTGGCTTTGGTAAGCCAGTCGATGCCCCCCTCCTTTATTAAATAAAATGCTTTATTTTATTGTATAAACCTGCATCCATTTTTGTAATGGAGTTTTATTCGTTTATTTATTAAATTCATTTTCGAATTTTAATTCGTATTTTTATTAGGTTTGTTTTCAAATTTTGGATTTTATTAGTAATTAAATGTAATATATATTGTTATAAATATGTAATATATATATATATATATATATATATATATATATATATATATATATATATATATATACATATATTATTGTTTAGTTTTAAATGATGAGGTAATCAATGTTATGGAAATTTATTAATTATATGTATATTTTCTCCAAATGTAATTTAAAAGAAAAGGTTGCATGCATATTTACTCAAATAGAGGAAATACGTATGCATTAGTTATAAATATTTTTCTAGAACTGAAGATTAGATAATTGATTGGTTACATCTGTTAAATAGAAGCATGTTTGAGTTCAAGTTGAAGTTAATTCCAAAATGAAGAATTCTTGAATGAAGAAATTGTTTTCATTTAAATGGTTTTTGGATTAGATGCATGTAAATGAATGTATTAGGTGAAATTAAAATAATGTGTTTTTGAAAAAGAGAAAATTATAATTTAGGTAAATGATGTAAACCGTTTGAGGGAAATAGACATTTTATTAGTTTAAATTGAGGGAATTGGAAGAATAAATGGAATGATGTTCTTATAGTTGTTTAAGTTAAATTGAGATATTTGAAGAGACGGTTAGTTAATTGGATGAATTTTCTCTTTTTCTTTATAAGGGTTCTTATTAAATTAGAAAAAATTGTGTAATTTGTCTTATTATTCTTTCTTATCACTGAATGTGAAAGGATTTAGTAAATCCAAATCTTAGATTTGATTATCGTGTTTATTGCTTTTGTGGTGAATCATCTAATTGCAATTAGAGGAAATGAATATTTAATTAAGTGTAATGTGGGAATAGGTATTAAAATATATATATACAATATGTTAGTAGGAACAAAAAATTTATTATTTTAAATTGAGGAAATAGGGGAAATGGTTAGTGTGATGTTTTATCTCTGTTTGGAAGAGCCTTTTTAATTAATTAGTTAAATTGGGATAATTGAGGGGTGCAAATTATTATAAGTTATTTCGTTGATTGTATGCAAGGTTGTGATAAATTAGAATGTTGTAAACATTAAACTATTATGCCTTTATGACGTGTTTGAGATATCTTCTGTGGTATTTAGGGGTAATTGAAAAGAGGTATTAGATGAGTTATTGTAAGTATTTCTAGTGGGAATGTTAACTTTGAGAGTTGTTATTTCATGGTCTTGTCTTTTGTAGTTCTCTATGGTAGCAAGGATTATCGTTTTCAGTGAGTCACCCGGTTTCCATGAATGGGGAATGGTTTGATCTTCTTTGAAGGGATTGTTGGATATTTTGTACCTTAGTTTGCAGTAGTGATGAGTCACATGATAACCATAGGAGGGTGAAGCTCAATGGGGACCAAGATCTGAAATGATCTGATAGGTAACTCATGTATCTTGAGTGGCTTTCTCCTAGGTTAGTAGTATGTTTAGGTTATTGGTGAGTCATATTGTTAAACTTAGATAGCAATGTTATTTTTGAGTTAGTATTGTTCTTGTGGTGGTTTTGTTTAGTGTGGAGTCAGCTGTGACTAGAGGTTGTAGGGATTGTCCTTGTATCCGTGTTACTGTCTCCTAGCACAAGGGGTGGGCCTTCGGGTACCACTTGGTTCGGAGGAATGTGCACCCTACGTCGTTGGGTCCCCTTTTGATTTGCAGATTGTGTTGCAAATTTTTCTAGTGGAGATCTCGCAGTGGTTTCATTCTTTAGTTCAAGCTTCCTATTTGCTTTAGATTAGCTCTTGTAATTATTATTCCCCTCAATTTTTTTGGAGGAATAATCTTGTTAATGTAATAGTTAGGTTTGATCTACCTCATTATGAGAATGAGTATTGTAATCTACTTTTAAGTTAATGTAATCTGAAGCTTATTATTCTACTCCTATTGTTAGAAACTTTAATCCTTTTTGTGTATGTGCAATTAAATGCTTTGAGTGCAAGTGGTGTGTATGTATTGGTTATAGATTTAATCTTGTCATGTTACCTTAGAGGTTATTGTGAAGTATTTTGCATCTCCTTTGATAATAATGCACTTAAAAAAAAAAAATTGTATGCTTCCGTGTTGTGCAACTTCCTTTAGGGTCTCATGGCGGGGCATTACAGGTTGCAAGCCCTATTGACCTACAAGTCGATTCAATCTGCAATATAATTATTTCTATTCCTTAAAAATTATGAGCTATAGTTTATAACTTTTATATGTGAAAGTTAATTTATATATATATATATATATAACTTTATATTTTAAATTTGGTCTATATAGATATTATTTATTAATTTTTTATTTAATAAGAGTTTAAAAATACATACATACATATATATTTAATAATTTTTTGTATATAAATGTAATTTTTATCAAAATTATCTCAAAATTGTAATTAAATAATTAATCATTATATTAAAAGATTATTTAAAATTCTACATGCTACTATATATCTATAAATATTATTTGTTAATGAAGTTTACAATGATTTAATTTAACATATATACATAAATAAGAATTTAACTAGTCAAACTTAAAAAAATTCTTTAGGGATTCCCTTATAAGATAATTTTGGAAAGGCTATATATTTTATTTGATAAACCAAGTATTTAATCTAATGATTTATTGAACCCTCCTCTTTTCTAGATTCTCTCAATCTAACTAAATAAACTAAATTATAAAAAAAATTCAATAACGTAATCCTTTGGTTCTATTTTTGTATATTTTCTATCTACAACAAAATCCCATACACTATCCAACATAAAGTTTTTAATTTTTTGCTTTATGTCCTATATACATAATAACAATGAAAATAACTAAATTTCTTCCTTTGAAATTACACAACTAGTCTTATGAGGCATATCAATTACATTCCCCATAACTACAATCATGGAGCTTGAAAACTTTCTTTATTGCACAAGGAACACATCTATCTTTTTGAGGCTTTGATTTGAAGAACTCCCAATTATTTTCCAACTTCAATGCATAAAGCTAACAAGTGAAAGAAACCAAGCAAAAAAATTTCCAATATCTCTCCACCCAAACGTAGGATTGAAATTCAATCCACCCTTGAGCTAGGATCACATAACTTTTCCCATGTACACACACAACCACTATTGACGAGGATACCTTAACAATTTCCACAACATACTTTGCACATTGTAACAACTTACACTCACATACTTTACTTCTTCACCTTAAACACATAAATAAAACCTATACAAGGTGGAAACTCATAATTCAAGACAAATATCGAAACTCAACTCACAACCATACCACAAAAGATTTCACAAACATTCAAGACATTCCTTATCACATCAAACAATTATCAAACAAAAGGGTAGACTAGGTTACCAAAGAATAGCTATCCAAAATTGTGGAAGCATCTCCTTCCCCAAGAACTTTTCTTCCATTCTTCCTTCCTCTATCTTTTTCTCTCTCTCTCTCCATTAGGAATTTTTGTCCCCCAAAATGGAAAAACATCGAAGAGATAAGAATAAAAAAAAGGAAAAGACCCTTCTCCATTCAAGGATAATGAATAAATAGAAGGGGAAAGACAACTACCTTTCCTTAACCACCCAACTACCCAACCGACTCTAATTTTTGCCACTTTTCAAAAATAGGTAATTAAAATAGGTTTTTATGTAATACCCCTTTGTTTTGCTCTTTTGATGTGGTGGTATTTTATTTTGATGTTATCGTTATGGTATGCTTTAGATTAGCATAGAAATTAATGATGTTTTATGTCTTTGATTATATTATGGATGTTAAATTCGTCAGTTGGTAATATTGTATTGGTGAAGGGGACAGGATTGCATCACTCGCTTGCGAGCGCCCTGCGATTTTGTTATTCCCTCTTCATGGTGTGTTTTCTATGATGCAAATATACATGTGCGATATTCTATTGTTTGTAGATTAACAGTTACAAGACATCGACACCACCTGATTTCACGGGGTTGAGCGTGTCCATTGCCAACGATATTTGATTGGGAGATAGTAGCTAGGTTTTCTGTGTCAAGTCATCACCCTAGTCTAGTGTGTCGTTGGTTGTAGTCTAGTTCAATTGTTTTAATATTGTTCAATTGTCTTAATCTTATTAAATTACAAGTTAGAAAAGTTAAATAAATGGCCTATGTAGTTAAGTTGTTAATTAAATGAATCTGGTTATAATGATAGAAATATTATTAAATTTATTAATTAATTTAATTTAATTAATAAAATGATTTAATCTTGATTAGATTTATTATTGATTAATTAAATTAATGGCGTTGAATTAAATTATGATATTCATTTTGAAGTTAATAGTTATTATGAATTGAAATTAAATTTGAAAATTGAAAAAAGGGTTTAAATTCCATTTTTTGGAAAATTTTAAATGCAAAATTGAAAAAGAGATATTTGGGGATATTTTCTATTTTCTATTTTCAGAAATTGATTATGGTGGTTGAATAGAGAATATTTCATTCTTTTGGCTATTTTTGGGATTTTTGGTGAGTTTGTTGGGAGGATGAAAAATTGGAAAAAATGGAGAAGGAAGAAATGTCTGGTTTTGTAGGTTTTGGATTAGCTTGGAGGAACTGGAATCTGAAGAGGAATCATTGCACCCTTTTGGATCTTTTCAAACTTCTAGAAACCAGGTTCATTTTATTCAATTTAAATTTATATATTTGAAATTTTGTTTGCAAATCATGTTTGGAAAATTCAAAAAAGGAATTTTGATGAAAACCCATGTTGAATCTGGTTTTAAAATCTTTAAAAACCTTGTTTTGGAAATGAAAATTCTCAAGGAAATTTATGTTCTTGGTTGTAATTGATCTTTTTAATTACTACTTGCTCAATTAGTTCTATAAATTTCTTGTGAGAAATTGAAATATATATGTATGTGTAAATATATATACAAAGATATACATACATACACATATATATATATTATTTATGTTTTATATTGGGCTTATGCTGTTAAGGATTAAATTGGGAAAAACCCCTATTTTTTAAAATATGATTTTGGGATTTTCTTTAAAATTCGTAGGTTTCATTAATAGAAAATTTTATTTTAAAAGGAAAAAAAAAAACAAAGTTTGTGGGGGTTGGGGGCTCACCCCACAGCTGTCCCCCCCCCCATGGGAGGCATTGTGGGGGAGCCGCACCTAGCGCAACCCCCACACCTTCCCCTATGGCCGTTGGCGCAGCCGCCGGCATGCATGGTGGATGACTGTCCTAAGCACAGCCGTGCCACCACTCATGGTGGTCAGCTGTGCCCAACACAACCATTGCCGCCATATGGGGTTGGCTGTGTAAACAGTCGGTGCCCCACCAAAGAAAAATGTGCAGCCGAAATAGCCGCCCCCTGCCCTAAATTCGTACATTCAGCCCGAGGCGGTAATGCGCCCTAAATTTCATTTATTTTTTGTAAATAAATAAAAATATAATATTTTAATATTATATATTATAATATTAAATATTGTTTAATAATATTTGATATTATATTTTATAATGTTAAAATATTAATATTTATTGTTAATAAGTAGATATATAATATTTTAAATATTAAATTTTATAATATTAAAATATTAATATATATTAAAAGGTGATTTAATTAGTGGCATGTGTAATATAATTGAGAAAATTTTATATCTAAATGCTATAGTCAAATTATGGATTTTTATTTTAGAATAATATATTGAAAAGGACAATATTGGATTTAAGAGTAATATGTTTTAATATCGAGTTTAATTGTTTTTAAAATGTTTTATTTTGCAAAGGAGGTGTAGATATTTTTAAATGATATATTTTAAATCGAAGGAGTAAAATTTTATTTTATTATGATTTGAAAAAAATTAAGGATTAAATATTTGATTCTAAAATAATAGATGAATTAATGGATTTTAAAGTAATATATATTTTGGAAAAGAGGAAACAGTTATTTATTTTGAAAAGATAATTTTTGAATGATTGAAATAAATGTCTATTTTATATGAAAATAAATTAGAGAATGAAATATTTGGTGTATATTTCATCTTTGTCTGATAGAGTCGTTCAACTCAGTTTTACTAGATGCAATAAAGTATCAAAGGTTAACTAAGAAGTGGATTCAGGAAATCCGAAGTAGATATAACTCTGAATAAATTGTTTATTTATATGTGATTCCTTATGTTATCGCTTTGGGGGAAATTAATTAGAAAGGGTTGTTAAGTCTTTCTGACAGGGTTTCAAAGATGTGGGTTGTTGTATCATGTTGTCAACCTATTTGGAATGGAGGAAGTAAATGTTCATTTCATTATTATTGAAAAGGAAATTAAGGAATTAAATATTTGGGTTAAATGTCTTCCTTTGTTTGAAAGAGGTGTTATTAAATTAGTTTCATTGCGACAATAAACTACTGAGCTATATTAAGGAAGTGGGTTTAATATATCCAAAAATTAGCTATTTTCCTTGCAATTTCCTTATGTGATTATTTCCTCTATGTTCATGTGTGGGGAAATAGGTTAAGTGTCTTTAATTTGTAAGTCTTCCAGAGGACGCTAGAGTTTGAGAGTTGTTTTGTGAGGTTAACCATTTGATATTCCCTTGGTTAGTGATTGAGTTGTGACAATGCTATTACTCGATTTCCATGAACGGGGATGTCTTGTGCCTCTTGTGGAAGGAGTGGATTATGTGATTGATGGCTCCTTGTAATGAGTGGCGTTTTTATCATTGTTACCTCCAGAGTTGGAGTGGGTTCCCTTTATGTTTCCTCCTAGAGTTGGAGTGGTTGTGATGTCTTATTTGCATGCTATTGGGTTTTCGTTATGATTGGTTATGTCTGGTTTGTTGTCAAGTAGAAGAATGACTTTCGTTAAGGGCCAGAGCCGTGAGAGGTAAATTGGGTAACCTTCGGAGGTAGTTTATTTAAGTGATAATCAAAGCAATGTAATCCTTGTCAGTAATGTTATTGTGTACATGTGGTTGGTACTTGATTGTTATGTGTATGGTTCTCTTAACATACTTGATCTATTATTTCTGGAAGCAATGCAACCATGTTAGAGTTGTACTTGAGTGTACTTGTGATGTATTTGAGTTATACATACATTGAACTTGAGTTGTACTTGAGTGTACTTGTGATGTATTTGATTTATACGTACATTGAACTTGAGTTGTACTTGTGTGGTACATGTGATTGGTTGTTTCAGTTTGGTTCAGTTATGATTCAACCTATGTCTAGAGGTAGTTGGTCTTGCCTAGGAATCCTTGTTACTATCTCCTAGCATGGGGGGTGGGCCTTTGGGTTCCATTTGTTTGGGTGGTATGCACCTTACTCCATTGGGCTTTCTTCTTGTTCGTGTTCATGAGGTTTCTAGTTGGAGAGCTCGCGGGATCCAATCATCTTTATGCTTTTATTCATTTCAATAATCTTGTAATTTATTACCCCTCTTTTTTATCGAGGTGGAAATTGTAATATGTAATCTTGCTTTTGGATTTACCTCATTCATGGGATGAGAGTTATAAACTTATTGTTAAAAGAGATCTTATGGTATCTTTATTTTCTTTGATGAATTTACCTTGTATTTTATGTATGTGTTATTAATTTCTTAGATAATTAATTGTTGTGGTTTCAATTCTTTATTGTTGTCGTGAGTTAATATGTAATCTTAGTCTCGTAACCTTAGAGTTTGTTGCAATGAGTAGTGAACTTGCATATTAATTATAATAAAAAAATTAAAAAATTAGTTCATTTGTGTAGTTAATTGCAACTTCCTCTAGCGTGGCGGGGTGTTACACATGGTATCAGAACCTCAGGTTCATACACTGGGTTCTCTGGGTACTTTGTGCCCACTGTGTTGTCCCTGTGATGTGTTAGTGAAATTGTTTTGTGACCACGTGATCATGGCTTTTACTTTAACATGATGTACTATGTGGAAAAGAGTAGCGTGAAAGTAACCTGATAAAAGGTTATGGTTGGAAAGTTTTGCTATGTATCCCATGGGTTATGAAATTGGATATTCCTATGGGATTGTATCTTGTTTGAGAGTTATGAATACCCTACACTTGCTTTGTGTATCCGTGCGATGGTGATACTTGGTACCCATCTTCGAAGAAAAGTTACACTTTGGTGTGGGATTTACCATACCATTATGTGTGTGTGCATGTGCGTTACCTAATTGAGGGCCAACCCAAGTGTGGTTGAAAACTTATATATAAGAGCAACCAAGAGTAGGGTAAGTGCACCAATATGTGACACAATGTAGGTGCCAAATTGAATAAAAAATAAAAGAACACTGAAATAAGGCCTTTGGCGCACACCAAATGTCAAAAAAACATTTTGTGCATGCCAAATGTCTAAAAATACATTTGGCGCACGTCAAATTTGGCGTGCGCCAAATGTATTTCTAGAAATAAAATGCAAAATTCGGGCTTGGAACCCTCATTTTGTCTTCAACCTGTGGCTTGAGAAGGAAGATTTCAGGCCTGCAGCTCACGCTCACCAAATCTCCTCTATTATTTGCATCCTTAGCTTGCCATTTTCCATGAGAATGTCGCCAACATGTCGAAGAGGTCAAAGATTGCAAAGAGGTGTGTATTTTTATTTTATTTATTTCAAATTTGATTTGGAATGCAACTTTAAATAGATTTTTATAATAAAACTTTGTTCTAATTCTCAGGGAATGAATCTCCACCTCAAAAAATTGAGAATTCACAATCACCCCCTCATCAAGAGCCTCCTATATAAGAACAACCTGAAACCCCTCCATCAATTCATAGGAATCCTCAAGGAACACAAGAAAATATTCAAAATAAAATTGAAAACAATAAAAGAGACATTCAACAATTAATTACAAGATTAACCGAGCATGCCGAAACCCACCCTTATAGGAGAGGGATTGTTGAATCATTGAAGTCAATTTTAACTCATGTAGGAGAAATGAGCGAGCAAATGAATTTTTGGTCAACTAAGAGAGATGAGATGAGGCAATTTTATGCTAATGGTTTGTCATATCCAGATGTCAAAAAACTAAAAATTAGCAAAGTCGAGTTGTGTGCCCTATTTAAAGACCCAAAATCTAATGAACCTTTGTCCCATGCATGTAGGAGGTTCCCCATCCATTGGTGCCACCATGATTTAATTAGAAATAAATTTTTGGAGTGGTGGTGGATGGTATTTGACCAACGTCCATGCAATAACCATGAGGTGCCGCAATAATTTTTGAGGAAACTCTATTGCGAGTTTGTCCTCAATAAAATTCCAAACTATTTTGACAACTTAGACTTTCAGGGTAGAGGTGGGGGCTCCACACACAATAGACCCTCTACACGATGTAATCCACAGTTGGCACCGAGAGCCTTGGGAAGACCCATGGTGGAGCATGTCTTTGTTCCTTCCATTGCTAAGGACAGTGTAGAGGTGGACACGATGAAGTCAATTGGCTTACTCACCCAGACCATTTTACAGTGTGCAAGTCCTCTAGTAGAGCCTGGTGTGGAGGAGACGTGTAGGCCCCGAGCTCCACCCCACCATTGTGGCACTTGTGGTGTTGTTTGCACGTACGATTATTAGGGTGCTCATGATGCAGCTACATAGCCTACGTCAGTTGTAGGGGCGATGGCTTTCACAGATGATATTTTGAATGATACATTCGACATTGAAACTCAGGTAAAATTTAGCAAGTTATTTTAATATTGTTTATTAAAATATATTTTGAAATTTAAGAATAACTAAATTAGTAGAATTTTGATATGATGAAATTTCAGGGTCGCATTGTTCATGAGGGATGTTTTATTCCTACATACCCTTATACATTCTTGACGATGAGTCCACATGTATGCAACTAATATTAAAGATATTATTATTGCATTTGAACAGTTGAATGTTTGTCTCATAACATGCTTCAGATTTCAAACAGTTTCTTGGTGCACCTTCTTCCTCCACACCTCATGATTCATATCCTCAAACAATGTACACTCAAGTAGCCTTTATTCATTAATAGGGTTGTAAATCTATGTTAGCTAGTTTTCAAAATTTTGCGTATATACAAATCTAAAAAATTGATGAGAAACACAAACATTGCATTCAAGTATTCCTTGATTGTGTCACATTATGTTCTCCTATATCAACATGATACCTGAGATATTGTTTCATTTGCAGCTGTTGACAAGAGATAGCCTTGGTGATGTTGGTGGCACAATGTACCATGGAGTTGCTGCAGCAATAGCTAGTTCTGATACATTAAGAGAGGTATAGAATAGATTAGTTGATTTGACATTATATTTTCTCTTTTATGGTCTACTATAGAAAAATTTCACGATAATTTTATGTAGTTTAATTTCTATCTTCATGGTCGCTATAGGTGGTTGTCACTCTAGATCATGGACATGGTGATGCTTTAAATGTGCATGATGACTATATGTATGCGATAAGTGATTATATTTTGTTATATGCCATTCCATAATTCAATTTCTATGTTTTAACATCTTTACTTTTAATTGTATCAGTTGAAGGTCCAAAGTGAAGAGAGGAGGAGTAGCGGACGTGTTCGAAAGACAAGACAAGCAACAATCACTCCATCCAACCGAATTTTGAAGGCAGCATGGGATCTATTTCCTTCCCCTAGAGGGAAATGACTATGTATTAGTGTTTTTTTTTGTATGCCTATGTGGCATTTTGGAGCATATGTTTTGTAGTATTGATATATATACGTGATATTTTGTCGAAATAGATCCTTTGTACTAAGCCTATATGGTTTTTTTGGATATATTTATATACTTTTATCAATATGTATCATTGTATAGCCTTTCGGATTTTTGATTAAAGAAACTCTTATTTTGCTACTGCCAATGATGTTATCATACGTATCGTGTAATTTGTATGCTTGAATGTTGTAGGCATGGATTTTGTTTACATCTAATGCTTAATTAATTATCATGGAATGCTCAATAAGCCCCATCTAAAGTGTATTGTATAAGTAAGCTCCATTCGTGGTGGTTTGTATCCTTTGGAATGCTTCAATTACTTGTTTCTCACCGATGTAGAGGCAAGGAGGCTCAAACCCAATCAATCTGACAACCTACCTTCAAGGGGCTCCTAAAAAGATTAATACAACCTATTTTGAGCAATCTACACAACCTCAAAGCCCCATCAAACCAAACTCTTCATTCAACACCTTACCCAACAATCCATCCTTGTAGCACTCTGATGCAGAGCCAAGGTGGAGAAGACTCACAACAATGGAAATTTCAATTCTCAATCAAGAACTCTTCTTCATAATGATTCAGCCTAATAGGCATCAACCCACCCTCAAGGGTCTTAACTCCTCAACCTTGCAAATGAAAAAAAAGACTCCACCAAGGCCCTACAAATACCATTATGACAATTGAATCAATTGACAACAATCCCTAAGTCAGATTCATCAAGGTTTCCAAAACTCACATTTGTGACTCGTTATTCTTGTAGTACTCAAAACTCAGTTTTAGCCAAATTTCTCCCAACCTTTCCAAAACACTAGAAAATTACAAGATGGATTGAGATACCCTTTTCAGGGCTACACAACATACCAAAGAATCAATGGTCTCTCTTTTGGACCGACATAGAATTTCAACACACCTACTTCAATTTTGGCTTCACAATTAGCCCTTTTTTTCCAAAGGGACCACCCTTCCAACTTTAGGTATCTATCCAAATGCCTTGGATAGTCTTAGGTCATGGTTCCAAACCTTAATTTTTTTTATTAGTTTGTGTCTACAGAGCCTCTAACTCACAAAACCCAAGAAACCCTCCAAAACCTTCACAAAATCAAGGGTTTTAAAGAAACATACAACTCCAAACCTCTCTCAACACTTCCAAAGCCCCAAAAACCTCAAAATATTTCTGCATGGACTCATCAGACTGTCACATAATCCTTACAGGCATTAGTTCTTAAAAACCTCTCTTTGGTTCCTCACTTCCATGTTGGAAAACCCTTGTTCAGTCTTAGAACAGTCACAAAAACACCACATAATTATGACTCCTTATTCCAAAATGAGTTGAAACACTTATTATAACATGTTTTCAATCAATCCACCAAGATACAGTAGCAAAAACTAGGTGGATTGATTGTTACATCACAAATTTCCCCTCAAACCCTTGATTCAACAACACTGGGACAGTCACTGTTTGTGTTGGTTCTCTCTACAAACAAATAGTTAAGACACCAAATAAAAAAATAAATGAATTAGAAAACATATAGAAGAATCCTCTAAAATTATTAGACCATGAAGAACCTGTATGTTCCCATACAACACTCAAAAAGATCAAGAAAACAATATTTTTCTAGAAAATTGCTCAAAACTGTGGTGTTTATTGTGTAAAATTATTACAAAAATTATTCCAATCTCTCATTCAAGCCTTGGTAAGGATTTTTAAATAATTTTCCAACAACCATATTCTCCCTAACTCCCATAACCAACCTTGGGATCATTTGGTCTCTTAATTACATTTGTTTGTGTTAAAGTTGCTTTGTCAACATTTTACAACTTGTATGATTTCTAATTGACTTCTAAGACACAAAACACCCTTTATTTTCATTATGTTTGATCTCTCAAAGCTCATTAGACAAAATAAACCTAAAGGAACTAAAATTTCTCTATTGATGTATTCAAATAAAAAAAAATTGATGATGTGGTGTAAGTGCTCCTGAACCAAACTCAAAACCCGGTCCAAGCCTAATTTTTTCCAACCTTTCCAAAACACCTGACCATTTAAAGGTGGATTAAGATACCCCTTTCAGGGTTACACAACATATTCCAAAATCAATAGTAACTCTTTTGGACCAACATGAACTTTCAATACACCTCCCTCGCTTTAGGCTTCATAATTAGGCCTAATTTCCAAAGGAACCCCCTCACAAACTCACCTCCAAACCAAGGAAAATTGAAATAGTCTTAGGGATGCTCACCAAACTCAAGATTCTCCCATTTTAAGAGCCCCAAGAACTTGTTCTATTCCTCTACCCACAAACCATCCTAAACCTTCACAAAAAGAAGGGTTTTAAAGAAACTCATAACTCCAGACCTCCCCCAATCCTTCCAAAGGTGAAAACACCCCACAATACCTTTTCCCTAACTTAAAAGACACTCATAATCCCATTCCTTTCAGTATTTCTCATATTCAGTACTTGAGTTCCTTAATTTCATGGTGGAAACACCCCTGAACAACATTATAACTTCACACCCCACTGAGTTGATTCATTCTCTCGGCCTATAAAGTATTCATACACAAAACTAATCATGGTATAGTCCAATCCATTGAGCAATAGGGTTAGAATAGTAGGTGGATTGGCTAATGTGTCATGTTGTTGCCCTCAAAACCTCTAACATAGAAAACAAAGCAGTAACCAAGTTTTCTGATCCCACACACACCAACTGTGGATTTAAACCTTCAGAACATATGTAAAGAGAGTAAAAAAATATGCAATCAAGTATCCAAAGCCTCAAGTCATGATTGACTTGTATAGGCCTGTGCAAGGCAAAGAAAATTCAGGAAAACAAAGAAAACTAGTGATCAACGTTTTCAAGTATATTTTGTTATTAGAAACTGAATAAAATCAACCTTCAACTTAGGGTATTATAGAAATACATCATGATACCACCTTCCAACTACCCCTTGAGTCGACCAACCACCATAACCACCCTTTTTTAGACTTCTAAGATGGCGATTTGCCAATTTTTCTCTTAATTACCATTCATTCACAACTTGATTTTGCAAATACCACCTAACTGACCTATTAAGCCTTTGAAATACAATTGCAAGGTATTTACATAGCATATAGAAATATAGAGAGAAAATACAATAAATATTTTAACTAATGAATTGTAAAAAATGAACTTTTGTAGTTTATATTCATGTCATTGATTACATTGCATTGCACATCTTTCAAAGTCAAAGCATTACTTCACTTTGCATAAGTAATAAGTAGATGTTGATAGATGCCGAAAATTTAATTATAGTATAGTTTGAACAAATTTTAAACAAAGTCAACCTAAGCAGGTATGCAATTTCTTCACATTGCATAACTAATAACTAGGAGCAACTGCCAATTGCATTTTCTTATCATGGCATTCTATGAGACCAAATTTCTTTGAGAGATTTTTTCAAATAGTTCCTTGCCTTGTCTATGTTACCACATTTTTCATAAATGTCTACCAAAGCATCTTCTCAAATAGTTCACTGCCTTGTTGCTATGGCTAAAAGCCTAAAACAAGTGATTTTGAGCAAGCTATGGATGCTTCAAAAAATATATCAAAATCATAATAGTAAGCAATAGCATAGAGAAGGAAGTGAATTGTTTGAAAAAATGCATCAAAAAAATTGCTTTGAAATGATAAATTTAGTTGTGCTTTCACTCTTCTTTAACATTGTATATCTACTCCTTTTTATAACAAGAGATAAAAACTATCTTCTTTGAAATCGAAAGGCATTTCAATAGCATAGAGATATAGAGAGAAAATAAAATAAAGAGTTTAACTAATGAAATGTAGAAAATAGATTTTTGTAGTTTTTATTCATGCATTGCACATCTTTCAAACTCAAAGCATCACTTCACATTTCATAACAAATAAGTAGACGCTGATAGATGACAAAATCTCAATTACATTATAGCTTTTGGCAAAGTCAACCTAAGCAGTTATGTAGTTACTTCACATTGCATAACTAATAACTAGGAGCAGCTGCCAATTGCTTTAGCTTGTCATGGCATTCCATGAGACCACATTTCTTTGAGGATTTTTTTCAAATAGTTCATTCCCTTGTCTATGCTACGACATTTTTCATATATGTCTACCAAAGCATTTTAATTAATAGTTCATTGCCTTCTTGCTATGGCTAAAAGCCTAAAATAGATGCTTTCGAACAAGCTATGGATGCTTGGAAAAAATCTACGAAAGCATAATAGTAAGCAATAGCATAGACAAGCCATTGAAAATTTTCAAATAATGCCTTTAAGAAAAGTGGTCTCATGGTGATGGAATGCCATGATAAGCCATAGACAAGGCAGTGAATTGTTTGATATTATGCCTCAACTACTTGCATTTGACAACTTTTTCCTTGAGTGAAAATTTTCCACCATAGGAAAAAGCCTCTGAGATAGCGAAAACCGAGCAAGGTTATTATAGAGGGGCCCAATGTGATCCCATAGGATCAAACGAGAATTTTCTAAGCATCACGATGTCCGAGTAATAGCATGTTGAAGTTTGCAGCCATTTTGCAGTTTGGACCCTTAAGGGATTGATCTGGTTGAACATAGCTCGGAGCGATTCCGCATGTTTAGGTGCAAAAGAGGACCATTCCTAGCGTAAAAATAACCACCCAAACATGTTGGAACAATCCATTTGGTCACATGAGCTGCAAAATGAAAGTTGCACCATTTTGCAACTTTCAACTACTTGCATTTGTCAACTTTTTCCTCGAGTGAAAATTCGCCACCATAGGAAAAAGCCTCTGAGATAGAAAAAACTGAGCAAGGTTATTGTAGAGGGCCCCAACATGATCCCATAGGATCAAACAAGAAGTTTCTAAGCATCACGATGTCCAAGTAATAGCATGTTGAAGTTAGCAGCCATTTTGCACTTTGGACCCCTAAGGGATCAATCCAGTTGAATGTAGCTTAGAGCGATTCCGCGTGTTTAGGTGAAAAAGAAGACCACTCCTTGCATAAACGTAACCACCCGGATGCATTAGAACAGTCCATTTGGTCACACAAGCTGCAGAAAAAAAGTTGCACCACTTTGCAACTTTCAACTACTTGCATTTGACAACTTTTTCCCCGAGTGAAAATTCGCCAGCACAGGAAAATGCCATCAAGATAGAAAAAAATGAGAGAGGTTATTGTAGATGGGCCCAACATGAACTCGTAGGTTTAGATGAGAAGTTTCTAAGCATCACGGTGTCTGAGTAATAGCATGCTGAATTTTGCGGCCATTTTGCACTTTGGACCCTTAAGGGATCGATCCGGTTGAACGTAGCTCAGAGCGATTCCTCATGTTTAGGTGTGAAAGAGGACCATTACTAGCATAAACGTACCCACCCAAATGCATTGGAACAGTTTGTTTGGTCACACAAGTTGCAGAACGAAAGTTGCACCACTTTGCAACTTTCAACTACTTGCATTTGACAACTTTTTCCTCGAGTGAAAATTCGCCACCATAGGAAAAAGCCTCCGAGATAGTGAAAAATGAGAGAGGTTATTATAGAGGGTCCCAACGTGAACTCATAGGTTTAGATGAGAATTTTCAAAGCATCACAGTATCTGAGTAATAGCATGCTGAATTTCGCAGCCATTTTGCACTTTGGACCCTTAAGCGATCGATCCGATTGAACGTAGCTTAGAGTGATTCTGCGTGTTTAGGTGTGAAAGAGGACCATTCCCTAGCGTAAACGTACCCACCCAAACACGTTGGAATGGTTTTTTTGGTCACACGAGCTGCAAAACAAAAGTTGCACCACTTTGCAACTTTCAACTACTTGCATTTGACAACTTTTTCCTCGAGTGAAAATTCGCCACCATAGGAAAAAGCCTTCGAGATAGAAAAAACCAAGAAAGGTTATTGTAGAGGGGCCCAATGTGAACTCATAGGTTTAGACAAGAATTTTCTAAGCATCACGGTGTCCGAGTAATAGCATGCTGAATTTTGCAGCCATTTTGCACTTTGGACCCTTAAGGGATCGATCTGGTTGAACGTAGCTCAGAGCGATTCTGCATGTTTAGGTGGGAAAGAGGACCATTCATAGCATAAACGTACCCACCCATATGTGTTGGAATAGTTTTTTTGGTCACACGAGCTGCACAATGAAAGTTGCACCACTTTGCAACTTTCAACTACTTGCATTTGACAACTTTTTCCTCAAGTGAAAATTCGCCACCATATGAAAAAGCCTCCGAAATAGAGAAAACTGAGAAAGGTTATTGTAGAGGTGCCCAACGTGAACTCATAGGTTCAGATAGATATTTCATAATCACCACAATTTATGATTAATTCCCTATCAAATATTGTTTCCCTTTTGCACTTTGCACCCTTAAGGGATCGAGTCAGTTGAACCATAGTAGCTGTTTTGTTGAATTTCATACCCTAAGGTATGTTAGAGATGACCTAGGTTGCATCGATTTCTCTGAGGCATACGTTGCCGCTACCTTGTCACTTCATTAAAGGACAATAGATTTGAAGGAAGGTTATTCATTAAGACAAGCATCATGAATGTATGAACACAAGGGAACTGTGAAGGGTCACTGTACATGGCAATGTGCAAATGAAAAGGACAGATTAGAAATGAGTAGTGATCAAATGTTAAGTATAGTGAGTGTATTATTATAAAGTGCTTGACAATAAAATTCACTCACCATAGTCAATGTCTTATGACTTTCAATTCTATGTTAGTCAGTGTCTAAAGACTCCAAGAGCTATGGTTGTGTAGCAATAAGTCCTTATGAATGTGGAGTCTTCAAAAAATATAGTAAGTCAATGACAAATATTACAATAGTGATGGAAGAACATCTTGAAAATCCTCCCATTTGTCAATACTTGTAGCAATACATGTATGGAAATTATCCTCCCATTTCCAACATAAATCATGAAATATATTGTACTTGAGAAAAGGACAAAAGGAGTTGCTGCCCAGTTTCTTTTTTCCATTCCACCTCAGCTGGCCCAACTATTTGCATTCCAAAATGGTTCAAAACATGTACATCACCTACTCCCTATGAAACACATGGGTAGTAGCCTCTCTGTGGTTGTGTAGTATCATAGGAATTTGGTCCACAAAAAACCTGCAAAAGCCTCTTAATCTTAGACATAGACTCACATAAAAATCATTAAAAGAGAAATAACTAAATCATGTCAGTCATACAACTGAAGAGACCTACTATCACCTTCATGCATGCTAGATAAGGAGGTCAATTGAAGGTCCTACAATGGTGATCTTCCCCTTCACTACTTTATCATCTCTCGATGACCCTAAGTATAAATTTTAAATATATCACTAAGAGGATTAACATAAAATGTGTAGCATATAACAATTCGATAAATCTAGGAGATAGAAAAGAAAGAGAAGATTGACAACCATAAAATGCACTAGAAACCGATGTTTCTCATACCACTGAACACTTGCACTAGCAACCGATGTTCTTTTCTTATATAATTTGACAAACTTCATTATTACCTATAGTCACAATCAGAAAAGGATCAATGACAATCGTAAATGCATATGACATCAAACAGTAATCGTGAAAAAGCCTTATTGCAAGGTGTTGGTCCAAAAGAATGATCAATAACATGGCTTTACAAATTCAATGTGCATACTTACATAACAATCCAGGGAACCATCTGGGTCTGCTCTAGTCTTTATTGTGTCGATTATTGCCTCGTGGTCAAACTCACACACATTCCACAAGTTCTTGTTCACAGGTTTACCCTTATATTTGATCAAATGAACGTTGGTGGCGATGACAAGGTTTGAATACTAAATAATTTTTCGATGGGTGTCGAAGTCCTCAAACAACCAAACTGCAACATTCTTAAATGGATACCTTCAAATCCATGTTCTAGTAGCAACCACCGAACCTGTAGGATATTCTATGTTTTCTCCATCTATAACTGGGGACTCCAATTTATATTTGGCCTTGATACAATGACATAGGTAATAATTTGTACCCTCTTCATTGTCTTCATCTATAATTACCGCATAAACGTGCTCTACATTGATATGTTCATCTTGTTTGATTTATTTACTGAGCAACATAATAAAACTTGTAAGTAAGATATATTACCTAGTTCTAGTAGGTCCAATACATGATCAAAGTCAATGGATGATTGCATCTCCGTGATTTGTAGAGCCTGTTGGGTCTCAAAATTGTAGGTTTGAACCACGAGAGGTTGCCAAGCTCTCACAATGCTTTTGGTCAACGTACAAGGCCAATTGATGTAATTGTACCTTCTTCTCTTTAGGTTCTGCTAGACCAAGGCAGGTGAACCTAATGAATGATGCAGATTTAAAAAGTATTTCCTAATGCAACAATCTACCCACAATGGCAAAGGTGGTGGATAGATGAAAATCTCTACTACTAATCCTATTACACAAATGAAAGGTTTTGAAAGAATTGTTTGATATGAAATTTTGTCTCTAGGTTGAGGAAAATCAATGGCTTCTATCCACATGGGAAATAGAGTCATAAATAGAAAATGATATGTGTTTTCCCTCTCTAATCTAATTCTAGCTGTTAGGCACTCTGAAAATGAAATCTAATGACTAGCACACAACTTCATTTATTTATGTCTTGCATTAATGGTGTTGGAAAGTTTCTTGTCCTAGTTCTTCTTTAACCACCCAAAAGAAATCCTAAAATTATAGTGACTTAATTAAAGGGATTTAATTCTGACTTACATACACCAACAAATAAAATCACACAAAATGGGAATTCATCTTGATAAATCAATGATTATACTTGATACAATGATTTAAATAACTAAAGGATCTCAAGTTGGAGAGAACCAGATAAAAGAATAAAAAGTTTTGCAACTCAATAATTGAAATAGGAAGGTTTTCACCAGTTAAAAAAAAACATTGATCTCCATTGCTTTGTTTTGAGAAATATTTTTCATTGTTTACATTTCCAGAAAAAATCTGACTCCCTCTAACCCCTGAATTTCATCTCTTTTCTCTGCAACTGATTTTTGAAATATTTATACAAAATAAACCAAGGGTCGTGACCCTTCAATTTTCTAGTTACAACCATTTGAATTTCATGACAGTGATTTAAAATATTTAATTATATTGCCTCTCGGCAAATTAAATATTTTTTACAATAGTCGAGCTTTGATTTTAATCTAATGCTTTGGAAACCTTTGATTTTAAATTTATTTCATGTGGCTTTCCTTCATTTCACTGCTTTGACTTTGACGGGTCCCACCATTGGCTATCACAGCCTCCACTTCCCCTTACCGCGCTACCATGGTTTCCTCCATGCCCTCCTGTGGTACTGCAGTGGTCATTCTTCAAACTGCTAGCTGTTTTACTTTTATCGTTACTATGTTACTGTAGTCACCATGTGAACCGGTGGCAGTACTGCGGTAACCGCTACCTTTGACTGTCACTGACCACTGGGTCCATTGTCATTGCCACTCGTTGACCATCCACCGCGCTATTGCGGTGACCATACTAACTGTGCGTGGTATAGCAGTAACCGCTAACCGCTACCGCCCACAACCCTTTGCTCGCTTCGCTAACTATTACCACAGTCTACGTTCAAACCCTTGGCAGTAGCGTGGTAGCCCTTTACTAACCACTGGCTGTCGCCTTGCTTCGTTAATTGTTTCGCCGACCGTCGACTGCTAACAGTTTACCACGCTACCGTGGTCAATGAATTGACCACGCACGGTAGCGCGGTAAGCACTTCATACCTGCTCCCTTAGCCGCTACCACTATACTACAAGCCCATTATGGGAGGCCACAGTAAAGCGGTATGATATAAAAGGATAAATATTAAGACATCGACATAAGGTTTAGATGGGGAATATGAATTTTCCTATAAGAAAATAGGTAAATATGGGTTCAAATGAAAGTAAAACCTCAGATTTTTATGGGTTTCTATGAAAATTTGTAGGAAAACCTAAGGGTTTTAGATGGAAATTTTGGGTTCTAATAGAGCCGTCGGGAGCTGATAAGTGTCAAGTGGGGTTAGACTTCTTATAGACCATTCATCAACCCACTCTATTGACTCGCAATCATTCCCTAATTGAAGTGTACATGCATAACAAAAGCATACCATCTTCCTTGTATGGATAGTCTATGTACTTGCATTTGAGCTTCTAAAAGAGTGTAGCTCACTCGATTTTATTAGTGTACAACAATCCTCATATTTTGGAATGTTAGTATCATCTACTAAATGAAAAAATCTATGAACTAAAGAATTGCCTTCACTACCTGGACCCATTGAACCATTGCACCACTAGACAACTGATCTTGCATCTATCAACTTTACACTGTTTGTGTACTTTAACTCTTCTTGTGCTAGGGCTCTTTTGATACATGCACATGCTCCATCATGCTCGCCCTTTCCATTCCTGGCCTCTGAGAAGTTCCACATATGTTGAACACCACTAATCCTATGCATCCATAGTGGGAGAGAGATAGAGGGAGGGAGGGTATAGGGTTTAAGGGTTTATGGTTTAGGGTTAAGGGTAGAGGGGAGAGAGAGATGGAGTGAGTGAGAGAGAGACCTAAGAGAGGGAGAGGGGGTAGGAGGGAGGGAGTGGGAGAGAGATAGAGGGTAGAGCATAGATGGAAGAGACATAGGAGTGAGTGAGTGAGAGAGAGAGACTTGAGAGAGGGAGAGGGTGTAGGAGGGAGATGGTTGAGAGAGAGAGAGGGTAGAGCGTTTAAGGGTTAAGGGTTTAGGGTTAAGGGTTAAGGGTAGAGGGGGGAGAGATAGAGGGATTGAATTAGAAAGAGAGACTTGATAGAGGGAGATGGGGTAGGAGGGAGAGACTTAAGAGAGAGAGAGGGTAGAGGGTTTAAGGGTTAAGGGTTAAGGGTTTAGGGTTTAGGGTTAAGGGTATACGGGGGAGAGATAGAGGGATTTAGTGAGAGAGAGAGAGGGAGGGAGTTATAGAGAGATAGAGGATATAGGGTAGAGGATTAAGGGTAGAGGGGAGAGAGATAGGAATGCGTGAGTGAGTCAGTGAGAGACCTGAGAGAGGGAGAGGGGGTAGGAGGGAGAGAATTGAGAGAGAGATAGGGAGGGATGGAGGGAGGGAGTGAGAGAGATAAAGGGTAGAGGGGAGATAGATAGATGGAGTGAGTGAGAGAGAGAGAGAGAGACCTGAGAGAGGGAGAGGGGGTATGAGGGAGAGTCTTGAGAGAGAGAGGGATCAAGCAAGAGAGAGAGGGATCGAGCAAGAGAGAGATATAGGGTAGAGGGCTAAGGGTAGAGTGGAGAGATATAGGAGTGATTGAGTGAGTGAGAGAGAGAGAGAATTGAGAGAGAGAGCAGGTAGGAGGGAGAGATGTGAGATAGAGAGAGATAAAGAGAGAGAGGGAGTGGGAGAGAGATAGAGGGTTTTAAGGGTTAAGGGTAGACGAGAGAGAGATAGAGAGACTTGAGAGAGGGAGAGAATGTAGGAGAGAGAGAGAGAGATATGAGGGAATGATATATATATCTAGGTAGAGAGAGTTGAGAGAGAGATAAATTAGAGAGGTAAGTAGAGAGGGGAAGGGAGGGAGAAGTTAGAGAGAGAAGTTTAGTAAGTTGGATATATCTATTGAAAGAGGGAAGGATGGAGAGAGGGAGAGAGAGAATGAGGTATAGATGGATAGGTAGGTAGAGAGAAGTAGAGAGGTAAGGAGAGTTGTAGGGAGAGGTAGGTATGGAGAGAGAGAGGTAGGTAGAGAGATTAAAGGGAGATATAGAGAAGTGGAGAGGGAAGGAGAGATGGATGGAGAGGTAGGGATCGAGGGAGGGATAAGGATTTAGAGAGAGGTGAGAAAGTGAAATAGAGAAAGAGAGAGAGGTAGGTAAGGAGAGGGAGGAGAGATAAAGGGAAGTAGAGAATGGAGGAGAGAGGGAAGAAGAGGTAGGGAGGGAGAGATAGGTGAGATAGAGAGAGAGAGGAGGGAGGGATATTTAAGGAGAGAGGGGTGAGATAGAGAGAAAGAAAGTAAAGAGGGAAGGGGGAGAGAGAGAGGTGATAGAGAGAAGTAGAGGCGTAATGAGAAAGGTAGATAGATTGAGAGAGGGAAAGAGAGAGGGAGAGAAAATGAGGTATATAGGGGTAGGCTAGATAGAGAGATGTAGAGTGAATTTTTGTGGAAGAGAGAGAGGAGGGAGGGATAGGTAAAGATGGATAGTTGAGATAGATAGAAGGAGAGAGATATAGGTAGAGAGAGGGAAAAGAGATATAGAAAGAGGGCGAGGGAGAGAGGAGAGATAGAAAGAGGGGGAGGGAGGGAGAGATAGAGAGAGTAGAGAGGGAGGAGAGAGATAGAGAGAGGTGATAGAGAGAGAATTAGAGAGGGAAAGAAGGTGGAGATATTGAGAGAGAAGAGGCAAGGAGGGAGAGAGAAATAGGTATAGAGGGACAACTAGGTAGAGAGAAGTAGATATGAAAGGAGAGATATACCTGGAGAGGTAGGGTTTAGAGAGAGAGGTGAGACAAAAATAGAGAGAGGTCTAGGTAGATAGAGGGAGGAGGAGATAAAGAGAAAAAAAGAGGGGAGGAGAGAGGGAGGAAGAGGTAGGGATGGAGAGATAGAGGTGAGAGAGATAAGAGAGAGGAGGAGTGAGATAGAGAGAAAGAGAGTAGAGAGGGAAGGGGAAAGAGAGAAGGGAGATAGGTGATAGAGATGTGTGATGGAGCTTAAAATTAGAGAGATAAGGAGGAAGGTGGAGAGATTGAGATGGAAGGAGGGGGGAGAGAGAGAGATGTATAGAGGGATAGGTTAGATAGAGAGAAGTAGAGAGAAAATGTGGGTGAAAGGAAGAGAGAGGGAGAGAGAGAGGGGGAGAAAGAGAGGTGAGATAAAGAGAAGTAGAAAGGGAAGGAGAGAGATAGGGAGATAGAGAAAATTAGAGAGAGGGGGAGGTAAGGAGAGAGAAGTGAGATAGAGAGAACTAGAGAGGGAAGGAGAGAGAGAATGACAAGATAGAGAGTAGAGAGGGGAGGAGAGAGCAAGGGAAGCAAAGAGAGAGAGAAAGAGAGGAGAGGGAGGGAGGGAGGGAGGGATAGGTAAGTGTAGAGAGTAGAGAGATATATATAGAGATTAAAGGAGAGGGATGAGAGATAGAAAAATGTAGAGAGGGAAGGAGGGAGGGAGATAGATATTGGAGAGGGAAGGAGAGAGAGATGGACATATAGAGACATAGTTCTTGAGCTCAAGGAAGATATTGTTAGATAAAGGGATGGAGATAGTGAGAGAGAGAGAGGTCTAGAGAATAAGAGATGAAAATAAGTGAGATAGATGAAATTCGACCTCCTGAGTACTAAAATTTGACCTCCTGATTACTAAAATTTGATATGTTGATTACTGAAATTTGACTAAGTTTGAAATTTTTAAGATCTTCCAAAAACTAGAATTTGCATTATAACTCTTAGAGATTTGAAACCACTCTCAAACATCCTACCTATATATACATGAAATATAACTTAAAGTATAAGAAATTAAATGTCCATATGTAAATGTCAACTTATACTTAAATGTTTATTTCATGTATATAGTTTCCTTGATAGAGAAAACGAAAATCTAGTTTTGTGCAAAGCAGGCCATTTGGTGCTCACCAAATGAATCATCACATTTGGCACACACCAAATGACTCATCACATTTGGCGCACACCAAATTTGGTGCACGCCGAATGTGATGAGTCATTTGGTGCTCACCAAAAGGCCTGCTTTAGACGTGTTAATTAATAGGATTTGCTAAATTTTCTCATATTTTTTACCATTCTCCCCATCTCATTTGCACGTCTTTCAGTCAAAGTTTATTAAAAAAACCATGATAGCGTTAACCTCTATCTCAACTATCTAAATATATAATTCTTTTTTCATTTTGATTTAGTTAAGGTTTTGATCCATGGCTTCTATTGTAAATGCCTTCGTTTTTTGTCAAAAACCAACATGTGCTAGGTTTAGGATAGATTTTTACACGTTCATTAGAACGTGAAACAAACTACGTTTTTTGAAACTAGACTCCATTCTACACATGATGAAAAAAAAATCAATTTTTGATTAGTTTGCAAGCATTGGGGGGGAGCACGCTCAAATTTCAGCTTTTCAGGATGTGTCCACTTTGAAAATTCATAAAATATTATATATTCATTAAAAAAATAATCCGAAAGAAGGATAAACTACATGGTGTTAGCTAATTTCTCACTGCTGGGATTTTTGAAATTCCAAAAAATAGTTAACCAAAAGGGGGGGAGCCCTCAGGCGCTATGCTATTTTTTTTGATAAAAACATGACTTGTTTTGGCCCCCCCCCCCCCCCCTTTTGAGACCCTTAATCTTCATTAAATTCAAAAAAAAAATAGTAGCTTAGAAACTAGACTTGGATCACTTCAAATTTTGTTCTTTCCACATCTTGAAATTTTGAGCGTAACTATCTTCATTTTCTCGTGCAAATCAGATTTTCCTGATTTCAGAAAAAAAGTGACATCTTAAGAGCCAAAATTGTGTCACAGATTGGTGCACTTACCCAGTAGTCTTATTATTTTGGTTCTCTAGATCCTCAATACGTAAAGGGATAGTAGCCACCATAAGTTCCTTGGGTGGAGTGTATAGCGTATGCATATTGTGACGCAGAGTGTCTTAGCTCAACCAATCTCAAGGAAACATAACCACTACTTTCCCTTATAATGGATCGGGATACTTGATCCAGAAGTGTTAACCTAATCCCCACAGATTTGAGTACAACAACATAGGTATGTTAGCTATGCCTGGACATCCATGGAGGCATTGATTTGGCATAACAAGTAAACCTCGTCTGTATGAAAGGTGAGACTCGGAGCCCCATAGTGATATTATCGTATTGCATTGTATACTTAGTGCATCTGCACATGCTCTGACATGATGTGAGAGATACGATGCCACACCTGACTGGTGTCTCGGCACAGTGCTGGTGATGATGCCATGTGATGACATAATTGCCATGTGCATAGACATGTGAAGGCGCATTATGATATTTTCTTTGTTAGCCTACTTGTGCGATGAGCGTTATGGGGCCTCAACACTTGTAGAGGGATACTCATGGTTTCCTTGACCATGTTAGTCAAGTAGCATATGGGTAGATCCTAGCCATGTATACCTTTGGCTTCAGCAAGTACCTGTGTCTACCTTCTCCATGAGGTATCGCTATGTGGGGGGTGTTCTGCGCTTGCCTACTTCCGCGAAGCTATAGACACTCTGCCATGCGGCATATGACCAGTACGTTCCTATTTTGACTGGCGTATGACCATGTTGTGTGTGGACACAATGCAAGGTGTAGCCAAGGAGTACACCCTATGCCATGTGGTGGAATTTTCACTCCGCACCACATGAGTGACTATCGCGATAGTCAGACGTTGTTTCCTCTTTCCTTGTTGGTGGCTAATATCTAGTCACACAGTATTGTACAATGCAATTTTAAAGTTTGTGAAATTTCTTTTGGTTATTGATGATTTTTCAGTTGATTGTGAGGGCCAAAAATTTGTTATATTTGATTGTGAAGGTTTAGCAACAACTTGTGATCTTATTTTCTTATAACCCTAGTGGTTATATATTTGATTCAATGTTGAAATTATGCGCATTAATGCCTTATTGTTGAAATTGAACTTTAATTTTCTCTTCTTTATGAACTTGGTGGCTAAACTAATTATCATTGTTGTTTTCAATGTCGGCTAAATGGTATATTGTGATTCCTCTCCAAGGACATATGAGACAAACTTGGTGAGTGTGTACGAGGAAGTAGACATAGGAAACTTAGAGGATTGGGGTATGTGAGGCTGTTATGTAGCTAAGACCCGCTACTCACCTATGTGTGATGACTATCCCTTTGAAGCTAATCACCTTACATAATAAGAGATAGGTCATGGTGGTCTTGTTTGGATGGTTTCACTTTATGTATGACCTAACACCATCAAGCCACTGGTTGTGAGATATGGTATGTGAGATGGATTTTGGCTCTCGGCTTATGGTTTTTGTGAGATGGATATTGGTTCTTGGTTCATGGATTCTTCTATCATAGATTGGTATGCTGATTTCTGGTGTCCACATGGACCCTTGTGTAGCCTTGTGATGGTTCTCGGTGATGTGTATTGGTTCATGTGTGTATTATGTATGTTAATCCATGTTTATATGTGTTTGGAGACTTGGTTGGTGGTTGCTTCACCATGTTGGTCTGTATGGATTGGGAGTGTACTTGGTTGAGTTGTTTATGGCTTGGGTTGATGTTGTTTTTATGTTGAGGTTTGGAGCGGTTCAGTTGGAACCCTTGGCCTTGTGTGATTGTATGGAGTTTGAACTAGGGGTTTTTTCAGGCTTCCAGGAGTAAGCCTGACCCTAGGGGGGAGGATGTAATACCCCTCCATTTTTCTCTTTTGATGTGGTGGTATTTTATTCTAATGTTATCGTTATGAAATGCTTTAGATTAGCTTTGATGACATTTGAATTAATGATGTTTTATGTCTTTGATTATATTATGGATGTTAAATTCGTCAGTTGGTAATAGTGTATTGGTGAAGCGAACGGGATTGCATCACTCGCTTGCGAGCGCCCTGCGATTCCATGATTCCCTCTTCACGGTGTGTTTTCTATGATGCAAATATATATGTGCGATATTCTATTGTTCGCAGGTTAATAGGTACAGGACATTGACTCCACTTGATTTCATGGGGTTGACCGTGTCCATTGCCAACGACATTTGATTGGGAGATAGTAGCTAGGTTTTCCGCGTCAAGTCATCACCCTAGTCTAGTGTGTCATCAGTTGTAGTCTGGTTCAGTTGTTTTAATATTGTTCAATTGTCTCGATCTTCTTAAATTGCAAGTTAGAAAAGTTAAATAATGGCCTATGTAGTTAAGTTGTTGATTACATGAATCTGGTTATAATGTTAGAAATGTTATTAAATTTATTAATTAATTTAATTTAATTAATAAAATTATTTAATCTTGATTAGATTTATTTTATTGATTAATTAAATTAATGGCGTTGAATTAAATTATGAGATTCATTTTGAAGTTAATAGATATTTTAAATTGAAATTAAATTTGAAAATTGAAAAAGGGTTTAAATTCCATTTTTTGGAAAATTTTAAATGCAAAATTGAAAAAGAGATATTTGGGGATATTTTCTATTTTCTGTTTTTAGAAATTGATTATGGTGGTTGAATAGAGACTTTTTCATTTTTTTGGCTATTTTTGAGATTTTTGGTGAGTTTGTTGGGAGGATAAAAAATTGGAAAAAATGGAGAAGGAAGAAATGTCTGGTTTTGTGGGTTTTGGATTTGCTTGGAGGAATTGGAATTTGAAGAGGAATCATTGCACCCTTTTGGATCTTTTCAAACTTCTGGAAACCAGGTTCATTTTATTCAATTTAAATTTATATATTTGAAATGTTGTTTGCAAATCATGTTTGGGAAATTTAAAAAGGAATTTTGATGAAAACCCATGTTGAATCTGGTTTTAAAATCTTTAAAAACCTTGTTTTGGAAATGAAAATTCTTAAGGAAATTTATGTTCTTGGTTTTAATTGATCATTTTAATTACTACTTCCTCAATAAGTTTTGTAAATTTCTTGTGAGAAATTTAAATATATATGTATGTGTAAATATATATATACAAAGATATATACACACACACACACACACACACACACACACACACACACACACACACACACACACACACACACACATATATATAGATTTTATTTATGTTTTATATTGGGCTTATGCTGTTAAGGATTAAATTGGGAAAAACCCTTGTTTTTTTTAAATATGATTTTTTGATTTTTTTTAAAAATCTGCAGGTTTCATTAATAGAAAATTTTATTTAAAAAAAATAAAAATAAAATTCAAAGTTTGTGCCCATGGGAAACACTATGGGGAATCAGCGCCCAGCGCGACCCTCACGCCTTCCCCTATGGCTGCTGGCACAACCGCCGCCATGTGTGGTGGATGGTTGTGCTCAACACAGCCGCACCACCACTCATGGTGGTCGGCTGTACCCAACATAGCCGCCATCGTATGGGATCGGTTGTGCCCAACATAGTCGTCGCCGCCGTATGGGCTCGGTTGTGCCCAACATAGCCGTCGCCGCCATATGGGGTTGGCTATGTAAATAGCCGGTGCCGCACCAAAGAAAAATGTGAGGTCGAAAGAGTCGCCCCCTGCCCTAAATTCGTGCACACGGTCCGAGGCAATAATGCGCCCTAAATTTCATTTGTTTTTTTTTTAAATAAATAAAAGTATTATATTTTATAATATTAAATATTGTTTAATAATATTTGATATTATATTTTATAATGTTAAAATATTAATATTTATTGTTAATAAGTAGATATATAATATTTAAAATATTATATTTTATAATATTAAAATATTAATATATATTAAAAGGTGATTTAATTAGTGGCATGTGTAATATAATTGAGAAAATTTTATATCTAAATGCTATAGTCAAATTATGGATTTTTATTTTAGAATAATATATTGAAAAGGACAAATATTGGATTTAAGAGTAATATGTTAATTTTAATAGTGAGTTTAATTGTTTTTAAAAAAAACTATTTTGCAAAGGAGGTGTAGATATTTTTAAATGATATATTTTAAATCGAAAGAGTAAAAGTTTATTTTATTATGATTTGAAAATAATTAAGGATTAAATATTTGATTCTAAAATAATAAATGAATTAATGGATTTTAAAGTAATATATATTTTGGAAAAGAGGAAACAGTTATTTATTTAAAAATGATATTTTCTCAATGATTGAAATAAATGTCTATTTTATATGAAAAGCAATTAGAGAATGAAATATTTGGTGCATATTTCATCTTTGTTTGATAAAGTCATTGTTCAACTCAGTTTTACTAAATGCAATAAAGTATCGAAGGTTAACTAAGAAGTGGATTGAGGAAATCCGAAGTAGATTTAACTTTGAATAAATTGTTTGTTTATATGTGATTCCTTATGTTATCGCTTTGGGGGAAATTTATTAGAAAGTGTTGTTAAGTCTTCCTGACAGGGTTTTAAAGATGTGGGTTGTCGTATCATGTTGTCAACCTGTTTGGAATGGAGGAAGTAAATGTTCATTTCATTATTATTGAAAAGGAAATTAAGGAATAAAATATTTGTGTTAATTATCTTCCTTTGTCTGAAAGAGGTGTTATTAAATTAGTTTCATTGCGACAATAAAATACTGAGCTATATTAAGGAAGTGGGTTTAATATATCCAAAAATTAGCTATTTTCCTCACAATTTCCTTATGTGATTATTTCTTGTGTGTTCATGTGTGGGGAAATAGGTTAAGTGTCCTTAATTTTTAAGTCTTCCAGAGGACCCTAGAGTTTGGGAATTGTTTGTTTGTGAGGTCAACCATTTGATATTCCCTTGGTTAGTGCTTGATTTGTGACAATGCTATTACCCAGTTTCCACGAACGGGGATGTCTTGTGCCTCCTATGGAAGGAATGGACTATTTTATTGATGGCTCCTTGTAAGGAGTGGGGTTTTTATCATTGTTACCTGGGTGATCCTACAAAGCTAGTTTACAATTTCTGAGAGGAACTGATTTTTGCATAAATCACATATTTTTAGAAAATATAATGTTTTAAGCCTTTAAAAGTTCCATTTTAAGGATCCCAATTGAAGAGGGTTTGATCAAACCACCTTAGATCAAACCCCCTTGGATAGAACCTCGCTAGTTTTAAACCATACCCATAAATGAGTCTCCTTTACACCTATCAAAATGCTAATAAAAAATCACTTTTGATTTAACTTTTTGTGGATCAAATGAATTCATTTAAATTTATTTCAAATGATTATGGTAGTCCTCGAAATGAGCTATCCCATGAATATAATTTTAATATGTTTTGGTTTTATTATGTATGTGTTTTCTTAGTTTTATTAAACCTAGGTTTTTCACCAAAAATCAAGCTCTATGTTTTGCACATGTGGAAAAATAGAAAATTATCAAAATATATATTTTTTAAATATGTCTATGCTGGGTATTGATGTCCTCAATCCATTGAAAAAAATAAAATTGAATTTTGATACATACAAATAATGTTATGTTGTATACAGTCCACCTATGTCTGAATTGCAATTGGTTTGACTTTGAAACTCTATTAAGGAAGAAATATTAAATAAAAAAATACGAGACCAAATGAAAGTGCTAGATATCATAGTTATAAATCTAAATTTGAAAAAAATATAATTTTATCCTTCATATAGAAAAAAGTTATGTTGTATACGGTGAGCATCACTTTTTTAAAATGTTGTTTTATGAAAAAAACCAGTTTTCATGGGAGATGGAAAAAAAAGTGCAATCTTATTTCAAAAATTTTGAAAAAACATATTTTTAGAATCTACAGAAAAAATTTGATGAGACTCTATTTTACATCATCTTCAAATTCCTCATGGTTTAAACACTATATGTGCCCGAATGTGAAGATTTAGTGAAAATTAATAATTTCAGTGTCCAGTTTGGCCAAAACTTGTAAACCACTATTGTGGGTTCACCCACCTCCAGAGTTGGAGTGGGTTCCCTTTGTGTTTCCTCCTAGAGTTGGAGTTTTTGTGATGTCTTGTTTGCATGCTATTGGGTTTCCGTTGTGATTGGTTATGTCTAGTTTGTTGTCAAGTAGAAGAATGGCTTTCATTAGGCGCCATAGCCATGAGAGGTAAACCGAGTAACCTTTGGAGGTAGTTTATTTGAGTGATAACCCAAAGCAATGTAATCCTTGTCAGTAACATTATGGTGTAATTGTGGTTGGTACTTGATTGTTATGTGTATGGTTATATTAAGATACCTGATTTGTTATTTCTGGAAGCAATGTAACCATGTTAGAGTTGTACTTGAGTGTACTTGTGATGTATTTTAATTGTACGTACGTTGAACTTGAGTTGTACTTGAGTGTACTTGTGATGTATTTGAGTTGTACATACGTTGAAATTGAGTTTTACTTATGTGGTACATGTGATTGGTTGTGTCAGTTTGGTTTAGTTATGATTCAACCTATGTCTAGAGGTAGTTGGTCTTGTCTAGGAATCCTTTTTACTATCTCCTAGCACAAGGGGTGGGCCTTTGGGTTCCACTTGGTTGGGTGGCATGCACCTTACTCCGTTGGGCTTTCTTATTGTTCGTGTTGATGAGGTTTCCAGTTGGAGAGCTCGTGGGATCCAGTCATCTTTATGCTTTTATTCATTTGAGTAATCTTGTAATTTATTACCCCTCTTTGTTATCGAGGTGGAAGTTGTAATATGCAATCTTGCTTTTGGGTTTACCTCATTCAGGGGATGAGAGTTATAACCTTATTGTTAAAATAGATCTTATGGTATCTTTATTTTCTTTGATGAATTTACCTTGTATGGTATGTATGTGTTATTAATTTCTTAGGTAATTAATTGTTGTGGTTTCAATTCTTTATTGTTGTCGTGGGTTAATATGTAATCTCAGTCTCGTAACCTTAGAGGTTGTTGCAATGAGTAGTGAACTTGCATATTAATTATACTAAAAATAAATAAAAAAATAGTTTGTTTGTGTAGTTAATTACAACTTCCTCTAGGGTTGTGTGGCAGGGCATTACATTTTAACTTTATTCAAGGAGTTTTATAAGATAAAACTACCCCCAACCCATAAGTCTATCACCTAGGGGAATTTTTTAAACAATAAAAACCTCATAAGAACTCTATAAATAATAAAATAATAAAATATATTAAAGGATAACTCAAGGGATTAAAAAGATAAACTCTCATATATACACACAACCCCTACAACACACAAAACAATGTTTCACAACAATAATTTATATGTCCAGGCTGAAAAGATAAAAAATTCACAAGGGTAAGATAATGGAAGTAGTTATGCGATCCCAATCAACATTGGTCAGAATCACCTGTTTACTCAATCAAAAAAGTGTTAGTACAAAACATGAACAATAATATTCAAAGAAACTGTCACATTTAATATGTCATTTCAATGATAATAGTCAACTATAAAGTCCAATCCAATCATATACACAAGGAACAATATACAATTTGCATTCCTACAACATCTACTTACATAACACCTAATAAAATCAAGTAATAATTAATCATACAACACATTATCACAATATCACCACCTTTGGCAGTAACATTTTAAAAACTGTCTTATTTAATCAATACTACCACCAACAACATTAAAATATGAAACATCATCTCCATAAGAACACCTACTCACACATCAATTTTATGTAATCACCTAATAATAATTACATCTAATGGTACAATAAAAAAATCATTTCAACATCTCCTAAAAAATGATACAATCCATCTTTTATACATAATAATACTGTTATTAACCATAAATAACCAATAACCCACCATAACTACACATATCAATCAACCCATACTTACATAATAAATGAAGGAACTCATCTGGTTATCATAGAGAAATTACAACAATCATTACTTGGATAGAATTAATCGGTTAACCACATCATAAAAATATGAACATCATTTATGTATAGGAACAACATTCATTCATAATTTCATGTATAATATCTAACTTAAAAGCACATAAAAAATTGGTCAAGAACCACCAAAGACACATAGAATCAATAGGATCATGAAAAGTCGAGGTCTCACAATAACTATAAGAGCTAAATAGAAAAACACATATTTTCTAATGTTTAGGAAAGTTTTATTCTTATTTCAAGAAAAGTAATTTGGTTTCATTTGTAATATTTTTATTTCCTTATCATATTTCAATCTCAAAAATTTGGTTTTAATACATTCCATTTGAATAGTTTGATTCTAGCATATTTCATTTTAAATGGTGTGTATTTAATTGTGTACTTTGATAGAGCCTTATGATCTCTAGATTAAGGGACCTTAAGATAGAATAGACCCCATCAGGATAGTTCTAGTAACTTTAGTACTCAATACCTTGCCATAGATAGCCTTAAGCACCACTTTGATTGATAAGAATTAAATTATGAGAAATTAAAACCGCTACTATAACGACCATATCAAGTAGCATGTATAGATTATGAAATGGGGTTTGGATGATTGAAAGGAAATGAATGAGAATTAAATAGACTAGTGTATTAAGATAAAGTGATAGTTATGAGGTTTTGAGTTGAAACCTTTAGATCATGGGTTACTACAATAGGAGTGGATATAAACTAGCTAGGGGGAAAGTTTTAGACTGAAAATAAGATCAAATAGAATGAAAATAGGAGGTTGATCTATTGAATGGTGTTAGATTGGATGAAGAATATTTTTGTAATAATTTACAAAATTGAGTTTGTTTTCATATAAAACCCATCAAAATAAATTCATACCCTTCTCAAAAACTTAAGAAATGAAGATCTAGCTATAAATAATCTAAGTGGGTAGGTTTTGTTTGAGAAAAATAAAAATGTTCCATAAGTTGGAGTTGAAAGCTAACCCTCTCTATAATTCAACAATGTTTTTATTATTCTAAAATTAGGAAAACTATGTGAGTGATACAAAAAAATTATTTTCCTATATTAAAATGAGGTAGAGGTAAAACCTTTTTTTATAGGATTACTAGGGTATGTTTGGGATAAAAACATGGTAGGTGGATAGATATTTTAATAAATGAGATCCCACTAAAATCATTTGGTGGGAGGATCAAAATACTCAATTGACTTATTATGTATTATGGTATGGTGAATTTAAATCTTGATATTTTAGGAGACTTTTGTGATATGGTGAAATAGGATCTAAGGCTAATGACTAACCTAAATCACACATTCCACCATCAACATTGGGGGACACAAAAAGTAACCAAGATAAAATATTTGGTTGTTGTCCTCAAGGAAGAGCCAAAATAATTGGTCGGGTTTTGGTCCCCTTTTTTTTTTGTATGGATTGATGATATGGATGTGAATGATTGATGTGTGAAATGTTGAAAAAATAGGTAAAATAAGACTAAAGAAGCAAACTGTCATAAAATATAAGAAATCTAAAACAAAAGTGCAGAAACAAAAAGCAGGATTGAAAAGTTTAGAGAGGAGAAAACATGGTGTAAAAATTTGAGGTATAAATGGTTGGACATGGGTGATGGCATCCTTGTATAGAAATGAGGATTTTATGGTTTTATAACTTGTATAGGTGCATCACAATATATAGGTCTTTGTATGTTGAGATCACCTTCCAAAGTCCATCAACGTGTGAATAGTCAACTTGTCTTAAATTGACGAGAGAAGGTTCTTGATTTCTTATCTCAGGGTTTTGAACTCTTGAGATCTCTAATCCACTTTAGACCTATGACCTGCAAGAAGGACAAGGGAATAAGGGTTGTGTTGTATAGGGGCTTACCTTATTCAAACCTTGTTTTTGTATTTCCACCTCCACAAATGACTATGATGACAATGATGTAAATCACATGCTCTATAGAGAGAAAATTCAAATGGACAAAATGAATAATAAAATATAATACTATAACTTACCACTCAAATATTTATTCCTTCTTGGATTGAAGTTAATTGGACCATCACATATAAGGAGAAATTGAAGGTTTCTTGAAGATCCTAGAAGTGTTAGTGCTCATAACAATAATAAACATAAAACATGAAACATAAATTACTATGCATAAACATAAATTTGTTAATGTGTTGTGGATTTTTTTTTTTAAATGAGTGTTGTAGATACTATTCTCAAGATGGTATATCCACAAATGATATGATATGATTTTAAAAAAGATAGGAGATCCAATTTTAACTTTGATAAAATTTGATAATGATATAACAAGGTACCAAAAGGTTTTCCACTCCTAAAATAATATCAAGGATGATAAGACAATTCAAATAAAAGATCTTTCTTTTAGCTCTACTTAATTGATAGTTCAATATTTTACCTTTAATTTTTAAGTTAGTTTTGGAATGCTTTGATTTTTTAATGATTTTGAGTTTTTTCTAATTTATTCAAAGATTATAATTACACAAAGATATAATGAAAAAAGATAATGTCCTAGGCTCAATTTTTGAATGGATATTCTCCTTAAGTTTCAAGTGGAGATGGAGATATAAACAAAAAAACATGCAAGACACATTAACAATATTGACTAGGATTTACAAGCTCAACTAGGGGTATCCTCAAGATATACCATAAGGGTACATGAGGCCTAATTCATATATGAAAGGGACTACTCCAAAATGACTACCTAGGAGGAGAGGATAACCCACTCTCCACCTTCAATTCTCTAAGGTATAAAGTTCTTAGAGGCTTAGTCAAGATTGGAAATATTCCTTCTTCCAAGAGGAATTTCTTTCAATTCACCCATTTTTATTTATACTCCATCGAAACATGGAAGTTGATGTCATCCCTTAGAGTGACCACTTCTCTAGGCACCTCCATAAAAAAAATAAAAAAATATCACTTATTTATAATCCCCAAGGTGCAAGAGGAGAACATACATAAGTAGATCTTGGGGATTGAAAGGAATTTATTTTAGAGCCCTAATCCAAATGTGAGAGATTAATTTTAGCCTAATTTCAATGTGATACATAAAGCAAGATTTGGCTAAAACAAAGAAAGTAGCACTACTCTTAAGAAATTTTAAATTGAAAGAGATAGAATGATTAGAATAAATGAACCTGGAGTCCAATGCTAAACTTGAGTGATAATTTTATGAAGAGCTCCAGATCAACTTTACTTTGCAACCCTTTAATGTTCAATCTCTATATACAAATGTGACAAACAATCTTAGAAAAGAAAAGCAAGATCACTTATTTTTTATCCTCAAAATCATTCTAAGATGCAAGAGGAGAGAATACGTAAGTAGATCTTGGAGATCAAAATAAAATGGTTTGTTGTAGGTTCCAAATCCAAAGGTGAATGGTAATTTTTAAAACCTAATTTCAAATGTGTGAAAACATGCCAAAAAAATTATTTTATTTCAACAAATGATAACACCAATGGATTCCTTATGATTTTTAATAGATTTTAAAAAAATTATTGAAAAACACTTTGGTATGAGGGTTTGTGCAGGATCATGATGGCCCAAAAAGTGGTGATATGTAAGTGATATGATGGCCCATTGGCTGATGACTTTTTTTTACCCAAAATTGATGAAACTAAAAGGGTTTTTAAATGATATTTTTAAATTTCCACCTATACAATTTATGCTTTACTTTGAATTTAATAAATAATTATTATTCATTTTCTATTTGAATTATGACTAAATTCTTGATTGATAGGCTGATTGAAAACCATCTATAGATTTTAAATGATGTCATATTTTTTGAATCCAAAACATGTGTCACATTCTATGCTTTGCATACTATACCTGATTAAAAAAAAGAAAATTAAATTTCATGAAGTTTTGACCAAGTTAAGGTGGTTATACATATGAGTTTTTATATTTTTTTAAAGTTTTAATTAAAAAATCATAATTAACTATTTACTTGGAAAAAAATTATAAAAAAATATGCATCACATCGGGACATGAGTCCTATACTTATATCTAAAATATATAAAAAAATATTATCATTTAATTGTGGTTAGGGTGGTCATATAGACAGCTAATTCTTATTTTTTCCTTGAGATTTAAGTACTATTGCATTGAAATTTCAAATTTTCACCAAATAGGTTTTAAAAAAAAAACCTAGTAGTTTAGAAACTAAATTAAATTTTCTATAGATTCTATTCTTACATATTTTTGAAATAATATAGATAAATTATTCAAATTTTTATGTCATGTTTTCTAACTCTGATTTTCTTAATTTTAATTGCCACTTAAGGGCCTATTATTTCCATGATGATCCTGTACATACCCATGAAGTTATGAGCATTTAAATTTTTAAAAAGAGGGAAGTGTGAATTTGAAAAAAATTACCTAATTTTTGGTGTAAGATCTGAGAAAAATCACTTAATACATAGTGAAGAGCTTTGAACCAGCTTTCCAATGCCTTTTGGATTTTGAAAATTTGGATATGTTATGCAAAAGTTATGCCTGATTTTGTAAAACAACCTATTTGTAAAAAATGTCAATAAATCAAATGTGTCATTCCACTGAACAAATGCATCACTATACTATCAAATAAATTGATATACTATAAAATGTGTTATTATGTTATCAAATGCATCACTATATTGTCAAATACATTGATCTGCTATCAAATGTGTCGATTAGTGTCAAATGTGTCACTGTGTTGATAAATGTGTTGATCTCATGTCAAATACATCACTATGTTGTTAAATGTGTCTATCTATTATCACATGTCCTAATCTACTATCAAATGTGTCACTATTTTGTCAAATGCACTGATTTGTTGAACAATTGGTGGCGACAACAAACTAAAGTGCCAATTTGACCTATAAACCTTAGAAGAAAAATTCTTCTGAAATTTCATTGTTAAAATAAGGGATGTGAGTCCCATTGGATGTACCAAAATTTGAATAATGAAATGTGAATCAAAATATCAACACAAAATTCACACTCTCAAAATCACACTATGAAATTCAAGATCTTGGCATAAAATATAGAATTTCGATAAAAAAACAAAGTCATCATAACTAAGATCTTGATTTGCTCCATTGTTGGTTGCTCTTCAAAGTAAAAAATTGTGAAAGAACAATAATGATATGATGCAATGATAATGATAAATTCTCAAAGATAAACAATACCTATACTTGATAAATGACAATGAGAATCCTTGATATTGCTTGAAAATGTTTGATAATGGTTGATAATGCTTGAATTCTTGAATGCTTGATAGATCTTAATCATAAAATTGCTAGAGAGATCTTGAAAATAAAAGTGCTAGGGAGATTGAATGAAATGAAATCTTCTTAGTTATATGATTCACTTAACATTTGATCAATGGATATGAAAATTCAAGATAGGGTAAGACCTAAATTTTAAATTTTGAAGAAAGAGGGAATTAAATAAATAAAATTTATATGATTCAAATGATAGCTTGGATACATAAATAAATATTAATTTACTTATTTTAGAAGAAAATATTTAATTTAAATAAATCATTTTAATTTATTTAAAAGAGGAGTGTTAGCTAATTAAATAATTTTTTAAAATTATTTAATTATAAGGAATTTTTTTAATTTAAATAAATTATTTAAAAGCAGGGAGTTAGATAATTAAATAATATTTTTAAATTATTTAATTATAGAGGAAAATATTTAATTTTAATAAATTATTTTTAATTTATCTAAAATAAGAGTTTTAGCTAATTAAATATATATTTTAAATTATTTAATTATAGAGGACCAAAGATAAATTAAATTAAACTTTAATTAATGATGGAGGGAAAATGATAAGAGATGAATTAATTAAATAATTGTTTAATTAATATAGATATGACAAAAAATATTAAGATAGAAGAAATGGCAAGATGAAAATGCATTATTAATTTTTAGATGTCTATAGATATAGTTAATCTTATATTTTGAAAGATGGTATATTAAATTGAATTTAACCTTATCCAAATTTACCTATCTATCAATGTCAAATTTTATATCTAGTAGGTCATCTATGAACACCCTTCCATCCAATATGGATGTGTCCTACTATTAGTCATGTGAATCCTAAGAATCCTCAAACCTATAATAAAAAATAAACCACATTTTTAGCAAATGTGAGGTGAACATCGAGACCTATGAGCCTCACTCTCATCACCCTATACTAAATTCTTAGTAAGTTGTGACAAGGTGTGTGAGAGGGAGCTAAAGACTCTAGGGTCTCCACCTCAGCACTCTCCTTCACAATGGAAGGAATCGTGAAATTCTCAAGTTTTGTCCTAGCAAGGGGTCTTCATGCATGGTCCTAGGCATGATGTTATCCCTCTCTATCATATGTAGAAACCCCACCTCTACCCTATAACTCATGCATGTCAAATTAGTATCTCATTGAGAACAAACTCGCAATAAAGTACCCTCAAAAAATATTGTAAGACCTCATTGTTGTTGCATAGAGGATGGCACAAACATTCCCACCGCCTCTCACAAAAATGTTCCCTTATACATTATTGTTTGGAACCAATGGATATGAAACCTTTTGCAAATACTATGTAGGGGGCATTAGCTCATGCATCAATGAACAATGCACACAAAAAAAATCAACATTTTTCATTTTTTTACTTGTTGGTAGGATAATTTTGTGTAATAATATTTAAGTGCTTCATCCCTCTTATTTGAACAAATTTTAATTTGGCCACTCATCAAATCTATGTGAGAGATGATAGATTACAATGAAGTTCTGAGGTTAGATTCATGGGAACTAGTTCCACTCATATTTCTCAACCTTTCAATCAATGTTTGAATTTATTTTTTATTGTTTTCAATTTTACCTAGGTTTTTCTTTGTGTCTCATGAAGACATTGAGGGCTTGTTGGAAGAGTTTTTTGAGGTTGTTCTTAACCAGGATTTTCATGAATTAGAGAGGGATTTTAAATTCTTTAAAATTAAACATTGAATCAAAATAATTCCTAAATTTCTATTTAATTGGATTTTTACACTTAAAATTTGATAAATCCTACCCCCTTGATCTCACAAAAATCATGGTAGTATTTTGACACTATTTTGATCAACTCCAAAATGCATGCACTTTTTTCTCTTTCTCATTGTTTTTTGTTGGAAAGGTGAGAGGCCATGTTCCAATGAGCTTGGCCTGTAACGCCCCACCATGTAACCCTAGAATAAGTTGCAATTAACTACTCAAACACACAATTTTTTTTTGTTTAAAGTAAAATTAACATGCAAGTTCACTACCCAATGCCAACAACCTCTAAGGTTACGAGACTGAGATTAATTTTAAACCCAAACATACAACATATTTCCATCCATAACATTTATCTACTTAAGAAATTAAGTACTCATACATTCTATACATGATAAATTGCATCATAACAATAAGAGATACAATAATATTCCATATAACAATAACTTAACAAGGAAGATTACATCTCTCATTCCCCGAATGAGTTAGAAAAAATAAGTGTGATTACAAAATACAATATTCCACCTCGATTACAAATGAGGGGTAATAATTACAAGAATCAATTGAAAATAATATAAAGAATGAAATGTAACGGGATACCACAAACTCTCCAATTGGAAATATCGCCATCACGATCAAAGAAGGGAACCCATTAGAGTAAGGTGCACATTCCACCCAACCAAGTGGTACCCAAAGGACCACCTCCCATTCTAGGAGATAGTAACAAGGATTCTTATAAAATACCTTCTACCTCTAGAAAAACTAAAATAGAATTGAACTTAATCAAATACAAATACAACACCATCACAATGGTTACATTGTTTCTAGAGTTAACTAAACAATTGCATCAATGTTTCAAACAAGCTGTTGACTTAGGACAAGTGCCATCACAATGCTACATGGGATATCCTGGTAAGTCTTCTTAGGCCCCGAACCCCATCTTGGGATATCCTGGAAGCCTCTAACGACTTCCAACCCCTCATGCAAACCAATGCGGAATTTGTTATCTCTCATAGAGACAAGATAATGATCTTGCCATTCCAGGCCTTCTCGTCCTATCCCAAGTATGTACAAGCCCTTGCATCCATGAGCAAGGCACAATTACTCTTATTAAGTGTTAAATACTATCTATTCTTCTAATAATTTTATTTACATTATCACTAGATTAACTAACTTACAATGAGTTACTGTGGTGCCAATTTGTGAGCCGGCCCTCATTGAAAGTCACTTCTCTAAGACAACACACAGAACAACTCCACAACCCAAGGGTAAACTAGTGCGCACCTAAGGATATTAAATCCCTATCCAAAACATAAAGGGAACACATCCCCATTCGTGGTAATCAGGTAGTTAACTGAATGCAACTATATGCACTACCCAAGTAAATTCAAAATCTCACAATAATAATAATACGAGAACCCCAAAGATTTAAATAACCCATCTGGAAGACTTATTAACACTTCTAAAAAATTTCACCTAAAATGAAAATAGAAGAAATTACATTTAAAAGAGCAATTTAAACACCTGAATTAAATCTATTTTTGGATTTCCTAAATCCACTTCCCTCAATAAAATACAGTAATTTATTGCCTCAATAAACTAATTTAATAAAGCCTCTTTCAAACAAAGAAAGAAATTTCAACTATATATTTCAATTCCTTAATTGCTTTTAAATAATTAAAAAAATAATTATTTCTTCTATTCCAAACACATTACTTTTAGATCATCTATTTCTTATTTTCAAAATATATCGTTTTAAAATTAAATATTTCACCTATTGAAACTTATTATTTTAAATTCCTCTATTTGTGTATTTAATATATGCACCTATTTAAAATAACAACTAAATATATATTTAAATATATATACATATTAAATATATATATATACATAATCATATAATTATATATATATTCCAATATATATACATTACATATATATATACATATAAATATATGAATATATACATATATATATATATATATACATATATACATACATACATATTATATATATTTAGTAATATAAAATATTATATAATAATAATAATAATAAAAAAATGGATTTAAAAATTCAAACACAAGAATCTAGGGGGGCACGCCAACCCTTGGTGTTGGGGGCAACTGTGTTTACGCACAACCAAACCCCCATTTATATGGGGCATGGCTGTGTGTAAACACATCCAAATCCCTAACTTATGGGGGCACAGATGTGGAGAGGGGCAGCAACTCCATCAATCAGATTAAAACTGTACATCACACTTCCTCCATGGGGCGGCTGTGGGGAGAGCCTCGATCTCCCAAAAAAAATCTTTAAATTTTTTTTTTTAATTTTTAAAACCCTGTGAAATTTTCATTTTCACCAGACGAAATTTGACAGAGGTCTTTTATTTCACAAAATAAATACATATATATATATATATATATATATTAAAATCATTGATTTAGTAGAGCAAATAATTTCCAAAAATGGCCATTTATAGTCAAATACCCAAGTTTTTTTTTGAGAAAACCATTTGAACATAGAGGTTTTCAGATTTCTCTTCGAGATAGCAATTTTTTGCAGAATTTACTACAAAGATTTCACATGGGCTTTTTCATCTTAATCAATTTCTGAGTTTTCCCAATCAATCATTTTACAAACAACATATTTAATCTATGAATCTTTTCAAAATTAAATTTATTCAATAAACAAAGAACCTAATTTTGAATTGCTTGTTAGGATGTGAAATGGTGTAAAGACTCTTCCAAGAAACAAACAAAGCCTCTCCAAAAATCAAATTCAAAAGCCAAAAAAATATAATTTCTTCTTCCTTCCTTTTTTTCTCTTTTTTTTTTCTTTCCTTCTTAGAATTTCATGGTTATAGCCATTAAACTCCATGAAAATATCTCTTTCAACCACCATCATAAATATTTTGAAACAAAAACAAAAATATCTTTCCAAATTCTTTTACATAAAATCCTCCAAATAAATTCAAAATAAAACATTTTACTAATTTCAAATAAAATACCTAACATTTCTAAAATAACTTAATTTAATTAATTTAATAAAATATATCTAATCCAAAGATTAAATTATTTTAATAATTAAATTTAATTAATTAATTAATTAATTAATTAACTATCATCTTCTAACATAATAAACCAAATTAATTTAATAATCAACTTAAATATTTAATTCCATTAATTTGTTTTTTTTTCCAACTTGCAATTTAAATAATATCAAGGAAAAATTGAACATTAAATCAAACAAACCCAACTTAAAACCAACGACACACTATGACCAGGGTGATGACTTGACATGGAAAACCTAGCTACTATATCCCAATCAAAATAACATTGGGCAATGGACACACTCAAACCTACGAAACCAGGTGGATTCCATGTCCTATACTTGTAAACCTACAAACAAAACATATATCGAACATGCATATATATATCATAATAAAACACAATGTGAAGAGAGAATCGTGGAATCGCAGGATGCTCACAAGCAAGTGGTACAATTTTATCCCCTTCACCAATACATTGTTACAAAATTGGTGAATCTAACATCAATAATATAATCAAAAGCATAAAACAACATTAATTCAAATATCCTCTATGCTAGTCTAAAACTTGTCATAATGATAACATTAGAATAAATTACCATCACATCATAATATAATCAAAAGCATAAAACAACATTAATTCAAATATCCTTTATGCTAGTCTAAAACTTGTCATAATGATAACATTAGAATAAATTACCATCACATCATAATATAACATCCACATTGTTTTACAGTTATTGATCAAATAGTAACCGAGTATCATAGTTAAAGTACTAACAGAAAACAAAGCATAACAAAAAAGAACATTGTCCGATCAAAAGAGAAAAATGGAGGGGTGCTACATCATCCCCACTAGGGTTAGGCTTACTCCTAGAGGCTTGCGAACAAATAGGGATAGAGCTCCCTCATCCTTGTTGCTTCTTCCCAAGTGGATGAAGTATCATCCATAGGATCCCACTGGACCCTAACCTGATCAATATCTCACCCTTGAAGAGCGAGCATTCTGCGCTCTATTATAGTCATGGGCTCCAAAGTAAGGACATGAGAAATATCTGGATGGTACGGTTAAAGAACATAAACATGAAATAAATCATGAATACATGAGAGACTGGGCAGTAAAGCAAGTCGATAAGCAACTAGACCAATCTTCTCAAGTATCTTGAAGTGTCTGATAAAGTGAGGTGCAAGCATAGAGCCCTTTCCATAGTAGATTGGACTCTTCCACAAATGAACCTGCAAAAAGACTCTATAACCAACAAAAAATTGTCAACCTATTCTATGCACATCCACATACTTCTTCTGCCTATCCTGAGCTGCCAACAAATGCTCTCTAATCCAAACCACCTGCTACTCCATATCCTGCAACATCTTAAGACCCAAAATTACTCTATCCTCCAGTTGATCCCAAATCAAGGGAGTGTGAAATGGTCGCCCATACAATGCGTGGAATGGAGGCATGCCTATAGAACTCTGGAAGCTATTATTATAAGAAAACTCTACCAAATAGAGATAGTCTTCCCATCGTGTCTATTGGTCCATCACATACATACACAACATATCCTCGAGGATCTAATTAACCCTCTTAGTCTATCCATTTGTCTTTGGGTGATAAGTTGAATTGAAGTTCAATTGTGTCCCCATTGCATGTTGTAATGAAGTCCAAAGAGTTGAGGTGAATAATGGATCCCTGTCAAAAATAATCCAACATAGAATACCATGTAACCTCACTATGTCCTCCATGAACACTCTGGCTACAGACAATGCATTATAGGAAGAGTGAATAGGTGATAAGTGTGCTACCTTTGTCAACATATAAACTATCACCATTATCGTATCATGTTGTCTCGAAGAGTTGGGTAAACCAACAATGAAATCTAATGAGATCATGTCCCACTTCCACTCTGGTACTAAATGTGGTTGCAAAAGTCTTGCTAGATGCTGGTATTCAATTTTCACTTGTTGACACTATAGACATCTCGACACATAATCTACAATATTGTGCTTCATCCCTAGCCAGAAATACAAGTGACGTAGATCTACATGCATCTTCTTCACCCCTGGATGGGCTGAATAGGGTTCATGGTGTGTCTTAATTATAAATAAGGTGCGAAGATTACCTACCCTAAGTACCTACCCTCAAGAGGTCTGCCTGCCTCTATTTCTGCCCTCACCTCTTGATACCAACTATCCGTTGGAAGAGCAGAAAAAATTCGACTCCGTAAATCTACAACAAGAGTCAACTCAGATAACTCATGTCTCCATCTACTGAGTGCATCATCTATGAGATTCTCCTTTCCTTGGATATACTTCACTTTGATGTTATATTCACAGAGAAAATCCATCCAATGCCTCTGCCTAGCATTAAGGTTGGGCTGCGTGAAAATATACTGAAGGCTTCTGTGATCACTGTGCAACTCAAACTATGGCCAAGAATGAAATGTATCCATCTCATCAATGCATGAAAAATTTCCGCCAACTCAAGATCATGTGTAGGGTAGTTCATCTCATTATCATTGATCTTTCATGATTCATATGTTATGATATGACCCTCTTGCATCAACACTGCTCCTAATTCCTCTAATGAAGCAACTATACAGACAACAAAATCCCTAGTTGGATTAGGTATTGCAAGTATTGGTGCATTGGTCAGTTTCTCCTTAAGATTCTGAAATGGTGCCTAACACTGCTTTGACCACACAAACCTTTTCCCTTTCCTTTGAAGGGAGGTGATATGATACCCTATCCTCAAAATTCCCTGCACAAAGCACCTGTAATAACCTCCTAGCCCCATAAAGCTACATATCTCTACCATATTCGTGGGTGCAGGCCAATTTGAGATCGCTTGGATCTTTGCAGGACCCACTGAAATACCTTCCCCTGAGATCACATGACCAAGGTACTTGACCTCAATTTTGAAGAGTTCACACTTCAACAGGTTAGCATAAAGCTGATTATCCCATAAGAACTATAATACCTTCCACAAATATTCCTTATGCTCTTCCACTATCTTGGAGTATATCAAAATTTCATCAAGGAACACAAGGACAAATATATCTAAGTATGTGCAAAATACCCCATTCATCAGACTCATGAACACAGAGGGCACATTCGTCAACCCAAATGGTACTACCGTGAACTCATAGTGAGCATATCGTATTACAAACGTCGTCTTATGTATATTCAAGTCAAAGCTACAAAGCTGATGATATCCCAACTTAAGATAATTTTTTGAAAATATCGTGGCACCCTTGATTTGATCAAATAAATCATCAATCCTAAGAAGCGGATATCAATTCCTGATAGTCACTTTGTTCAACTGGTGATAATCAATACATAACCAAAGTGAACCATCCTTCTTCTTCACGAAGACAATTGGTGCTCCCCATGGAGAAACACTAGGGTGAATGAAGCCCTTTTCTAACAACTCCTCAAGTTGCAAGTGAAAATCTTTCAGCTCCTAGGTGGTCATACGGTAAGGAGCTCGTGAAATGGGTTGCAATCCAGGTACAAGGTCTATCTTGAATTCTATACCTCTCCGAGGTGGCAACCTTGGAATCTCGTTTGGAAAGACATCAGAGTACTCCTAAAGAATGGGGTGACTATCGAGACAAAATTTCTCTTCTCCATCTCCTAAATCAAAATCATCCACTATAACAATGAATAAATGATAACCCTGACACACACCTTCTGAATTGCATAGCTAAGATAACTCTTAAGTAAATCAGCCTCTAAACTCCCACTATCTCTACTTCTCTGCCAGATGCATCAATGCATCAAATCGACTTACGTTGACAATCTATGACTGCTCTATGCACCTCTAACTAGTCCATCCCTATGACAATGTCATAAGAACCGAATGGAATAACTCAGAGGTCCATTGTAGTAAGGAGAGGTCCAACCTTCAATCTACACTCTGGTACAAGGGAATGTGATGTGAATTTCACACCCGAGGCTAACTCAACTTGCCACCTATCAACTTGCCTTACTATCCCTAATCTACATCACGTCACGACGAAAGAAGAAATGAAAGATTTTGACGCTCCAAAATCAAACAAAATGGTAACCGGGTTACCCAACAACATACCAAATGTCTCGATGATGGTGCCTTGATGCTCTACCTAGTGGCTATAAAATGCTATGAAAACATGATGCCCTCTACCGACATCCCCAATTGTTCGCTTAAATATCGTTGGTCCCTGTGAAAATCCAGGTGTGCCCCTGTTAGGACACATTCTAGCTATATGACCTTATTGGCCACATGTGAAACATCTAGTACCTCTACCATAGCTCTTGCCTCTAGGTGCTATGCTAGAATCCTACACGCTACCCCTGAAAGTAGACTATGAGCCCTGCACTAGCTGCTCAGAGTTGAAACATTTCATACGCCTCTAGTTCCTATCCCTCTGCCTCTGCTGGAAACCTTTAGGTTTCCCTTGAGATACCTGCTGCTGCTGACCACTCTACAAAGGTCCCTCTTGAGCCTTGGGAGGTGCATCTCCTTGATTCTGACCTCCTCATCCACTATACCTTGCTACTAAACTGCTTCCAATCTGAACACCAATGTGGCCTCCCAATGCCATGGCCAAATTCTCCTCCACTAGGTGCTCTTTTTCCACCACCGTCTCAATGGTTTTGGGTTTGAAAGCCCTCACACCTTCGCTACGACTCACGTTCAAGCCCCTAAAAAATTGGTATAACAACATCCCCTCATTGTCTCCTATACCTACGAACTACTTGAGCTCGTAAAAGTGTCACTCATACTACTCAATTGTCCAGGCTAACTAATGCAAGGTGTGAAACTCATCGCCTCGAGGGTGACACTAGTGGTCAGATAGGAAGATGAATCTGAACCGCTCTAGAAAAATCTCCCAAGACATTGAGTTAATATCTATATGGAGCTTCTGGTCCTCCAGCCTCCACTATGTAGATGCAAACTCTCGCAGATGCATGATAGTGCACCGCACTTTGGTATTAATGTCGTAAGGGTCATAAAAAAGCACCGATCGAGGACTATGATCCAAGTCTTAGCCTCTAAACTAGTGCCTGCTCCATCATACAATGGTGGTTGTTCCCTGAGTAAATATCTCATATGCAGTGATGCTACTACCTCTGACTGAGTCAAAACTTCCCTCTCACTAGGATTACCCTGAACCCCAACCTACCTCTGACCAACGAACGCTAATGCCTCCTCAAGTACCCTACACGTAGCCTCGATCCCTAGATGATTTTGTTGTCGGTCACTGCCTCTTGGGGTTTTTTGTGATGCCTATTGCTCCTCCTGATCCAGAATATGTGGAACATGAGGAGAGTCATGCTGTCTTCCATCACAACCGCCCACACAGCCACGTCCTCACCCTCTACCTCTTCCGCACTTGGGAAGTATAATCTATACAAACACGCCAAGGTATTAGGCAAGGTACACAACTTAGAACCTACACAACTGAACATTTAATGGGTTCGTCATAATCCTAGAGAACCTAGTGTTTAAACTCGAGCTCTGATACCATGTGTAATGCCCCGCCACGTAACCCTAGAGGAAGTTACAATTAACTACTCAATCACATAATTTTTTTTGTTTCAAGTACAATTAACACGCAAGTTCACTACCCAATGCCAACAACCTCTAAGGTTACAAGACTGCGATTACTTTTAAACCCAAACATACAACATAATTGCATCCATTACATTTATCTACTTAATAAATTAAGTACTCATACATTCCATACATGATAAATTACATCATAACAATAAGAGATACAATAATATTTAATATAAAAATAATTTAACAAGGAAGATTACATCTCTCATTCCCCAAATCTGTTAGAAAAAATAAGTGTGATTACAAAATACAATATTCCACCTCAATTACAAATGAGGGGTAATAATTACAAGAATCAACTGAAAAGAATATAAAGCATGAAATGTAACTAGATACCATGAGCTCTCCAACTGGAAATCTCACCATCGCGATCAAAGAAGGGAACCCAATGGAGTAAGGTGCATGTTCCACCCAACCAAGTGGTATGCGAAGACTCACCCCCCGTGCTAGGATATAGTAACAAGGATTCCTATACAAGACCATCCACCTCTAGACACAAGCTAAAAGAAAACTAGACTTAATCAAATACAAATACAACACCTTCAAAATGGTTACATTGCTTCCAGAGTTAACTAAACAATTGGATCAATGATACAAACAAATTGTTGACTTAGGAGAAGTGTCATCACAATGCTACATAGGATATCCTGGTAAGTCTTCTTAGGCCCCCACCCCCATCTTGGGATCTTCTAGAAGCCTCTAATGACTCCCGACCCCTCTTGCAAACCAATGCAGAATCAGTTATCTCTCATAGAGACAAGATAACGATCTTGCCATTCTAGGCCTTCTTGTCCCATCCCAAGTCTGTACAAGCCCTTGTGTCCATGAGTGAGGCACAATTACTCTTATTAAGTGTTAAATACTACCTATTATTATAATAAGTTTATTTACATTATCACTAGATTAACTAACTTACAATGAGTTACCCTGGCAACACTTTGTGTGTTGGCTCTCTTTGAAAGCCACTCCTCTAAGGCAACACATATAACAACTCCACAACCCAAGGGTAAACTAGTGCACACCTAAGTATATTAAATCCCTATCCAAAACATAAAGGAAACACATCTCGGTTCATGGTAACCGAGTAATTAACTGAATGCAACTATACTCACTACCCAAGGATATTCAAAAGCTCACGATAATAATAATATGAAAAAATCCCAAAGATTTAAATAACCCATCTGGAAGACTTATTAACGCTTCTAAACAATTTCCCCCAAAATGAAAAAACAAAATAAGTTACATTTAAAAGAGAAATTTAAATAGGAACTAAATCTATTTTTGGATTTCCTAAATCCACTTCCCTCAATAAAATACAGTAATTTATTGCCTCAATATAGTAATTTAATAAAGTCTCTTTCAAACAAAGAAGGAAAGTTAAACTATATATTTCAATTCCTTAATTACTTTTAAATAATTAAAAAAATATTTATTTCTTCTATTCCAAACATGTTACTTTTAAATCATCTATTTCTTCTTTTCAAAATATATCATTTCAAAATCAAATATTTCATCTATTAAAACTTATTATTTTAAATTCCTCTATTTGTGCATTCAATATATGCACCTATTTAAAATAACAACTAAATATATATACATAATCATATAATTATATATATTCCAATATATATATACATTACATATATATTGATCATTACATATTAAAATTTCCAAAACAATAATATATAATTAAATATATATATATACATACACATATATTATATATATATATTTAATAATATAAAATAATAATAATAATAAATGGATTTAAAAAGTCAAATGCAGGAATCTAGGGGGGCGTGCCAACCCTTAGTGTTGGGGCGACTATGTTTACACACAATCAAACCCCCATTTACATGTGGCACGACTGCACATGTGTAAACACAACCAAACCCCTAACTTATGGGGGCATGGTTGTGGAGAGGGGTAGTGCCCAGCGCTGCCTCCTCCACAGTGCCTCCCATGGGGTGGCTATGGGGAGAGCCTCGGCCTCCCAAAAAAAATCTTTAAATTCGATTTTTTGAATTTTAGAAAGCCTCTGAAATTTTCATTTTCGCCAGATAAAATTTAACAGAGGTCTTTTACTTCACAAAATAAATACATATATATATATATATATATACAGATTTATTAAAATCACTGTTTTAATAGAGCAAATAATTTCCAGAAATGACCATTTATAGTAAAATACTCAATTTTTTTTGTTTGAGAAAACCATTTGAACACACACGTTTCTATATTTCTCTTCCAGATAATAGTTTTTTTCAAAATTTACTAAAAAGATTTCACATGGGTTTTTTCATCTTAATCAGTTTATGAGTTTGCCCAATCAATCATTTTGCAAACAACATTTTTAATCTATGAATCTTTTCAAAATGAATATTCAATAAACAAAGAACCTAATTTCCAATTGCTTGTGAGGATGTGAAATGGTGTAAAGACATCTCCATAGATTCAAGATCCTTCCAAGCAACAAACAAAGTTTCTCCAAAAATCAAATTCAAAAGCCAAAAAAAAAACAATTTCTTCTTCCTTCCTTTTCTTTCTCTTTTTTTCTTTCTTTCTTAGACTTTCATGGTTATAGCCATTAAAATCCATGAAAATGTCTCTTTCAACCACCATCATAAATATTTTGAAACAAAAACAAAAATATATTTCCAATTTCTTTTGCATCAAATCCTCCAAATAAATTCAAAATAGAACATTTTACTAATTTCAATAAAATACCTAACATTTCTAAAATAACTTAATTCAATTAATTTAATTAATTAAATAAAATAAATATAATCCAAAGATTAAATTATTTTACTAATTAAATTAAATTAATTAATTAATTAACTATCATCTTCTAACTAAATCAGATTAATTTAATAATCAACTTAAATATTTAATTCCAATAATTTGTTTTTTTTTCCAACTTGCAATTTAAATAATATCAAGAAAAAATTAAACAACATTAAAGCAAACAAACCCAACTTAAAACCAATGACACACTATGACTAGGGTGATGACTTGACATGAAAAACCTAGCTACTATCTCTCAATCAAAATATTGTTAGGCAATGGACATGCTCAAACCTGCAAAACCAGGTGGAGTCGATGTCTTGTGCCTGTAAACCTACAAATAAAACATACATCGAACATGCATATATATCATAATAAAACACACAGTGAAGAGAGAATCGCGAAATCACAGGGTGCTCGCAAGTGAGTGGTGCAATTTCGTTCCCTTCACCAATACATTGTTACAAAATTGGTGAATCTTACATCAATAATCTAATCAAAAGCATAAAAAAACATTAATTCAAATATCCTCTATGCTAGTCTAAAACATGTCATAATGATAACATCAGAATAAAGTACCATCACATCATAATATAACATCCACATCGCTTTACAATTAGCGATCAAATAGTAACTAAGTATCATTATCAAAGTACTAATAGAAAATTAAGCATAACGAAGAAGAACATTGTTTGATCAAAAGAGCAAAATGGAGGGGTGCTACATCCTCCCCCACTAGGGTCAGGCTTACTCATGGAAGCCTGTGAACAAATAGGGATAGAGCTCCCTCATCCTAGTTGAATCTTCCCAAGTGGATGAAGTATCATCCCTAGGATCCCATTGGGCCCTAACCTGATCAATATCCCGCCCTCGAAGAGCGAGCGTTCTGCGCTCCGTTATGGCCATGGGCTCCAAAGTCAACTGTCTGTCCTCTAACTGTAAAGAATTCCAATCAAGGACATGGCAAATATCTAGATGGTATGGTCAAAGAACAAAAACATTAAATACATCATGAATACGCAAGAGACTAGGCAATAAAGAAAGTCGATAAGCAACTAGACCAATCTTCTCGAGTATCTCGAAGGGTCTGATAAAGCGAGGTGCAAGCTTAAAGCCCTTTCCATAGCGGATTGGTCTCTTCAATGGACAGACTCACAAAAAGACTCTATCACCAACATAAAACTATCGATCCACCCTATGTGCATCTAAATACTTCTTCTGCCAATCCTGAGCTGCCACCAAATGCTCTAATCTGAACAACTTGTTGCTCCATATTCTGCAACATCTCAGAACCCAAAATTACTCTATCCTCTAGTCAATCCCAACTCAAGGGAGTTCAACATGGTCACCCATACAATGCCTAGAATGGAGGCATGCCGATAGAACTTTGGAAGCTATTATTATAATAAAACTCTACCAAATAGAGATAGCCTTCCCATCGCGTCAACTAGTCCATCACATACATACACAACATATACTTAAAGATATGATTACCCCTCTTAGTCTATCCATCTGTCTCTCGGTAATAAGCTCAACTAAAGTTCAATTATGTCCTCATTGCATACTATAATGAAGTCCAAAGAGTTGAGGTGAACAATGGATCTTTGTCATAAATAATCCAATATGGAATACCATGTAACCTCACTATGTTCTCCATGAACACTCTAGATACAAACGCTGCATTATAGGAAGAGTGAGTAGGTGAGACGTGTGCTATCTTTGTCAGCCTATCAACTATCATCATAATCGCATCATGTCATCTTGAAGAGTTGGGTAAACCAACAATGAAATCAAATGAGATCGTGTCCCACTTCCACTCTGGTACTAAATGCAGCTAGAAAAGCCCTGTCAGATTCTAGTGTTCAGCCTTCACCCACTGACACTCTAGACATCTCGACACATAATCTACAATATCACACTTCATCCCTGGCTAGAAATACAACTGATACAGATCTGCATGCATCTTTTTTACCCTTGGATGTGATGAATAAGGTACACAGTGTGCCTCAGTCATAACTAAGGTGCAAAGATCACCTAATGAAGGAACGTATATGCGTCCCATATGCCTTAATATCCCATCTGGATCTAGAGAATATCCTGAGTACCTGTCCTCAAGAGGTCTTCCTGCCTCTATTTCTGCCCTCACCTCTTGGTACCAACTATTTGTTGGAAGAGCAAAAAGAATCTGACTCTACAAATCTACAACAAGAGTCAACTCAGATAACTCATGTCTTCGTCTACTGAGTGTGTCAGCTACGACGTTCTCCTTTCCTTGGATATACTTCACTTCAAAGTCATATTCATAGAGAAACTCCATCCAATGCCTCTGTCTAGCATTAAGGTTGGGTTGCGTGAAAATATATTGAAGGTTTTTGTGATCACTATGTAGCTCAAACCTATGGCCAAGAAGGAAATGTCTCCATCTCATCAATGCATTAACAAATGTCGCCAACTCAAGATCATGTGTAGGGTAGTTCAACTCATGATCCTTGAGCTTCTATGACATATGCTATGACATGACCCTCTTGCATCAAAATTTATCCTAATCCCTCCAAGAAAGCATTTGTACAGACTACAAAGTCCCCAGTTGGATCAGGTATCACAAGTATTGGTGCACTGGTCAATTTTTCCTTGAGATTCTGAAACGGTGCCTTGTACTACTATGACCATACAAACCTTTTCCCTTTCCTCTCAAGGGATCTGATAGGATACCCTATTCTCAAAAAGCCCTACAAAAACTACCTATAATAACCTGCTAGCCCCATAAAGCTACCTATCTCTACCACATTCATGGGCATAGGCCAATCTGAGATCACTTGGATCTTTGCAGGATCCACTAAAATACTTTCCCCTAAGATCACCTGACCAAGGTACTTGACCTCAGTTTTGAAGAATTCACACTTCGATAGGCTAGCATAAAGTTGATTATCCCATAAGCACTGTAATACCTGCTGCAAATGTTTCTCATGCTCTTCCACTATCCTGGAGTGTATCAAAATGTCATCAAGGAACAAAAGGACAAATCTATCTAAGTACATATGAAATACCCCGTTCATCAGACTCACGAACACAGAGGGTGCATTTGTCAACCTGAATGGTACTACCGTGAACTCATAGTTACCATATCATGTTTGAAACCCCATATTATGTATGTCTATGTCAAAGATATGAAGTTGATGATATCCCAACTTAAGATCAATTTTTGAAAAGATTGTGGCACCCTTGATCTGATCAAATAAATCATCAATCCTAGGAAGCAAATATCGATTCTTGATAGTCACTTTGTTCAACTACCGATAATCAATATATAAGCGAAGTGAACCATCCTTCCTCACAAAGATAACTAGTGCTCCCCATGGATAAACACTAGGCAAAAGAAGCCCTTTTCTAACAACTCCTCAAGCTGCAAGCGAAGCTCTTTTAGCTCCTAGGTGGTCATACAATAAGGAGCTCGTGAAATGGATTCTGATCCAGGTACAAGGTCTATCTTGAAGTTTCAGCCTCTCTGAGGTGGCATCCCTGGAATCTCATCTAGAAAGACATTAGAATAATCCTCAAGAATGGGGTGACTATCAAGAGAAACTTTCTCTTATCCATCTCCTAAATCCAAATCATCCAGTATAACAATGAATAACTGACAACCCTGATGCACACACCTTCTCAACTACATAGCTGAGATAACTCTCAACGAAATCGGCCTCTGAACTCCCACTATCTCTACTTCTCTACTAGATGTATCAATGCATTGAATCGACTTACGTTGATAATAAATGACTGCTCTATGCGCCTCTAACCAGTCCATCCCTATGACAATGTCATAAGAACCCAATAAAATAACTCAGAGGTCCATTGTAGTAAGGAGAGGTCCAACTGCCAATCTACACTCTGGTACAAGGGAATGTGATGCGACTTTTGCACCTGAGGCTAGCTCAACCTGCCACCTATCAACTTGCCTTACTGCCCCCAGTCTATATTGCATCATGGTAGAATAAGAAATGAAAGAGTTTGACGCTCCATAATCAAACAAAATGGTAAATGGGTTACCCAACAACATACCAAATGTCTCGACGATGGTACCTTGATGCTCTGCCTGATGGTTATCAACCATTATGAAAAAATGATGCCCTTTGTCTACATCTCTAACTGTCGACTTAGATGTCATTGGTCCCTGTGAAAATCTAGATGTGCCCTTGTTAAGACACATTCTAGCTATATGACCTTATTGGCCACATGCAAAACATCGAGTACCTCTACCATAGCCCCTGCCTCCAGATGGTGCACTAGACTATTGCGCGCCACCCCTGAAAGTGGATTATGAGCCCTATGTTGGCTGCTCAGAGTTGAAGCATTTCATATGCCTCTAGTTCTTGTCCCCCTACCTCTGTTGGAAACCTTTGTGTTTCCCTTGAGAAACCCATTGCTGCTGGAAACTCTACGAAGGTCCCTGCTGAGCCTTGGGAGGTGCATCTCCCCGAGTCTAACCTCCTCTTGCACTAGACCCTACTAATTAACTATTGTCGATCTAAACACCAATGTGGCCTCCTAGTGCCATGGCCAGATTATCCTCCACTAGGTGTGATTTTTCCACCACTGTCTCCACAGTTTTGGGTTCAAAACCCATCACACCTCAAGTAAGGCGGGTGTTCAAGCCCATGACAAAGTAGTGGACTAGCATCCCCTCTGTAAGACCCCATTTCATGTGTGATTAAAAAAACCCTAGTTTTTTATATGTCTCTTTGAATAGATGGTGTGAAATAAATAATGTGGTTATGTGGAGATATTGTTGTATTTCATTTTGACATTTTGTTTCATTGCCATTGTCATTGCCATGAGTGTGTTAGGCATGTATGTAAATCAGGGAATGCAATTGAAATGTTAAATTGAATTGTTGTAAGGTCAAGACTTGGGATATTTAACTAGCAAAAAAATTTGATGTATGATTGTCGCTAATGATTGAATTGGTAATGTGTAGAAAAGCCAGGGTACCAGTATGAGAAGGGAAAACCAATGAAAGAAAATGGAAAGAAATCCCCTTGTGGTTATGTATTTTATTTATTTTTGGGCTTAGAAGGAAATAGAGTTAATATGTTGGTAGACTAGGGTGTGAGGGTGGATATTAAAGGGCTAATTTATTTATTTGTTTGTGAGGGTGTTTAAGGTGTAAGTGGGGGTTAGGGTTTAGAGTTTAGAAACCCTTATCCAAGTTTGGAACTCGTATGGATTCTTGTGTGGATTTTAAAAAGGGATTATTGAGTCAATTTCCTTGGTTTTTGAACAAAAATAGACCCCTAGGACCCATACCTATGGTTTTGGAACCTTTTTGACATGTGAACTTGTCCTTGGAGTGTGAAAAGACCCCTCAAAAATCCACATTCATGAATGTGACGAATTCATAAAGTGATGGGGCTTGAGAAGAGTGACTTGTCACTATCAACCTCCTACTCCCCAAAAGTTCTTTGAATTGGCACAAGACTCACACATGTGTGAGAACTTGTGGTAAAGAGTGTAGGTTTGGAGGATTCCTATATACTTCAAGAAGATGGAAGATTTGGGAATTGTCCACTTCTCCTCTTGGAGAATTGGAGTGGAGATGGGAGAAAGAATGAGAAGAGGATAGGAGTCCACCTCTTTGGAAAGATAGTGATCAAGGTGGCTTGGATTGCAGAGGAAAGATGGATACAAAAGTGCATACCCTTCATTGAAAAGCAAAGAGATAAGTTCTTCCTAATTCTATTTACCCTTATTGTTTTTTTTGTAAGTTGGTGACATATTGTATGGACCATGGTTAAAAATAGAGAATAGAGAACCTCAATATATGAAAAGTGGTGCTATGTTATTTTTATCCTTTGAAATATATAGATATCTCCAATCATCCTCATGGAGCCAAAATAAATTCTTGCTCAGGGGTATGGCTAGAGCCCATGAGGTTCCATGACACCATTATGGTAGGGTGGAGAGAAAGCCTCATTCATAGATGTGTTAATCATTTTATTCGTAATTATTGTGTGAGATATTAGAAGTTAGTATTTTGTGGAAATTGTAAAAGTTGGGAATAGATTAAGTTGTAGCGGTATTCCATTTTCCCAAATGGGTGCTAAAAATGTTTTCTAGCTAGTCTCTCTCAAGACTTAAAAGAAAGTTATCCTTGAAGATTAAATTATAAGAGAAAATGAATGGGGGTTTTACTTGTATTTATCTCAAAATGGGAGAAAAAAATAAACAAAAATCTCCATTATGGGATGGATATTAGTTTGAAATATATATGTATGATTCCAAGGCCATACTCATTTTACTTTCAAGTGAAGTTTACTTTTCATATCTGTTATGGAATATACATTTACTTCATGAAAGGAGATCTAAGTGACCAAAAAAAAGTGTTTAATGGCTTGCAACCCTCTTCAAAGCGAACTTGTGTATACACTGATATCTATCCTAGATAAATTCTTTGGTGACAGAAGTTTCTATAAGAAAAAGAAAAAGAAAAAGGTAGGGTAATGCATAATAATAATAACCAGATACATAAAGAGAATAAACACATCAAAATAATATCAAAATAGTTAAATTTATGTCGTAGGAAGGCTTTGCTCTGTAAGGATGGAATTATTCACATTCTTTCACCATTCACCCTTGAGGAGATATCGTCATGTTACTGCAAATAAAAATTAAGAATAGCAGCTCAGTATGCAATGATTAACTAAAAACACTATTCGTATAGAGCAATCGAGTATAAGTAATTACATGCACCTAATGGAGTGTGGGAGTAGCAAAAAATATTTTAATGCATCGTTAAACACAATTTCAACAAGTTAAATAAAATAATCTAATACTTGAAGACTGAGGAGAACATTACCCACCCTGATTATTTATCATTTTGAAGCATATACCATCCTTGTAAGAAAAAAATGTGTGCAATAGATAAAAGTTTGACAATCCACCCTTCCACCTACATCTCCTTTGCTGTCTATTTCATGTTGTAAGGTAGCAAAATTTCTAATAGGAAATGACCAACATAAGAAAGAACTTGTAAATATTTGTCTCTCTAAATGCCTTGTCATCGAGTATCTCTGCAATAACTAGCAGGCACCATTACAAAGTTATCTTCCTCATTTTTATGCATACCTATGTGATTGAAGGAAAACTTCATCTTTGAACCATCCTTTGACAACTTAAAAGGGAAAAAAACTATTCTGGCATTATTCTAAAAGTAGAGATGAAACATTGGATATGGTCGTCCATAATCCTGCTAAAAGCATAATTTCAATCTCTTGCAAAAGAATCATAAACCCATAAAATAGGATAACACTTCCAAAGCTAAAATAAGGATAATAATAATATTAATAATATGATAAACATGTCTTGATTAACCTCCACTCTAGTACTTGTGAATGGTGTTTTCCTGATGTATAACTTTTCTATTGCTTCTATTAATACAACTCTTCTCTTACGTGTTTGGACACTGAACTTTTAAATAAGAAATGAGAAGTATGGACTGGCTCAAAGAGGTAGACGCAAATCCCAGCTGTGGATGTATTGTTAACAAGAAACTTTTCTTTCCAAGTTTAAAATCAAGTGGTCCCTCTGCACACATTTTCAGACTTTGTACAATGTGATAGTTGAGAATACGACCTGCTAAGCTTTTACTGCTGACCAAATGTGGTGAAGAAATGTATTCATGGGTAAACTTATTTGATTTCAACCTACAACTTATCACAAAATTCCCTCTAATGTCTGCAGTGAAGGTACAACATTGGTGGGAACATTAGGCTACTTGTTAGTGTATTAATTCAAGTTGGGAGCCTGGATCCTCGTGTTCCATTTATCCCTCAGAATCATAAATTATTGGATTTGCAAATTGAGTACTCCAATTTCACACTATTAGTGACGCCTTAGTATCTGCCTCATACCTTAATTAAATTTAAATAAAAAAAAAAAAAAAAAATAGAGTTCCACAATACTTTCATCTCCACCTGCACAAGCTTACAACCACTCTCAAATTGAGAGTAGTCACATAATAGTTGCCATTTTCCAACCCGTCAATAATTAATTTGGAAATAAAAGAAATCGTTGAACAATTGCTACCATTTCCCTCACGGAAAAATGAATATTAGAAACAAAATTGATGAAAACTTATAATTCAAGAATCCTTGAATAAGATATATATTTATTAAATCCTACAAAGAGGGTAGGCATTGAAGTAGGTATCTTTCACCCTCTCCATATTGTGTGCAGTAAATAGTAAATGTGCGCTTAGATCTCACAAAATTTATTATGCGTGAAGTCAGTTTGCCTTCGTATTACCTTCGTTTAGTTAATGTAAAAAATAAAATAGAAGATTAAATGTGTAGTATTTAAACGGGTTTAAATAAGTTTATTTGTTAAAGACGAAATTATGTTTTTAATGGGATGTGGAAATCAGTTTGCATTCTCAATTAATATAATACTAATAAAATAATAAATAATGTAAATATTATTATTGACAATTGAAATTAAATAGCATTATTCTTTTATAAAATAATCGTAATAGTTGTACAAAATTATAATAATTGTGATAATGGTTAAATCGTGATAAGAATTATAACTTTTCCATAATTGATTAATCTTGTGTAACAACATTTTTGCTAGGCTTAAACCTAATCCAAATAATAATAATAATAGTAATGCAATAAAAGATAATAAGTAATATTAATATTAAAGAGTTTTACTATTAGTAATATATTTATCACAATAATTAAGTTAATTCATAATTATAACATTATTGTGGAGATTAATATTATATTGTAAATAACATTTTTAAGAAGTAAATAAAATTATTATTGTAATAGGAGAGTAAATATTATTGTTGTTTTGAGATTATTTTGAGAGTAAATGTTAATATAATTATTCACAAGTTAGTTACTTGATGTTATTATTTTTATTTATTTAGATGGGAGTAATTTAGTGGAGAAAATTAAGATTCAAAATAAAAATAAAATAAAATAATTGTTAAAAGTGAATCTATTTGGTAATGATTAAATGGTTTAAATTGTTGTGTAAGATTCAATGGTAATGATTAAATGGTTTAGTCTCTGGTTAAATCTCGTGATTTAAAGGACAATATGGTTGTCACCTTTAAAATAATATCATTTATTTTTAAATTGTGGTTAATAATAATAATAACATTGTAAAGTGGAAATGTAAATATTCAAAGGGGTTTTACCTTACATATAAATAAAAATAATAATAATAAAATGTTGGTATTATATGGAGTAACAATAAGCATAAAATTAAAAGGTGACTAATATGAAAATGGATATTGTTAAAATTGGTATTAAAGAATATTTGGATTTTGAGTAAAATAATAGTATTATTATTAAAGTAATAATAATAGCAATGGTAATAAAAAATTGGTAAATTATAAATACTAAAAGATAGTATAATATTGGGATACCATTAATACACATTATTTCACTAATATTATAACGCTATAGCTAATAGATTAAGTAATAATAAAATTACTAATGAGTAAATATTATTGTTATTATCTTACTTAAATAAAATAATGGTATTAATGTTAAATTGGGATTTGAGAATAATTGTAGTATGATGGCTAAACATTGTAAGCCTTCTATTGGATCATCATTTTTAATAACATCTCTAATTTATTTGATTAAATATCATTATTGAATTATTGTTAAAGGATAATGTCATCATGATCTTTGGAGAGATGAGTTAATGCATAAAGTTATATCGTCAACTTCAAAAAAAGAAAAGAAAAAAGATAACTCTATTTGTGATCAGCATAATGCACACTTAAGAGTGTTAATAGTTAATTAATAGATTTAACAAAAAAAAATGTTGCATTTTTTTAGGGAAAATTTTCGGATCTGACATTATGAAAAAAAAATGTTGTATTTTCCTAGTTAAAAACCTAGGCATGACACCCTCATCGTCTCCTATACCTGCAAACTGCTTGAGATCATAAAAGAGTTGCTCAAACTACTCAATTGTCAAGGCTAGTTGAAGCAAGGCGTGAAACTCATCGCCTCGACGCTAACGCTAGTGGTCAAATAAGAAGCGAGCTCTAAACCGTTCTAGAAAAATCTCCTAGGACACTAAGTAAATATCTACATGGAGCTTTTGATCCTCCAACCTACACCATGTGGATGTGAACCCTCATAGATGCATGATATCACACTGCACTTTGGTATTACTATCGTAAGGTTGCATATAAAAGCACCAATCGAGGTCTATGAGCCAAGTCTCAACCTCTAAAATAGTGCCTACTCCATTATATAATGGTGGTTGTGCCTTGAGTAAATCTCTCATATGAATTGATTTTATTGCCTCTGAATGAGTCAAAAATTCCCTCTCACCAGGATTACCCTCAACCCTAGCCTGCCTCTGATCAAGAAGTGCCAATGCCTCCTCAAGTGCCCTACACGCAACCTCAATCCCTAGAGGATTTTGTTGTCAATCACTGCCCCCTGGGGCATTCTGCGATGCCTGGTGCTCCTCCTGATCTGAAATATGTGGAACATGAGGAGGAGAGTCATGATGACTCCCATCATGACCGCTCACATGACCACATCCTCTCCCTCTACCTATTCCGTGTCTGGGAGGCATAATCATGCATAGACACACCAAGGTGTTATGCAAAGTACACAACTAAAAAAATTAATGGGTTCATCATAATCCCAGAGCAGCCAATGTTTAAACCTAGGCTCTGATACCATGTGTAACGCCTTGCCACATAACCCTAGAGGAAGTTGCAATTAACTACTCAAATGCATAATTTATTTTTGTTTGAAGTACAATTAAAATGCAAGTTCACTACCCAATGCCAACAACCTCTAAGGTTACGAGATTGAGATTACTTTCAAACCCAAACATACAACATAATTGCATCCATAACATTTATATACTTAAGAAATTAAGTACTCATACATTCCGTACATGATAAATTACATCATAACAATAAGAGATACAATGATAATTCATATAACAATAATTTAACAAGATTCCATCTCTCATTCCACGAATAAGTTAGAACAAATAAGCGTGATTACAAAATACAATCTTCCACCTTGATTACAAATGAGGGGTAATAATTACAAGAATCAATTGAAAAGAATATAAAGCATGAAATGTAACTGGATACCATGAGCTCTCCAACTAGAAATCTCACCATCATGATCCAAGAAGGGAACCCAGTAGAGTAAGGTGCATGTTTCACCCAACAAAGTGGTACCTGAAGGCCCACCTCCTGTGCTAAGAGATAGTAACAAGGATTCCTATACAAGACCATCTACCTCTAGACACAGGCTGAAAAAAAATTGAACTTAATCAAATACAAATACAACACCATCACAATGGTTACATTGCTTCCAGAGTTAACTAAACAATTGCATCACTGATACAAACAAACTACTGAATTTGGAGAAGTGTCATCACAATGCTACATGGGATATCCTAGTAAGTCTTCTTAGGCCCCGACCCCCATCTTGGGATCTCCTGGAAGCCTCTAACGACTCCCAACCCCTCATGCAAACCAATGCAAAATCAATTATCTCTCTTAGAGACAAGATAACGATATTTCCACTCTAGGCCTTCTTGTCCCATCCCAAGTCTGTACAAGTCGTTGCGTCTATGAGCGAGGCACAATTACTCTTATTAAGTGTTAAATACTACCTATTCTTCTAATAAGTTTATTTACATTATCACTAGATTAACTAACTTACAATGAGTTACCTTGGCACCACTTTGTGTGTCAACCCTCATTAAAATTCACTCCACTAAGACAACACGTAGAACAACTCCACAACCTAAGGGTAAACTAGTACATGCCTAAGGATATTAAATCCCTATCCAAAACATAAAGGGAACATATCCTCGTTTGTGGTAACTAGGTAATTAACTGAATGTAACTATTTGCACTACCCAAGGAAATTCAAAAGCTCACGATAATAATAATACGACAACCCCAAAGATTTAAATAACCCATCTGGAAGACTTATTAATGCTTCTAAATTTTTCCCCCAAAATGAAAAATAGAAGAAATTACATTTAAAAGAGAAATTTAAACACCTGAATTAAATCTATTTTTGGATTTCCTAAATCAACTTCCCTCAATAAAATACAGTAATTTATTGCCTCAATAAACTAATTTAATAAAGTCTCTTTCAGACAAACAAGGAAATTTAAACTATATATTTCAATTCCTTAATTACTTTTAAATCATCTATTTCTTCTTTTCAAAATATATCATTTTAAAATCAAATATTTCATCTATTAAAACTTATTATTTTAAATTATTCTATTTGTGCATTTAATATATGCACCTATTTAAAAGAACAACTAAATATATATACATAATCATATAATTATATATGTATTCCAATATATATACACATTACATATATATTAATCATTGCATATTAAAATTTGCAAAACAATAATATATATATAAATATATATATACACAAATATACATATATATATGTATAAATATATGAATATATACTTATATATATACATATTATATATATTATATATATTTAATAATATCAAATATTATATATTAAAATATTAATAATAATAATTAAAAAAACGGATTTAAAAAGTCAAACACATGAATCTAGGGGGGGTGCCAACCCTTGGTGTTGGGGGCGATTGTGTTTACACACAACTGAACCCCCATTTACATGGGGCGTGGTTGTGGAGAGGGGCGGTGCTCAACGCTACCTCCTCCACAATGCCTCCCATGGGGCGGCTGTGGGGAGAGCCCGACCTCCCTAAAAAGTTCATTAAATTCATTTAATTTTATTTTTTTTAAACCCTATGAAATTTTCATTTTTGCTAGACAAAATTTGATAGAGGTCTTTTATTTCACAAAATAAATACATATAAATATATATATATATGTTTCAATATATATCTATACAGATTTATTAAAATCATTGATTTAGTACAACAAATAATTTTTAGAAATGGCCATTTACAGTAAAATACTCAATCTATTTTTTTGAGAAAACCATTTGAACATAGAGGTTTCCAGATTTCTCTTCCACATAACAAATTTTTCCATAATTTACTACAGAGATTTCACATGGATTTTTTTATCTTAATCAATTTCTGAGTTTGCCCAATTAATCATTTTGCAAACAACATTTTTAATCTATGAATCTTTTCAAAATGAAATTTATTCAATAAACAAAGAACCTGATTTCCAATTGCTTGTGAGGATGTGAAATGGTGTAAAGACTCCTCCACAAATTCAAGCTCCTTCCAAGCAACAAACAGAGCTTCTCCAAAAATCAAATTCAAAAGCCAAAAAAATAGAATTTCTTCTTCTCTCTCTCTCTCTCTCTCTCTCTCTTTCTCTCTCTCTCTCTCTTTCTTAGAATTTCATGGTTATAGCCGTTAAACTCCATGAAAATATCTCTTTCAACCACCATCATAAATATTTTGAAACAAAAACAATAATATCTTTCCAAATTGTTTTGCATCAAATCCTCCAAATAAATTCAAAATAAAACATTTTACTAATTTCAAATAAAATACCTAACATTTCTAAAACAATTTAATTCAATTTATTCAATTAATTTAATAAAATAAATATAATCCAAAGATTAAATTATTTTAATAATTAAATTAAATTAAATTAATTAATTAATTAACTATCATAATCAACTTAAATATTTAATTCCATTATTTATTTATTTTTTCCAACTTGCAATTTAAATAATATCAAGGCAAAATTGAACAACATTAAAGCAAACAAACCCAACTTAAAACCAACGACACACTATGACTAGGTTGATGAGTTGACACGAAAAACCTAGCTACTATATCCCAATCAAAATATCGTTGGGCAATGGAAACGTTCAAACCTGTGAAACCAGGTGGAGTCAATGGCCTGTACTTGTAAACCTGCAAACAAAACATATATCGAACATGCATATATATATCATAATAAAACACACTGTGAAGAGAGAATCACAGAATTGCAAGCCGCTCACAAGTGAGTGGTGCAATTTTTTCCCCTTCACCAATACAGTGTTACAAAACTAACGAATCTAACATCAATAATCTAATCAAAATCATAAAACAACATTATTCAAATATCCTCTATGCTAGTCTAAAACATGTCATAATGATAACATCAGAATAAAGTACCGTCACATCATAATATAACATCCACATCGCTTTATAGTTAGCAATCAAATAGTAATCGAGTATCATAGTCAAAGTACTAACTAAAAACAAAGCATAATGAAGAAGAACATTGTCTGATCAAAAAGGCAAAATGGAGGGGTGCTACATGGCCTCTTTTTAGTTTTCCTTTTAACTTGAATATAACATGAGCACATTATAATGCACTCACTTTATGTCTTATATGGACCAAAAAGTGGTTGCATGACCATTTTTTGGTCCCCCATATTTCTAAATAGACCCTCACACTAAGAGGTGGGTGATACCACAATATTGGTTTATAATTTTTGGGCAAACTAGACATTGAACTGATTTTTTTAAACTAAATCTTCACTTTCGAGCTCCTATAGCAGCTAAACCATGATGAATTTGAAGATGATGCAAACTAGTGATTTATGACATTTTGTCTATAGATTCTAAATATATATTTTTTATTTTTTTTGGAATCAGATTGCACTTCTTTTTCCATCTCCTCCGAAAACTAGCTTTTAAAAAAATAACATTTTTAAGGAGTGATGCTCATCGTATACAACATAACTTGTTTTGTATGGAGGATAAAATTTTAATTTTTTTGAATTTAGATTTGTAACTGTGATATCTAACCATTTCATTTGGTTTCATAGTGTTTTATTAAATATTTTTTCCTTAATCTAGTTTCAAAGTCAAACCAATTACAATTCAAACATAGGCAAACAGTATACAACATAACTTAAATTTTGTATGTATCAAAATTCAATTTTTTTTAATGGATCAAGGACATTAATACCAGCCTAAACATATTTTTCTATTTTTTTTTTATAATCTGCTATTTTTACACATGTGTAGAACAAAGAGCTTGATTTTCGGTGAAAAACCTAAGTTTAATAAAACTAAAAAACCAAATACATAACAAAAACAAAAAAATATTAAAATTTTATTCGTTGGATAGATCGTTCCAAGGACTACAATCTTTCAATTGGGTCTGTGAAATCTCCTCCATTTCCATGCTCAACCCAAGCTTCGAAGGGCAAAAATGTAGAGTTTTTTTTATGTCGGAGGGTGGGAAGGTGGGAAAAGGGGGGTTTGAGCGAACCCCCTTTCCACAATGGTAAAATTTGGTTTCCCACATTTAAGGGGTTCACTCAAACCCTAGTTCAAGTGAACTCCTTTTGGGTTCGCTCAAACCTAGAGTTCGTTCGAACCCCCCAAAATGATTTTTTTTGAATGGGGTCATTTTTTGGAAGTTTTCCTTCCTCACTCCAATTGTAAACCACTTTTGTGGGTTCACCTACATTGTGAAAGTCTAGAATAATTATGTGAATGGTTGAATGCTTGCACGAGGTTCAAAATACAAGAGAAAATAAGTGATAAAAATATCATTTTTCATCTCCTTAACTTTACTCATTGACTAAGTACATATAAATAAGGGATAGAAAAGGGGTCAAAAGTTGTCACTTTTTTTTTCTTTCTTAATTTTAGTAAAATTAAAAAACTAACATATAATTCAATATGCCTACACTCAAAATTGAAAGATGTGGTTAGAAAAATATTATAGGTACTCTAAACATTATTTCTAAACTACTAATATGCTTAAAATTATTAAGATTAAGAGGGTCAAATATTAAGTGCACACACAATTTTTTGTCACTAAAATATCATATAACATCCCATGTGTGCCTCTTATTTCTTTTTATTTTTTAAGTTTTTCTAAAGTCAATTTATGGAAAGATAGCTAAGAAGTAGCACTATAAACTATATATTTTTATTTTTTATGACTTTTAAATTGGATGCATCCTTGAAACTACATCACAGAGTGTGGATGCCATTTTTTTTACATGGTTTCCTCAACTTGGAACTAATACCATGGAGATCATTTCTTCTCAAGAAGGGGTGAATGATTTGAGAATAACCCTATACATATTCAATCTCACACATTCAAACATCCTCTATTCCATTCAACAATATCCTCTAGACAATTATGTCTACTCAATGTGTGCCACATAATATTAACATAAATCTACACACTTATTACACCCTTGCATAACACTACTTGTACCAACTCAAATCCTGGACCACTATTCCATGCACAATTCCTATGAACACTTGTATGACATGCTTTCCTACATAATGCAACCCTATATCTGGTACATGTTTTCACCTAATTATTGGTTTCTTAGGAACCATGAGCAATTAAAATGTGGTAACCTTTGTACCACATGTTCTTGCATTGCCATTATCATATAATTGTCATTTGTCACTTGTAAACATATTATTGAAGGCCTAACTAATAGCCATTTTGTATAAATGCATAGAGTGTATACATGCCATTGCACATATCTTCTCCCATATTGCACTTAACTGAAAATTCTTCCAAACCTATTGAATGCACATTAATTTTTTTATCTTAAGTTCTCGTTTGCATGTTCCACAATCTTGTAGATTACTAACTAATTTATAATTTTTCCACTTTCCTTTCAATTTATTCCAAACCTATTGAATATACATTTAGTTTTTATCTTAAGGTCTCATTTGTATATTCCACTGTATACACCTAAAATTGGTCTCGACCATCTGATTAATTAAATACAAATTATTTAATTAATTATCCTAATCTACTCTACTTTTGAATAAATAGAAATATTTATTTATATAGTTCACATTTAAATTCATCTTAATTAAATAAACAAAATTAAATACTTTGTTTGATTTAATTATCAAATCCCTATTTTATTCTATCACATCGATCTTAAATTAATTAAATAAAGATCAAAATGCTTTATTGATTAATTGCCATATTCTTCTATTTAATTTAATAAACAACTATCCTATAATTCGTTTTATTAAATTATTTATCCCTCTTTTGCTAATTTAAATAAATCAAAATATTTGAATAAAGGCATAAAGAATATTCCATCTATATTTCCTCAAAAACAAAATAGATATCCTATGTCTAATTTATGTCTAAAATATGTCACAATTAATTCTTTGAAACTTCACGAAAAGTTTTGGAGACAAATTAGAGACCAATTCCAAATTCTTCTCTCAATAATCCTCCATCAATCCTTCCTCTTCTCTTGCCTGGTGTTTTCATGGGTAGAGACAATCACCAAAATTATCTCCATCTCCTCCATATTTCACCATTCAATCCTCCAGATTGAATTCAAGCCTCTTAATGTCTTCCCTGTGTATTTCTACAGCCAGGAATTCTATAAATACAACCTCATTGAACCAAGAAAAAGATCCAGATAATCTAACTTATGCACTCATACTCTGTAGGAATTCAAGCATCAAGCATTCAACATCCAACAATCTAAGCTTTCATACCATGGATGCCTCTTGTAGCTACAATTATCTGTTTCATGTTATTTCATGCTAGTTTAATTCATTTATCATCTAGTATTATCCATTTAGCTCCATATCATTGCATTATCATCCATCTCATTCTTTGAATTGTCATTTTAACTATAATACCCCTCCATTTTGATCTATTGTACAAACTATGGTGTTCCTCTCTATGCTTTAGTTTTGATTTGTACTTGGACTATGTACTTGATTTTAGTCGATCACTATTTTATCGTGATGTATTTTGATGTGGTGATACTATATTTGGATGTGATTATTATGGCATGTTTAGAATTAACATATGTGGATATTTAATTTATGATGTTTCATGCTTTTGATTATGCTGCTATGTTAGATGCATCAATTAGAACTATTGTATTGGTGAAGATGACGGTATCGCATCACTCGCTTGCAAGTGCCCTGTGATCTTGTGATTTTCGCTTCACGGTGTGCCTTATTTATGACATATTATTGCATGTGGATATATTCTATGTTTGCAGATTGACAGGTACATGACATCGACTCCACCTAGTTTCTCAGGTTTGAGCGTGTCCATTGCCCAATATCAATCAATTGGGAGATAATAGCTAGGATTTCCGCATCGAGTCGTTACCCTGGTTGTAGTGTATCATTAGTCCTAGTTTGGTCTAGTTGTTCCATTTTTTTTAGTTTGACTGGTTTCGGTCTATTTGGGGAGTTAGAGTAATGTAGGATTTGTGATTAATTATTGAGTAATTTAAATTAATTAATTTGATATTTAATCTTATGGTAGATTTAATTATTAATTGATTAAGTTATTCATGTTGAAATGATTTAAACTATTCATTTTGAAAATGCATGCAAATTTGAATTGGAATTGAAAAATTAGAAAAATAAATTAAAAGTCAATTTTGAAATTCAAAAATTCAAAAAATTCAAAAGAAAGACTTTTGCTATTTTGTTCTCAAAAAAAATTATGAGGGTTGTTGTGGGGTTTTGGAGAAAATTTTGCATTATCTTGAATTTCTTCACAATTTTTAAACATGGAGTTTTTGGGAGAAAATTAAAAAGAGAAGGAGAAGATTGCTTGATTTTGTGGGTTTGGAGGAAAATCTTGTGGAATCTGAAGTGCCTAAGAGGGTTTCAAAGCAGCAACAAATTCTTCAACATACTCCAAAAGAATCAGGTTTCATTTTTGTTTTTTTCATTTTATTGTGCTTTCAAATTTTTTTTGTATAAGTTTGTTTAATTTGGAAGCAAGGAAATTCTTGTTGCAACTATTATTTGCAGTTTGTTTGTTCTCAAATTTTATTGTTCATTATTGAGTCCATCCTTATTTAAATGAAAATTAAGTGTATATGCACATATATACTTCTTATATTCATATATTTTTTTAAATTTCCCTTTTGTAATGTCATGCTGGCAAAATTTTCTCAATTTTACCAGATTGTGTATTTTATAGAAGCCTGGCTTTTTTTTTAAGGTTCTAGTTTCAAAATAAAATAAAAAATAAAAATGACAGTCTTATTGTTTTTGGGATATAAAAATAAATAAAAATTAAAAGAAAAAGGGAAATGCAAAGGGGGCGGATGCTGGGGAAATGCGCCCAGCGCAGCCACCCATCTGCAGTCTAAGTGGACAGTGCATCTCGTGGCCCATGTAGACTGCGCTGGCAGTGCTACCAACGTCGCCCATGCTGGCCGGCTTCGCCACCCACACCGCCTCCCCTTCCTCGGCATTGCGCGAGACTCCTCCACTCGTGGGGTTTCTTCCAACTGCTCCTCCCTTCACTGGTGGTACCACCCTCTGCGGCCACCGAAACCCAACTCCTCCGCCACCTGGTGATTACCACAGTCGAGCCGACCTCCAAACAACTCTCGAAGGTTGGGCGTGGATTCCAAGGTCATGCGACCCAACCCTAGGGTTGGCGCATGAACCGAGGCTGCCCCTTGGTGTTTTAAAATTTCAAAAAGAAATTTAATAAAATATAAATATATATTATTATATTTATTATAATATAATATTATAATTTTTATAATAGTTTGGATATTATATTATTATAATATTTTTATTATCATAATATAATATATTATTGTGATGAATTAAAATATTATTTAAGGACTTTAATATAATGATTTAATATAAAATTAAATGGATTAATTATTATGACTTAGAATAATATTAAATTCTTTCAAAAGATTTGACATTATGTTTTATATAATAGTTGTTGGATTTAAATAACAATAATTCCTTTTAATGTTTTAATATTAGCAAATTGAAAATGAGTATTTCATTTCATGGTTACATAATTTAAAAGGGAAATAATGATTTTTTTTTTAAGGGGTTTAATTGATTAGGGAATAATGTTTTATTTAAATGGGAACTTGTTTTAAATTAAATTATGGGGTCACAGGCAACATGTTATGTTTTTAAATGTTGTGTGGGAATAAAACATTTTTTTTAAGTGGCGTAATTAATTTTGTTTATTTAATGCACTGTTATTGAATGCTAGTTAGGAAATGGGTTTAGTGAACCCAAAGTAGAATTTGATTCCTATCTTGGCATTGATCTACATGCGTATCATTGGGAAGTGTGGGTCTTCATAATTATGAAGTCTTCCAATTGGAATTTTAGTCTGTGGGTTGTCGTACTATGTAGTCAACCATAGATGGCCTTGGGTAGTGCGTAACCAGTTTGTTTCCCAGTTATCACGAATGGGAGTTTGTTGATTGTATGTCATGGTTAGGGATGTGATATCCTTGCATAGCACTTGTGTACCCTTGGGTTGTGGAGTTGTTCCATGTGTCGTCTTAGAGGAGTGGCTTATAACGAGGGTCGACACACAAAGTGGTGTCAGGATAAATCATTGTAAGTTAGTTAATCCAATGATAACTAAATTAAATGATTAGAGTATCATGTAGTATCAAATATTTAATAAGATAATTATGCCTCGCTCCTGATCACAAGGGCTTGCAAAGACTTGGGTTGAGACAGGAAGGCCTGGAATGACAAGATTGTTATCTTGTCACCATAAAAGATAATTGATTTCGCATTGGTCTACATGAGGGGCCAGAAGTCGTTAGAGGTTATCAGGATAACCCGAGACGGGGGCCGGGACCTAGGAAGACTCACCAAGATAACCTATGTAATGATGTGATGACACTTCTCCTAGGTCGACAGTATGTTCGCATCATTGATGCAATTGATTATGTAATTTTTGGAAGCATTGTAACCTTGTGATTAAGTGTTGTTACTATATTTATTTTGGTATGGTTATGTTAGCCTATGTCTAGTGGTAGACATCCTTGGTTAGAGATTTCGGTTACTATCTCCTAGCATGGGGGGTGGACCTTTGGGTTCCACTTGGTTGGGTGGAACGTGCACCTTACTCCGTTGGATTTTCTCCTTGTTTGTGTGGATGAGACTTCCAGTTGGAGAGCTCGTGGTTGTTTCAGTTGCAATTCTTGCTTGTTATCCTTTCCGCTATTCTTGTATTATTTACCCCTCTTGTTATCGAGGTGGAATTTGTAATTGTAACCTTATTTTATTGGAATTGCCTCATTCAGGGAATGAGTGGTTGTAACCTTATGGTTTAATGAATGGATTAATGAAATCGAAAGTCTTATCTTATGCTTGTTGTTATTTCATCTTACTTGGAATGCATGTGTTAATTTATTAATTAAATAATTGTCATGGTTTGTAATCATGTTTTGTTGAGGTTCTATAAAACCTCTATCTCATAACCTTAGACGTTGTTGGTATTAGTTAATTATTTACTCATTATTTATCCTTTAAAAAAAAAAAAAATCCATTTAAGTAGTTAAATGCAACTTCCTCTAGGGCTGTGTGGCAGGGTGTTACATTAACAATCATAGTGTCCTCACGATCTGAGAGCCATTGTGATTTAATAAATCTTTGGAGATAGAGAACAATATGATGCTTTCAGTAGATTATTGCTTTGAATTAGTTCAATTTGATTTGTCTATGATATAATGTTGCATTAAGAAGTGTTTTCTGTTTTACACCTAATCCCACACTTACATCCACAATCTTGTAGTTTAGTTATTGATTTGTAACATTTTCCATCAATCCACTAGAAAATTTGTCAATATTATTAGTGCAAGAAAATTAAATTGAGAATAAATGAAAATAAAATATTCTATAGATGAAACCAAAATAAATCCAAATCAATCCAATGCCTAAATCAAGCATACATATAGAACCATCTAAGAATAAGAAGTGGCAAAATTTAAGATACGATCATTAGAAGAAGATCTGCCAATAATTATATTTAAGTATTGTGTGCTGCCTTTGCTAATTTATCTACCACCACTACCTTTTTTATGAGATAAATTTAATATCATATTCCATAAGTAACATAGCCTATCATGTCCATTGACTACAAACATTGGCTTTTAGAAAACATCTAGCTTTAAAGGTCAACTTTTACTATAACATGTATCTTCGAATATAATATATAATGCATCAATTATATGAAGAATAATCCATTGGTAAGCTTAAATTTTATATAGTAAAATTATATCAAATCTCATAATCTAACAAGTACAAATAATATAATAAAGATCATATTTCTATTTTCTTCATTTTGCACCAATAGACCATCAATGATTAATTTTGTAATTGAATTATATAATAATAAATTCTTGCAATGTCTAACAAGAATACAAACTCATCATGATAACACCAATGATAAAGCCTCATCATGTATAACACTAAAGATCCAATGAATATCAAGGTGGGAGGAACATCAAAAGAAAGACTCATCATGATAACACTAAAGATAAAGAATAATTATGTATAACACTAAAGAAAACACTAAAAATTCCATGAATATCAAGGTGGGAGGAGAATCAAAAGAAATAACATTATATCAAAGAAAGGATGAATCCATAAGACCTCATTAAGTATGGTCACTAGAAGAATAAAATATAACCCTATGTCATATGAAATAATACAAAAATGAATTCAACTGTAAAAGAATTAAAAAAAATGATCTAACACAGTATAAATGTATAACTGTAAAATAAATAAAAAATATATCATACACCTAATAAGAAACCCTAAGAAAGATAGAATAAAACGTGATATCATAAAGCATGTCACAAAGCATAGGAGATGTCAACATAATCATGGCATGTGACGTCTTAAAAAAATATAAGAATTTAATCATCATACAAGAACAAAGAGAGATCCATCATAAAATTCAGATCTGATTTGAGTGTAAGAACAAATTTACTTCTCCTAATGTGTTTCGTACTTTAGAAACTGACTACTATTCAATTAATTTTTTTGTGCTAACATCCTTGACCTATATATGCAAATTCAATTCTAAGATATAGTTTTGGTTTTTTTTGGTTTGTATGCTTCAACTTATCAATATGTATTTACTCATAAGTATTTCAAATATAAGTAACATCAATGAATGCTTTTAAAGAGAGTTTGAAATGAAAGAATTATTTCCTTTCTAGGATAAAATTTACAATCTAATAGTTTGAAGATACAATTTAATGATTTTAGAACAATGACAAATTTGGCTTATATACACAAATTCAATTTTTTAATTTTAGAGTTTAATTTATGTAATTTTAGTCATTAAATTGTGATTTATTTTCTTTCAACTTATGGAATATTTGTGTAAGAGTTTGTTAAGAAAGGATTTCCTTTAGAGTACAATTTTATTGATCTTTTTTTTTTTAATTATACAATATAATTTTATATGTAATAAATTATACCTTGTTGATATTACACAAATTAAGGTATTTTACACTTCTCACAAATCAATAAATAATAGTTTAATTCGGGCTCACAATTTAGCCTGTTGAAAAATGACCACTTTTTGCACCCACATATTCAAGGAAAACAATATAAAATAAGATCAAAGTTACAACCCAATGAACATAAATGTAACGCCTCGCCACACAACCCCAAAGGGAAACTAACAACAATGATTTACAACACAATTTTTTTATAAAGGATAACCACTATGCAATAACCAAAAAATAAATAATCATACAACAATATTTTTATTATATAAAGATGCTTGATTAGTCCCATGGGGTTACATGGTTGCATTACTTGAAAATGATCCCAACCAAATAACATCATTATAAATAAATGCCAAGTAATAAAATGATAGACACATACACTACAAAAGATAACATAATGATAGACATACAACCATCCATAATCCATAAAGATGACAAGAGTACATACATCATTATATTACATCACCATGTATAGTTCAATATTACATTTGTGGAGCATATTTCCATAGATACAACACAAAAAGGATACAATGGTACATTACATAATGCTTCCCTTATATCAATGAGAAGAGTACATCAAGTACAATAATAGAATAGTCTTCAATCAGGAGAAGCCTTGACATCTTAGCATTTGCTTCCACTTCTCGCATCATGAACACAACTTGGGAACCCAATGGGGTGCATAGCATGTTCCACCTGACCATGTGGACCCGAAGGCCCACCCCCCATGCTAGGAGATAACAAGAAGGGCCCACAACCAACAAAGGTCAAGTAGACAAGACTAACACAACATTGACACAAAACAACAATAAATAGATACAAACAATAGATAAAACAAACACAAGGAACCTTCGCTTCTAGAGGCACAAGAATGACAAAAGGAAACAACAACAACCATGGTTGCTAAAGGAAGGAGTGCCATCACATAAGCCTAGCATGGGTTACCTAGTGCAGATCTTCATAGATTACCACCCCCTACCTGGTTAAACCCTAGCAAGCTCAACCAATCCCTAGTCCCCATTCTCACTCATGCAGGATCAACATACCTTTCAAAGGGAAAAAGTAGTTGATTTTCACCATTCTAGGCCTTCTCACTCATCCCAAGCCCAAATGAGAGCTTGAGACATGAGTGAGGCTAACTTATTTGAATTAATATGAGATGCTACCCAAAACCCCTAATAATTTTTAGGTTATCACTGATTATGGAAACTCTCAATGAGTTACCTGTATGCCACTTTGTCCACCAACCCCCATTGAGAACTACTCCTCCTACTAACAACACAATACAAGGAACATGGATGTACCTCAATTCACATAATGTAAGGATATACACAACACACAACATGTGAGGCATAAACCATCTCACAAATACATTCCATAACACTGAACCAAGTACAAAAGAGCTACCACCCACCAACATAAACGACACAAGTCACAAAATGCACTAAACCAAAAAAGTGTCTATCAAGAGTCATATTCTCCCCCTGCCCCCAAGCCTCTGGAAATCAATAAAAAAATCTACCCATTCACCCAAAGCTTAAAGCTAAGGAAATGAACAACAACAAATGGGTTCTTGTGACTCAAATGCTAAACAAGGAGAAGAATCAATTCATCAATTTATAAAATGTAATGCCCCGCCATGCAACCTTAGAGGAAGTTTCAATTCACTACAAAAGCGTACTAATTTTTATTTTTTTTATTAAAGTGAATTAAATATACATGTTCATCTATATCTGACAACATCCCCTAAAGCTATGTAATCGAGATTACTTAAAACCCCATTAACATACATATAACCATAACATTATATAATTTATGAAATAAACATCATACAACAAAAGGATACCACATGACATAATAAGATAATCATCCAAGATAGAATCTCATAAACATTTACTTAATCAAATAGTTACATCACTCATTCCTATAATGAGGCAATAATACATAAGTGTTACAATTACAGAATTCCACCTCATAAACAAAAGAGGGATAAAATAATATATACAATCTGAAATACAACAATGCAAGAAAAGAATAACCAGATCCGCGAGCTATCCAACTAGATGTCTCGCCTCCACGTAAAGAAGATAGATGGGGACCCAATGGTGTATGGTGCATGTTCCACCCAACCAAGTGGTACCTGAAGGCCCACCCCCCATGCTAGGAGATAGTAACAACGTAATATGGATAAATATCTACAACCACTCACCAAAGGCAGACTCATACTGACACAAACTAACATAACCAAATAAATGCTCAACACAAATACAACTCTCACATCACTGACATAGGTCACATTGCTTCCAGACATAAGAATAGGTCATGTATGTTCAAAGAATGATACACATCAAAAAATTAACAACAGTTGTCCTAGATAGAGTGTCATCGCATAGTAGTAATGAGATCTCCTATGGGCATCCTTCATAGGCTCCGAAAATCCTGGTGACCTCAACCGAATCTCAACCCTCATACTCACTCATACGACATCAAATACCTCTCGTACTGACAAGATAAATGACTGCCATTTCAGGCCTTCTCACTCATCCCAAGTCTAAAAGAGCCCTTGTGTCTATGAGTGAGGCTTAAATTATCTTGATTAGTGCGGAAGGCATCCTAATCCTCTAAGTACATAAATTTAGTTATCACTTGATTAAATCACTTTGGAAGGTTACCCAGTTTACCTCTTTGGGCTTTGGCACTTAACATAAGCCACTCTTCTATTCGACAACACACACCCAAACAATCCACCAAGGGAAACACAAGTGCATACAAACTAGGCATCGAAACCACTCTAACATAAGGAGGAAAAAAATAAAAGAACTCACTCCAAACATCTTGGAGGCAACAAACACATAGTCCACTCCTTTCACAGGAGGTATAAAACATCCTCGTTTGTGGAAACTAGGTAAATACTGAAAAGACACCAGGCACTACCCAAGGGAAAATAATTGGTTGACATAAATTATCGACAACCCTCTTAGATCCTCTAAGATTCTCTAGAAGACTTTCAAATTTGGACTAACACATAATCCCATATCCCACAATGCAACTTGACGACATAGCTACAAAAGCATTCAAGTCATTAATCAAATCTAATATTTGGATTTCCTAAATCCATACTCATCCAATAGGTAACATTGATAAGGTCAAAGGCATGATAACTAGATCATCTAAAATAATCATAAACCCTATTACCTCTTCCCTTATTGGAAATCTAAAACACTTAAACTCACTTCCCTTTTTGAAATACAGAGAAAATAAAACATTTAAGGCAATCACAAGGATATCTCTATTTTTGGATATTCTAAATCCATATCAATTCCATATTCCAATCAAAATAATTAAATTGTTCTAATAGAAAATAAATAATTTAAAATAGTTAATTGCCTCATCAATATAATCAATTCCAAAATTTACTTTTAAAAGAAACATAAATCCATGCATGTAAACTCTTTCAATTTTCTATCCAAAACCTATACCTCATTCAATTTTCCTTTCGAAACATGCAATTTATTCAATGTATAATAAAATATTTCTTCCTTATCTAATTTACCATGCATTCAAAACTTATCATTTAAGATCTTCATGCAAAGCTAAATTACATGCACTTAATTAAAACCAAAGTAAATACTGAATATACTCTTAATTGGAATACTCACGTATATAAACATCAAATATATATTAATATATTTTATTAAACAAATACATTATTTTAATAAATTATATTAATATTCCATAACTAATTCTCCAAATGCTTATGCTATCCAAATATTTAATTACAACTACAATGTTTTAAAATATTCCTTCTAAATATTCAAATTACACACTATAATTATTATTCGTTTTACTAACTATAAATATTTAATATTTAAATATTAAATATTATTAAATTTTCATTGAAATTAAATATCAAATATATATATTTTTGTGAATAAACAAATACTATTCACTGAAACCCTAAAAATCCTTATGAAAGGGCGGATGAATTCGACCAAGGTTTGAAATCATTTAACAAACAAAAAACGGAATCAGAGAGATTCCGTATACATGTTGAAAAGAGAAGCGGTAGCTGTCACAACCGAACCCCCCCTTTCCTTGGCTACCCATTCGTGCACAGTTAAGGGAAAAGGGAAGGGTGTGGAGGTTCTCCCTCCACACTGCCCCTCCTCTAAGGGAGTGGCAGTGGGAAGGAAGTGCCTCCCCCTCCCAAAAAAACCATATACCTACGCAAAAAGGAGCTTGGGTTTCCTCCCCCCAAATCCAATGAAATTAAAACCTGCGAAAATGTATTTCCATGAAATTCCATATGCGGTATCATAATTAGAATAAAATTATCAAACATCAAAAAGTATATAAATATTTCATATGTATATAAGTATGTATATATATATATATATGTAACCAAAATTTCATCTTTGAAGGAAAATTGAAGAAATTATTCTGAAACATTGACCTACAAGTGAAAATATGAAATTTTCCAAAACAATCCAAAATCCACAGAGGTTTACAAATGATTCTTTTAATCCATTTCTTGAATTCATAAACAATAAAAGAAAAAAGAAATTAAGTTACTTCCAGAAGCTTTCAGATCCTCAAATTTGGTTTTTTCAAAATAAATTTGATTTCCTACAGAGGTTAAATTTTCTAATACAATATAAATGTATTGTTCAACCTCTAGGTTTGATTTAAATTACTAAACAATCCATTTCCTTAAATGAATTAAATTCTACAGAGGTTTACACAATTTTCTTGAAGAAATTTCCACAAAAACAATAGAAGCTTTAAATTTATTTATTTTCTTTCTTCTAATCACAAATTGCTTTTCTAAAATAGATTTAACAAAAAAATCTTTAAACACCACTATTTTAAAAGCAACCAAGAACAATAAAAACACAAAAGAAAACCTAATTTAGGAAGCTACAAGAAAAGATGTATTTTTGATGCAAAACCTCCTCCAAGGTTCTCACGAATTCTCTTCTACCGTACCAAGAATCCAATCCAAAAGCTCAACTAATTATAAACAGACTTTCCTCAAATCAATTCTACAATCAAAAACTTCTTCCAACCCTTCTCTATGCAATTTTCCCAAAATACTCCTTGTTAAAATCTTCTCTCATAATGAATCAATTTTCGATAATCTCTTCTCCTTAATTAAGCATGCAATTCAGTCCTAAATCAAAAATATCCTAAAACCAAATCTGATCCTTTGCATGTAATATTGACAATTACAATATTAATTTTAATTTCAATTTTCAAAAACCCACTTTCAATTTAAACTGCAATTTCAAATAATAATTTAATTCCCAAAACTGAAACTAATTTCCCAAATAAACATTTAATTATAATTTCTAATTTAATTTCCACAAGTTGAAATTAAATTCCAAAATTAATTTTAATTCCTTTCTTTCCTTTCATTTTCTTGCATCACACTTAATTAATTAATTTAATTATTTAATAGCTAAATTCATCCTTTTGGATTAAATTTAATTAATTAAATAGTTTAAATTTAATCAATCAATTTAAATAATAATTTCAATCAACAAAATATAATTTTAATTAAATAACCATCAACATGATCTAATGCAATAATTCTAAATATCTATTTCCAAAACAAGAATCTTTCAAAATCAAATAACATTAAAATAAGGTACATCGTGACTCAACAAACAAGACTGACGACACACTAAGGCTAGGGTGTAGACTTGACACATGTTACCTAGCTACTATCTCCCGTTCAACTTAACCGTTGGATCGACACGCTCAAACCTATGAAACCAGGTGGAGTTGATGTCATGTACCTGCAACCTGAAAACCAAATAAACAACCTCATAAAATATATCCAGCATATAATACACACCGTGAAGAGGAAATCACGAATTTGTAGGGCACTTGCAAGCAAGTGATGCTAACCCGTCCTCTTCACCAATACAATCATCATAACTGACACTTTCATCTTACTCAATAATCTCATAATAAAATCTCATATTATATCAACTAACATCTTTACACCAATTAAAGCATGTAAACTAAAGCATTAGATAAATCAAATCACATCACATAATATAGTCTATCGCTCAATGAATAGCAACCAAATACACACGCAAGATAAAGTATCTGAATATCTAGAGCATAAATCAACACAAAACAAAGGCACATTGTCCAATCTAGAAAGCAAAATGAGGGGGTGTTACATAAAACATCAAGAAACACATCAATTTAAAAAGAAATCTACATGATCGAAAGAGATATACATTGTAATGCCCCGCCACACAACTCTAGAGGAAGTTTCAATTCACTATAAAAGCGAACACATTTTTTTTTGTTAAAGTGAATTAAACATACATGTTCACCTACAATTGAAAACATCCTCTAAGGCTACGCAACCTAGATTACTTAAACCCACACATACATCAACATATAACCATAGCATTTAATGACATTATGAAATAAGTATTTAAACAATAAAGATACAACATAACATAATGAGATATACATCTGAGATACTAATTCATTAACTTAATCCAATGGTTACATCACTCATTCCCAGAATGAGGCAATAGTAAAAATGTGTTACAATTACATAAATCCACCTCGTAAACACAAGAGGGGTAAAAAAACATGTTACAAATTGAAATATTACAATGCTTGAATTAAAACAGGAACTGTGAGTTTCCCAACTGGATGTCTCGCCACCAAGTACTAAAGATAAAAGGGGGACCCAACGATGTATGGTGCGTATTCCAACCAACCAAGTGGTACCCGAAGGCCCACCCCCCATGCTAGGAGATAGTAACAACGTAACATGGACAATATATATAACCTCTAACCACAGGTTGACTCATACTGACACAACCAAATAAAAGAACTAAACAGGAACAACTCTCACATCACTGATATAGGTCACATTGCTTCCAGATATAGAATTGATCAAGTATGATAAGAAATCCATACACACAAAACAAATACCATTGTTGTCCTAGACATAGTGTCATCGCACAACTCATAATGAGTTACCCTTAGCTGATCTTCATAGGCCCCATATTCCTAGAGACCTCAACTGACCCTTGGCCCTCATACTTACTAATGCGGAATCAAATACCTCTCATATTGAAAAGATAAATGACCTTGCCATTCTAGGCCTTCCTACTCACTCCAAGCTTAAACAAGCACTTGCAACTATGAGTGAGGCTAGAACTTATCTTTTTAGTGTGAAGTACTTCCTAAACTTCTTAGTACAAGGTATGTGCAGGATCATCATGGAAAAAACAGGCCCTTAAGTGGCAAAAAATTCAAAAAAATTAGAGTTAGGCAACTTGACATAAAAATTTGAATAAGTTATCTATATTATTTCAAAAATATGTAAGAATAGAATTTGTAGAAAATTTAATTTAGTTTCTAAATTACTAGGTTTATTTACAAAAAAAAAAATCTATTTGGTGAAAATTTAAAATTTTAATACAGTAGTACTTAAATTTCAGGGAAAAAATAAGAAGTAGGTGTCTGTCTGACCACCTAAACACATTAAAATGAAAATATTTTTTTATAATATTTTATATACAAGTGGAGGACTCATATCTCGATGTGATGCATATTTTTTTGTAATTTTTTTTCAAGTAAATAATTAATTATAACTTTTTTATGACAAATTTTAAAAAAATTAAAGACTCGTATGTGACCACCTTATATTGGTCAAAAACTTCATGAAATTCATTTTTTAATTTTTTAATATTATAGTATGCAAAACATAGAACATGACGCATTTTTTGGATTCAAAAAATATGATACCATTTGAAAGCTATAGATGTTTTTCAATCAGCCTAAAAATTAGGACTTTAGTCATAATTCAATAGAAAATGAATAATAATTATTTATTAAATTCAAAGTAAAGCATAATTTATATTGGTGGAAAGTTGAGAATCTTCTTTAAAAACCCTTTTCGTTTCATCAATTTTGGGTAAAAAAAAGGTCATCAGCCACATACCCATCATATTGCCACTTTTTGGCCCATCATGATTTTGCACATACCCTACATTGTTTAGTTATCACTTGATTAAACTAATTCCAAAGGTTACCCGGTCTTACCTCTTACGGGCTTTGGCCCCTATGGAAGCCACTCTTTTATTTGACAACACACATACAAAACCAATCACCAAGGAAAACTCAAGTGGATACAAACTAGATAACATAACCACTCCAACTCTAGGAGGAAATAAATAATGAAACTCACTCCAACTCTAGGAGGAAACAAATAATGAAACTCACTCCAAACACTGGAGGTAACAAGACACATAATCCACTCCTTCCAAAGGAGGCACAAATCATCCATGTTCGTGGAAATGGGTAAATCACTAACAAGGCACCATGAGCTATCCAAGGGAAATGCAAAATAGGTTGAAATAACAAATTTACAACCCTCATCCTCTAAGATCCTCTGGAAGACTTTTATATTAAAAACTCACTTAACCCATTTCCCAAAACGCAACTTGATGAAATAGCTACAAAAAGCATTTAAGTCATAATTCAAATCTAATATTAGTATTTCCTAAATCCATCCTCAATCAATGGATAACATTATGAAAAAAAATTACAAGGAAATAAATTAGTTTTGGATTCACTAAATCCATTTCCCTTTCATATTCTACTCACAGTAAAAATAACATTTGCCCTTTCAAAATAGTTGAAATAATTAATTAATTGTCTTTTCTATTTACAGAGAAAGGAAATACCAGTTTAAATAATTAAATCAAATTCATTGATTACTTTTTTTTTAAAACAACATAGATCCATGCAAGTAAATCCCTTCAATCTTCTAACCAAATCCTATATTTCTTTCAATTTTCCAACTAAACACAATGTCCATTTCATTTAATAGTTTACTCTTTCCATCTTTTATTGCATGCAACCAATTACTCAAATCATTAAAAAAAACATTCTAATGTATATATATCATGTAATATAAACATCTCATATATTTTCTTATATATTTAATTATATATATAAACCATCATATATATACAATAAATATATTTAAAAATATAACACAAAATAAATATATTAATTTAATCCAAACTAACTATATTAAAATATCGCATTATCTTATTCAAAATTAAAAAAATTAAACTTTATTATTAATTTACAAAATATATACATACATATAAATATTATATATATATATATAATATTTACATATATTATATATATATATATATATATATATATATATATATATATATAATACATATACATATATATAATATTTACATATATTATATATTTAATATAAAATAAAGTTTTTATTAACAAAAATCCGAATTAATACAAAGGTGGACGAAATTCAAAATCTGCAATTTAAAAAAAATGAAAGAAAAGAAATTCCATTTGTTTGGGGAGGGGTCGGCCAGAGCCAAACCCCCACCCTACCTCATAATATTGGCAACCTCCATTGGGGGTTGCGCTGCCCTCAAAGGCAACGCTTCCTCCACTTAGTGGAGGGTACTACCCTTGGGACAGCCGCACCCTCCTTGGTATGGAGATGGTGGGGTGTGCTTTGCACCCCCACCAACAATCATGCAAAAAAAACCTGCGAATTAAGATTCGCGCAGATCAAAATCTCTTTCGCCAAACTCAATAAGTACGAACGATGATTTTTAATCTCATTTTTTAATAAAAGAAAATAAACATATATATATTATATATATGTATACATTTGTATATAGTATATATACATTTTTATATAGGTATATAATATATATATAAAAAGATCACAATAATATTAACAAATTGGGAAAAAACTTTAAAACATCCATCTACAGGAAAAATTATAAAATTTCCATAGAACACCCAAATTTTTACAAAGGATTTTAAATTCACTTTTTTGATTAGCTTTCCCAAAACTAAACACAGGTAAGGAAACTACTAATTTCATACAAAGGTTTTCAATCCAATCTTAATATCTTCTGGGTTTTTCCACTGCAAAGTACAAAGAGGTTTCAAAGAAAATTTCCTTTTTACTACAAAGGTTTAATTTTCTAAAACAAAAATAGTTATTGTTTTTATCTAAGTTTGATTTACAGTTTGGATCTATTAAATTTCTCAAAGATAATAATTCCTATTCAGAGGTTTAATATTTTTCCTAAAAATCTTCACAGCAACAACAAAAGCTTTAAAAAATTTCTTTCCCTATAATCAAATCATTTCCTAAATGGATCTAACAATACAATTCATTGAACAATACAATTTCTAATTTATATTATAAACAATAAAATATCACAAGTAAAGAACCTGTATCAAGAAGCTTCAGACAAGATGAATATTTGATGTCCAGCCTCCTTCAAAGCTTCCACAGCTTCTATCCAGCAATCCCAGTAATTCCAACACCAAAATAGTATCCAATAATCACAACAAAAACCAAAGAACAATTCCTCAACAATTCCTACAGCCAAGAAACTCTAAAATCCTCTTTGTATTTTCCAATTTTTTCATTCTTCCCCAAAAAATATCCTCACACTCCCGTGAAGAAGCTTTCCTCTTCTTTCAAAATCCTCAATTCTCTCCGTGAATAATTTTTCAAAAACCTCTTTATTAATTTTAACTCTAACATTGGCAAAAAATAAAATATCCTCTAACAAACAATTATAATTTTCAATTTAATTTAATAATTCCAAATACTAATTTAATTCCAAATTGAATTACCACTAATTGAAATTTAAATTCCAAATTAATTAAATTCCCCTTTTCTTTTAATTTTATCAACATTATAATTAATTAATTAATTGTAATTATTTAATAGCTAAATTCAACCCATTGGATTAAATTTTAATTAATTAAATAAATTAAATTTTAATTAGTTAAATAAATTAAATTTAATTAATTAATTTAAATAAAACTTTTATCCACAATGTCTAATTTAATTAAATAAATATCAGCATCATTTAATGCAATAATTCTAAATATTTATTTCCATAATCAAGAACCCTTCAGAATTAAATAATATTAAAACAAGGCAACCAATGACTCATCAAACAAGATTGATGACACACTATGGTTAGAGTGTAGAATTGACACAAGTTACCTAACTACTATCTCCCGTTCAACTTAACCATTGGATCAACACGCTCAAACCTATGAAACCAGGTGGAGTCGATGTCATGTAATTGCAAACCTGAAAAACAAAGTAGCCAACATCATATATATATAAGCAGCATAAAACACACACCGTGAAGTGGAAATCATGGAATCGCAGGGCGCTCGCAAGCGAGTGATGCGATCCCGTCCCCTTCACCAGTACACTCATCATAACTAACATTTCCATAATACTTCAAATATCTCATATATAATAGCATGTTACAACAAAAAGTAATTTAACACCACCTACAACATATCAAATCAAGCATCAAATAAACACATCACATCACACCAATAGTCCATCTCTCTATAAATAGAAATCAAATAACACACATGATAAAGTATGCAAAGTATCATAGTAACTGATCTAAAACAAAGCATGGAAATTTGTCTAAACAAGAAGCAAAATGGAGGGGTATTACATTCTCCCTCCCAAGGACCAGGCTTACTCCTAGAAGCCTACAAACAAGTAGGGATATAGCTCCCTAATACAAACTACACCAAATCAAAAACTCAACCTCTCAGGGCAAGTATCCTACATTGCACAACTAGCTCCACAAGTCTCAACTACAACTCCTTGATAACCAGGATTACGGTTATCAACCACAGCATAAGCTCGATGAGATCTACCTACATCTCATGTTGTCAGCTTTGAAATTGCTGGTCCCTGACCAAATCCAGAAGTGTTGCGATGTGGACAGTTCCTAGCAAGGTGACCCTATTGACTGCAAGTGTAACACCCCATGTTACGACCAAACCCTCTTCCTCCTTTTGGTCTAGTAGATTGTTACATACTACCCCATTCAGCCGCAAACTATAAACTCTAGGTTGGTTGGTCCTATCGATTGTGCTTATTGTGCCACTAGTTCTGATTCCTTCTAGGTGAAGAACCATCATCATCATGATACGACTAAGAGCCCTTATGCTTTCCAAGCGCACTCTTCTACTGCCCACTCTGAGTAGATCCCTATTGACTCATCGGTGATCCAACTCCCTAAGTTTGACCCCATCGTGCACTAGACCCAGCTATAAAACTACTACCAATGTGTACACCAGTATGGCCTCCCAATGCCATATCCAAGTTCTCCTCCACAAGTCGTGCCTACTCCGCAACTATCTTTGTAGATTTGGGCTCAAAGACTCACACACCACCACTAATACGAGCATTCAAGCCCCTAAAAAATGTAGAACGAGCATCCCCTCGTCATCACCTATTCCTGTGAACTGAATAAGTTCATAGAAACGTCTCTCATACTGCTCTACGATCATGGCTAACTATCATAAAGCATGAAACTCATCGCCTCTACGCTGATGCCAATGGTCAGAAAGAAAGCGGGTTCTGAACCACTCAAGAAATATCTCCCAGTACACTATGTTAATATCAATGTGGAGCTTATGCTCCTCCAGCCTCCACCAAGTGGATGCAAAACCTCGTAGTTGCATAACAACACACCGCGCTTTAGTACTACTATCGAATGGATGCATAGAAAAGAATCAATCAAGACCTATAAGCCAAGTCTTTGCCTCTAAAGCATTGCCTACTCTATCAAACTATGTTGGTTGTGACCGAAGCAAGTCTCTCATATAAGAAGAGGCTAACATCTCAGATTGTACCAAAACTTCCCTCACACCAGGATTACCATGTGCATCTATCTGTCTCGGACCTAGGAGTACCAAAGCCCTCTCACAATGTAAGACCCCTCCGTTTTTCCTTTTTGATGTGATGGTAATTTATTTTGATGTATCATTATGGCATGCTTTAGATTAGCATAAAAAATATGTGAATTAATGATGTTTTATGCCTTTGAATATATTATTGATGTTAGATTCATCAACTGGTAATACTGTATTGTTGAAAGGGACGAGATTGTATCACTCGCTTGCGAGCACCCTGCGATTTCGTGATTTCCTCTTCACAATGTGTTTTATATGATGCAAATATACATGTGCGATATACTCTTTGTTCATAGGTTAATAGGTATAAGACATCGAATCCACCTGATTTCACGGGGTTGAACATGTCCATTGCCAACGACATTCGATTAGGAGATAGTAGTTAGGTTTTTCGTGCCAAGTCCTTACCCTAGTCATAAGTGTGTCATCGTTTTTGGTCTGGTCCAATTGTTTGTTATTGTTCTCTTGCTTTGATTTCATTTAATTGCAAATTAGAAAGGGTAATTAAATGGTTTTATGTATTTAAGTTGTTGATTAAATTAATCTAGTTATAATGTGAATAAATATGTCATTTAATTTATTAATTAATTTAATTTAATTAATAAAATAATTTAATCTTGGATTAGATTTATTTTATTAATTAATTAAATTAATTGTGTTGATTTGAATTAAGTTATTCATTTTGGAAATTAATAGATATTTTGAATTGATCTTAAGTTTGAAAATTGAAAAAAGGTCTTAATTTCATTTTTTTGAAAATTTTAAATGCAAAAATTGAAATTAGAGGTATTTGAGATATTTTCTTTTTTGTTTTGGGAGGTTGTTCATTTTGGAGGATTTTGGCTCTAAAACCCTCTCCTTGTCAATTTGTTTTAAAATTGGAATTGGATGCATTTGTGGATGGAAAGAGATGGGATTTGTTTTGGATTGGATAGGAATGGGTGGATGATTGCTCGAGTGTCTGGATTCTTCATTTGTCTTTGTGTTTTTCAAGCTTTGTGTGATTGTCTGTGGCAACAAAATTGAGGTAAGTTTATCTTTTCTTCTCCCTTTGATTGTGTTTTGTCATTTAGAGGTCATGCTCACCCTTAAGGGAGCATATGACTTCCCATTTAGATTTCAAATTGAGCAAAATTAGTTTATTTAAATTATTTTGTGATTTTTTTGGAAAATGTCAATTTGTGTTCTCATCATGGCAATTTTTTTTCAAAATCATTGAAAAGTGAAATTGACTTTAAAAGTGTGTTATTGGGCATATTTAGAGCCAAAGGGTATTTTTAGAAAATTGAAATTGAAACTTTAAAATTTGAAGCTTTTCATCAATGGAGTTTTTGGGAATTTATGGTTTTCCAATGTAAAATAAAATTAGAAAAAATGAAATGGGCATGTTTTATGATGAATTTTAATGTGGGGATAAAATTATCCCTATTAATTTTCAAGTTAGAATCAAAGGGTATTGCTAGAATTTTTGGTTTTTGAAATTTAAAATTTGAAGAAATTTCAAACTATTTTAATGGTGTTTTGAAGAAATTTTTGGTTATTGGCCATTTAAAAAAAGTTGGAAAATTTTGAAAGTTTTAAGTGAATTATGATGTTTTGGAATGTGTGAGTGAAGGTGTACCTTGTGAAATTTTGAAATAAAATATTTAATATTTTATATATAATAATTTATAATATTAAAATATTTAATATTATATTTTATAATATTAAAATATTTAATATTAAAATTTTAAAGTTTACATATTAAATATATATATTTAATGGTTTTTTTTTTTATAATGGTATATTTAAAGGTAATGGAGGAAATTTTAAATGTTTAAATGATGATTTAAATATTTATATTAAACTGTCGATTCAAATAATGGCATGGTTTAATAATTACTTTAAAAGATGATTTAAATACTTAAATATATCTAAATGATGATTTAATTATTTAATTACATATAGAATGAGTAGGGGATTTAAATATTGGTATCTTTTAAATTTAATTGGAGAATTTTAAATAACATGTTTATTAAGATGAGTTAAGTATTTTAAATTGGTTATGTCGAGTAGAAGGAACAATTACTTAGTTTAAAATGATATGCCTTGGATTTAAAAGTATTATGTTTTAATAGCAAGATTAGTCATCTTTTGAGAAAAAAAAAATTGTAAGAATAGAAAGTTATTTTTAAAAGGTTATTTTCTGAATTGCATAAGCAAATGTTTATTTTATGATTATTTAAAAGCTATTAGGGAATTGAATATTGATTTTAAATTTCTTACTTGGTCTGAAAGAGATACTGTTAAGTTGGTCTAATTGAGACATTAACTATTGAATTTTATTAAAGGCAGTGGATTTATGTTGTTTGTAAAAGTAATCATGGATTTGGATTAGTTATTAAAATTAGTTTTCCCTTATCAGTAATTAGAAAGACAAAGAATAATCTTGTGTAATTATTCTATTAGGGCAATTGTTTTCTTTACTGTGAAATGAATGTTAAGGGAAATGGATTTAATATATCCAAAATTAGTTATTTCCTCACATTTGCTCTCATGATTATTTCCTCTATTTTATTTGGGGAAGTGGATTAAGTGTCTTTAATATGTAAGTCTTCCAATGGATCCTAGAAGATGGGGGTTGTCGTTTGTGATGTCAACCGCTTGTTGATTCCCTTGGTTAGTGCTTGAGTTGTGATAATGTTATTACTCGGTTTCCACGAATAGGGACGTTTTGTGCCTCCTGTGGAAGGAGTAGATTATGTGATTTGTGGCTCCTTGTATGGAGTGGCATTGTTATCATTGTTACCTCTTGAGTTGGAGTGAGTGATCTTTTATGTTTCCTCCAAGGGTTGGAGTGGTTGTGATGTCTTGTTGTACGTAGTTGGGTTTCTGTTGTGATTAGTTAAGTCTGGTGTGTTGTCAAGTAGAAGAATGAATTTCGTTAGGGGCTAGAGCCGTGAGAGGTAAACTGGGTAACCTTAAGAGGTAGTTTATTCAAGTGGTAACTACATCAATGTATTCCATGTCAGTATTGTAATGGTGTACTTGTAGTTGGTACTTGATTGTCATATGTTGGTAATTGTTTTGTGTGTATGGCTTTCTTAACATACCTGATCTGTTATTTCTGGAAGCAATGTGGCCATGTTAGAGTTTTTCTTGTGATGTACTTGTGTTGTACTTGTGTGGTGCATGTGATTGGTTGTGTCAGTTTGGTTCAGTTATGATTCAACCTATGTCTAGAGGTAGTGGGTCTTGTCTAGGAATCCTTGTTACTATCTCCTAGCATGGGGGGTTGGCCTTTGGGTTCCACTTGGTCGGGTGGTGTGCACCTTACTCCGTTGGGCTTACTTCTTGTTCATGGTGATGAGGTTTCCAGTTTCAGATCTCGTGGGATCCAGTTATCTTTATGCTTTTATTCATTTTAGTTAATCTTGTAATTTATTACCCCTCTTTGTTATCGAGGTGGAAGTTGTAATATGTAGTCATGCTTTTGGATTTACCTCATTCAGGGAATGAGAGTTGTAACCTTATTGTGAATTGAGATCTTATGGTATCTCTAGTTTCTTGATGAATTTTATCTTGTATGGACTGTATGTGCTATTAATTTCTTCATCAATTAAATGTTGTGGTTTCCTTTCATGTTTATGTTGTTCATGGGTAAATAAGTAATCTCAATCTTGTAACCTTAGAGGTTGTTGCAATGTGTAGTGAACTTGCATATTAATTATTCTAAAAAGAATAAAAAATTAGTTCATCGTGTAGTTAATTGCAACTTCCTCTAGGGTTGCATGGCGGGGCATTACGAAAAATCTCTACTTGCAGCTTCTATCCCTGGAGGATCCAGTTGTCCACCACCACCCCCTGGGCCATTCTGTAAGGCCTGTTGTTCCTCCTGATCTGGTATAAGTGTACCATGAGGCAGAGAGTCATGCTGACTCCTGTCACGATCGCCTACCCAGCCATGTCCTCATCCTCTACCTCATCCACGTCTAGGAGGAATACTCCTACACATAAAAATAAAGGTATTAGACAAGGTACACTTGAAAACCTATGCAACTAAGCTTAATGGGCACATCATAATCCTAGAGCACCCAATGTTTAAACCTAGGCTCTCATACCATGTGTAATTTTCTGCCATGCAACCGTAGAGGAAGTTTCAATTCACTATAAAAGCAAACATTTTTTTTATTAAAGTGAATTAAACATACATGTTCACCTATAATTGACAACATCCTCTAAGGCTACGTAACCGAGATTACTTAAACCCACACATACATCAACATATAACCATAACATTTAATGACATTATGAAATAAGTATTTAAACAACATAAAGATACAACATAACATAATGAGATATACATCCAAGATAAAAATTCATTAATTTTATCCAATGGTTACATCACTCATTCCCAGAATAAGGCAATAGTAAAAATGTGTTACAATTACACAAATCCAACTCGTAAACACAAAAGGGGTAAAACAACATGTTACAAATTAAAATATTTCAATGCTTGAATTAAAACAAGAACAACGAGCTGCCCAATTGGATGTCTCGCCACCTAGTACTGAAGATAAAAGAGGGATCGAACAGTGTATGGTGCATGTTCCACCCAGCCAAGTGGTACCCAAATGCCCACCCCCCATGCTATGAGATAGTAAGAACGTAACATGGACAATCTCTACAACCTCTAACCACACGCTAAATCATACTGAATCATACTGACACAACCAAATAAAACAACTAAACAAGAACAACTCTCACATCACTAACATAGGTCACATTGCTTCCAGATATATAATTCATCAAGTATGATAAGAAATCCATACGCACAAAACAAATACCATTGTTGTCCTAGACATAGTGTCATCACATAGCTCATAATGAGTTACCCTCAGCGGATCTTCATAGGCCTTGATATTCCTAGAGACCTCAACTGACCCTCGGCCTTCATGGTTACTAATGCGGAATCAAATACCTCTCATATTGACAAGATAAATGACCTTTCCATTCTAGGCCTTCTCACTCACTCCAAGCCTAAACAAGCACTTGCGACTATCAATGAGGCTAGAACTTATCTTTTTAGTTTGAAGTACTTCCTAAACTTCTAAGTACATTGTTTAGTTATCACTTGATTAAACAACTTCCAAAGGTTACCCAGTCTTACCTCTTATGGGCTTTGGCCCCTAATGGAAGCCATTCTTCTATTTGAAAACAAATATAAAAAACCAATCACCAAGCAAAACTCAAGTGCATACAAACTAGATAACATAACTGTTGATGGTGAAAATGACACAAAAAATGTTTAAACAAAATATTTCTACTCTATTTCTCTTGAAAAAGAAAGACAACATATGGTAGCCTAACTCCCAAGGTCCTGGTAGTTGGTACTCAAGTGTTTGGTGTCACTCAAGTGGTCCATGCAACTATAATATTCAAGGAGCATTTTTTGGTAATAAGGAATGCAAGCAATGACTGATTCATCGAGTTGTTCTTAACGAAAAAGGGGTTTTTTAATAAAAGAAAAAGATAGATCAGGGCGTACATTAGTTAAACATGAACAAAATTTATCTAATATCCGGACATATATCTTCAACAACGAATGTTCTTCCAACAAATCAAGAAAACCATAGTCTGATGCAATTTGCAGAATAGTCCATACTAATGCATGCATCTAAGGTGTTTAATTTAACATCACAATCACAATTATAAATATTTCAAAGATTCCAAAAGAACACACTCTCATTCATTGCCAAGATCATAGATCAATCACACTTTCAAAAAATCCAATTCATAGATAATCTAATGAAATAATCCTAAAATCTGGTTTCTTCTAAGGATTTTCATCACAAAAGAAACACTTATGCTTCAACACAATCATTGGCATACAGATAGACTATAATTTATCAACCTTATCCAATAAACTCAATTCCAACACCATATTGCGTAAAAACCTATATTTATATTCAACTGTAAGTAAAATAATAAAGTATCTCTATAAAATCTATGAAAAATTCTATCTGCTACTATCAGGTGGCTAATCTTATTCTCATCAACTGCCCTTTACAATATGATACCCCAAAGGTATTTATAGATGTACAAAAATCTGAAGTCCTTTCTATCTTAAGTCGAGATCCACCTTTTTGGGAATTTAAGTCTTCTTGGAAACTCAAATAAATTGATCTCTAGTTCCCACATTGATCATCTAGTTAAACTGGAGAGAAGAAGATAGAGGAGAAAAGAAAGCCACCCGCCTACAAAACTACCAGTCATGCATGTAGAGGAGAAAATAAAACCATGCATGTATGAGACTATCAGTTACACATGCGGAGTTTTCTCTAAAGTGTACTCATCATAACTTGAGAATACTTGTTGAAGCATATCCAAATTTGGCCCATCAACCCAACTGTCTTCGAAATTGATCCTCTCTAATTCCATAGCAGCAAATCCTCTAATGTATTTTAGCTTCATCAACTCCCTTTTAGCTTCCCTTACCTCTTCTTTAATATCCATCAACCGATCTAACGACAGATACTCTCCATCATCTCCCTTTTGCACAACCTCTTTAAGCCTATCATCCCATTTCTCTTTTAATTGGCTCAAAGGTAGGCCTTCCTTTACTGGTATATCAACATTTAGTATAATAGTAATAACTTCTTCTAATTCTTCAAGCCGTTCATTTAGATCCTTGGGAGACTCTTGAACTTCATTTTTATGCTTACAAAAATAGTCAGATCTAAACCAGACTATGCTGGAGGTCTTTTCCAAGAAATCTTTGTTATCCTCTTCAAGTATTGACTGTTCTAGAAGAGTGGACTTTGGCAATTTATTAACCTCTTTCAGCTTTTGGCTATATCCTTTGTACTCCTCCTCCTATTCTCCCAATACTTTAGTATACTAATTCATCTCTTATATTTACTTCTCTGTCATTTTGTGAACCTCAAAACTATTGCCCAAAACCTCACCTATTCCCTGATTTAGTGTATTAGTCCATCTATCCAACATCTCTGCCTTACTCCTTATCTACACCAAATCATCCACCTCTTTCTTGCTAAGAAAAATTGGTGTCTCAATGGTGGCAATTTTTTGTGACCTCGGAGCAGAAACACTTTTCAAGAAAGTATGTAATCGATCCAATTGAGCCTTAAGCTCATCCTTTTTCTGTTTATCCTTCATCATTCTTGATTTGGTGGATGATGCTACCACATCTATCAAGTTCATTTGTTGATCTATTATGGGTCTCCCTAAGTTAACCATGCCCAACTGATAATCAATTAGCTGCATGTCCCCCACATCCTTGTCCACCATTGGTATTGCACATTCAACAACAATTTCTCCTCCTTTGGTGAGTCTATTGGAATGCAAGATTTTGGCCTTCTTCTTGGGCCTTTGTTTTTCAATCTTCTTCCTCATATCATCCCAATTGAGAGGATGTGAGGGTGTCACTAATCTCTTTTGAAGATCCAATTTCAACCAAGTGGGAGCACTTGGAGTAGTGATCATTATAATTGAAGAAGAAGCAACAGTAGAAGAGGGTTGTTGCACATTAACCTTAGGTTGAGAATCAACCTCTTGTACCTCTTGTTGTTCTTGCTCTACATTCTTCTATGCAAGATTTTCAACTTCCTCCCTGTCCTTTTGTTCCTGCATCCTCTTGTTTTCTTCTTCCTCCTTCATTTTTTCTTCTTCTAATATTTTGTAATGCCCAAAATTTTTACTTGAAGGGAAAAAACACAACTAACAATTTTTTTTGAAGAAAGGTATATAATGCTAATGATTGTTAACCATGCACGTGCATGGTGACACACTATACGAGCTTCGGGTGATGTTGCTTGCTCCTCTCTACCATCGACAAACCACCCAATAACCTTATAACCGCTTGATGTTTGCAAAGTGCTACCCATATTTGTTACTACTAATCCTAAACCAATACCCTTAATATTACAATACCATGCAACATTCAAAATAAAATATTATCCTGTTTTCATTTATTTATCTATATATTTATTCCTCATTCATTTATCTCATATATGTATATATACACATATTATTCATTATTTTTATTATTATTATTAAGGCAAGGTAGAAATTCTTAATGAAATACTTGAACATTTACCTTTATACATTCTCTTATTTTACTAAGATCGTTATTTTGATTTAAGAGCTTTATTTAAAATTTTAAAATTACCAAGATCTTTATTTTAAATTACCGAGATCTTTATTTTACAATTTTCAAATCTTTATTTTAAATTTATTAAGATGTTTATTTTAAAATTACCAAGATCTCTATTTTAAATTACCAAAATCTTTATTTTTTAAAAATTTACCAAAATGTTTATTTTAAATTTACCAAGATCTTTATTTTAAAATTACCAAAGATCTCTATTTTAAATTACCAAGATCTCTATTTTACAATTTTCAAGATTTTTTTTTTTTTTAATTTTCCAAAATATTTATTTTAAAATTTATCAAGATCTTCAATTTAAAATTACAAGACCTTCATTTTCAAATTACCAAATTCTTTATATTAAAATTTACTAAGATCTTTATTTTAAATTTACTAAACCTTCATTTAAAATTACTAAGAATCTTTATTTTAAATTTACTAAAGTTTATTTAAGAGAGTGGGGATATAGCTTTATTTCCCCAAAAAATAAAAAGAGACTATTTATACCCATAGTACACGCAATGGTGTCCAAGCTGGTGAGGGAAATGAATTTCTCACCAAGAATTACCCTAAATTAAAGGCTGATTTGGAACTATCATAATTAAAGGCCTGAAGTCTAATCGAACATGACAAAAGGCATTGGTTTCAATTATTTCTATTTTTTTTTCTTTTTCTTCCTAAATTAAATTTCTTTGATGTTACTATGGAAAGATGATATTAAAGACTAAATTTTGTTTTGTTTCCATTAATGTTATCACATTTAAAATAATTCGTTAGTTTTCTTCTCTTAACTTGCATTAAAATTAGATTATTCTATATAATTATATTTGACTAATTTATGGTATTATTATGCAGCCTGGCAGATTTGTTCTGTATAATAGATTCATGAATATTATTCCTTGCATCGTTATCAATATTACAACAGTAATATCATTTAAGAATGTTATAAATAATAATAACCACCTTCCATCTCCCAATACAACATCTTAATGGCCGACACAGGTGTATATGATTAAAAATAATTTACAACTGGCGTCCATTTCGAATTTGCCTCGCGCCTCCAAAATACGTCAACCCTAAAATCTTATATGCCAAGTTCTTATTCTGTGTTGACATTTTCTTATTCAGGAGAGAGCTGGGCACCTGGGTTTCATGGCGGCCGCAAGGAGCAAGAGAGGAAATACATTTTGCAAATCTCATAGATAATGCTTTATTTAAGATTTTCGGTTTACTCCAATTGTTTTTACAGGAAAGAAATTGGAAAGAGAGGTGATGGCCATGGAATAAAAGGAAAACTACACTCTTTAACACACTTCTTAGAGAGGGACATTGACTGAATTCTGCTCATCCCAGGCAACGAAATTTGAGTATGCCAGAATAAATACGACGCCTTTTTTTTTTCAATTTGCATTCATATTCTCTATCATTTGTTTTTAATTTTTATTTTTAATTCTTATCCACTGCAGAGGTTGGGCATTTGCACAAAAAGGGAAATGTACAGGGAGTAACTAAAGGAAGAAATCGTATATTTTTTTTTTTATAGTATTTACTACAATATGACTAATATTCCTATTTTTTTTTGTGTCCCTATTCAACAATTATTTTATTTTAAATACCTACCATTGCAAATCAAGTAGTGTAAGATCTTTCCATTTTGCCTTTTGATTGAACAGTGTTTTGTTTGATTATGTTGTGCTTTTTATTTGCACTTTGATTTGGAAATCAGTTGTTATTTGATCGTTATCTTAAGTGATGCAAATATTATATTTTGGTGTGATGGTGTATTTTCCTGATGTAATTATTATGTCATGTTTTGGATTAGCATAGTGAAAAATTGAATTAATGATGTTAGATTCGTCAGTCAGTGATACTGTATTGGTGAAGGGGACGGATCGCATCACTCGCTTGTGAGCGTCCTACAATTTCCTCTTCACGGTGTGTTTTAATTTTAACATATATATATGCATGTGGAGATACTCTGTATTGCAGGTTGACAGGTACAGGACATCGGCTCCACCTGGTTTCACAGGTGAGAGCGTGTTCAATACCCAACGGTATTCGATTGGGAGATAGTAACTAGGTTTCCATGTCAAGTCGTCACCCTAGTCCTTGTATGTCGTCAGGTGTTGTCGAGTTGTGTTGCTTTGATTATTGTTTTTTCTCTTCATTATTTAAATTCAAGTTAGAAAGAGGCAATTAAATGACGTTTGGTATTTAAGTTATTGATTATATTAATCGAGTTATAACATTAGAGATGTTGTTTGATTTATTAATTAATTTAATTTAATTAATCTTGCATTAAGATTATTTTATTAATTAATTAAATTAGATTGTGTTAAATTAAATTATTATGTTGAAATAAGTTAAGTTATGCATTTTGGAAATATAGATATTCCGGAATTAGAATTATGTTGGAAAATTTGAAAAAATGTTTAAATTTCTTTTTTTGAAAATTAAAAAATGTGAAAATTGTAAAAATAGAGTTAATTGAGATATTTTCAAAAGTTTGACTTTGGGGTTGAAGATATTTTTCATTTTGGCTATTATTGGATTTTGGATCTAAAATTGGGGATTATGAAATTTTGAAGAGGTTGGAAAATGGAGGTGAAAAAATAAATTTAGATTTTGTGGGTTTTGGAATTGCTTGGAGGAACTGGAATCTGAAGGAGGATCAGTGCACCCTTCTGGATCTTCTCAATTCTTGGATAATCAGATTCATGTTGTGTTTTAGTTTTTATTTGGTTGCAAAAAATTTATGTTTAGATATGTATTACTTCAAGAAAAATATTGGGTTCTTGGCTGAAGATTGTTTGTTTTTTTTAAATCTGGTTCTTCAATTAAAATTTGCAATTCCTTTTGAAAATATATTTATAAAAATATATTTTTAATAAACCCCTTGGCTAGAAGTTTATGCTTTTGAAATCTTGTTTTTATAAAAAAGAAATTGTTTTTTTTCTTACACCTGTTGAAGCGGATTAAATCCGTAGGGTTTTTTGTTGGCAAAATATAAAATATATATATATATATATTAAATCATTTTTGGGAGGGTTGGGGCTTGACCCACAGCCGCCCCCATGGGAGGCGCTGTGGGGAGCCGCGACAACCGCCCCGCTACCATCGCCCCTGTGGTGGCTCGGCACTGCCGCCACCACAGTGGTGGCCGGCTGTGCTAAGCACAGCCGAGCCACCCCTATGGGTGCGGCTGTGCTCCACCCTTGGCACTACCTCCACCCGACGCCCACTGTAAAACGCGTTGCCCACCTCCCTACTCCACCTCCGCCCCACCAGTCATCGGTCGTTGCTAGAAAATGTGACCGCTATGGGAAATCCGGGCCGGTTAAGCAAAAAACCGCTACCCTTTGTCTAAACTGCATCTTTAAGGAAAATCGCGGCCACCGGTTAACCCTAATCCGCGGCGCGCGATTCGAGACAATCTCGTGGCTGGGGAAAATAAAATAAAATATATTAAAATAAATTAATATTTATAAATATTAATATTTTATGTATTATTATTATAATATTAAAATATTCTTTAATAATATTTTATATTGTAATTTATAATATTAAAATATTGTTATATTTATTTGTATTATTTTAAATAAAATTGTATATTTAGTCCGGGAGGTGTAAATTCATATGTTCAAAAAATTATTAATTTTCTATTAGCATGAATAAATTTAATTGGAAAAAGTTAAATATTTAATTTAGAGGAAGCATAATTTAAATGGAATTATGAAATTTAAATTTTTATGCAAGGTGTGATTATTTATTAGATTTAAAACGTTGGATTTATAGATAAATTATTATTTTTATGTTAAACAATAGGTCTAAAAGAACAAGTATTGGTTTTAAGATTAATGTGATAATAACGAGATTAATTGATTTATTTTAAATGATTTATATTTGTAAGGACGTGTTTGAAATTACAATTAATTGATGGTTCATTTTGTCAAGGAAATATTGTTATCTTAAAATGATTTATTTGAATTGAAGGGTAAATGCTAAATTATTGTTCAATTAGGAAGTTAAATATGGAGTCTTAATTTAAAAGACGTGTTTTAATTCAGATTACTGAATGTAATAGATTACTGAACGTTAAAGAAGAATAGATTTAGAATATCCAAAGGTAGTTTGTTTCATGCCTTTAGTGAATATTTCCTTCGTGCTCCTGTTTGAGAAATGGGTTAAAGATGTGTTGGAAACTTGTAAGTCTTCCAGATAGGGTCCATTCTTATGGTGGGTTGTCGTGTCTGGTTGTCAACCTATTTTGTACCCTTGGGAAGCGTGTGGTATGTTGTCAATCATTACCTGGTTTCCATGAATGAGGATGTATTGTGTTCTGGTATTAGTGCGGATTATGGGATCTGTGGCTCTTTGTAACGAGTGGATTTTGTAATGTGTGCCTTCTTGTCAGGAGCTATCAGGAGCTATTCTTGTTATTGATGTACCTCTAGTGTTTGGAGATGGGTTCATCCTTGTCGACTCTTGAAAAAGGAGTGGATGTGTTATCTTATTATTGCACCTTGGTTCCATAGATGCTTGGATGGTGTGTGTGTGTTGTCCAGTAGAAGAGTGGCTTATAATGGGGGTCGGCACACCGAAGTGGTGCCTAGGATAACTCGTTGTAAGTGATTTAATCAAGTGATAACTAAAACAATACTTAGAAGTTTAGGACTAACTTCTCACTAATTAAGATTTTTAATACCTCACTCATGGACCTAAGTGCTCGGTTAGGCTTGGGATGAGATGAGAAGGCTTGTAATGGAAAGGTCATCTATCTTGTCTGTACGAAAGGTATTTGGCTCCGCATGAGTGAGTGTGGGGGTCGGGATTCGGTAAAGGTCAATAGGATAACCCTTGTCTTGTCGGGGGCCGAAGCCTATGAGATTCCCAAGGATTAGAAATGACGAGCTGTGTGATGACACTCTATCCAAGACAACACTCAGCCTTTGTGATATTGTGGGTATGGTTTCCATAACATACCTGTTGTGACCATTGTTGGTATTCGATCTTGTGGGTATGGTTTCCATAACATACCTGTTGTGACCATTGTTGGTATTCGATTATGTGAGTATGGTTCTCGTAACATACTTGTTATGCTTTATTCTGGAAGCAATGTGACCATGTCGAGTTGTCCTTGTGTGTTACTTGTGATGCTCTTGAGTTGTACTTTTGTTGTACTTATATTGTACATATGTGGTAATTGGGTTGTACTTGTGAAGTGCTTGTGTGGTACTTGCATGGTATCTGAGTTGTGCTTGAGTTGTTCATGTGTAGATCATATGATGTATTTGTGAAGTTCATGTAATTGGTTGTTTCAGTTTGGTTCAGTTTATGTTAGCTTGTGTCTAGAGGTAGATGGTCTTGACTAGGATTCCTGGTTACTATCTCCTAGCACGGGGGGTGGGCCTTTGGGTTCCACTTGGTTGGGTGGCATGCACCTAAATCCGTTGGGTTCTTTCTTCATGTTCTTATGAACGAGACTTCCAATTGGAGAGCTCGTGGGATTCAGTTCCAGTTCTTGGTTTATTTCATTTCAGTTACTCTTGTATTATTTACCCCTCTTGTTATCGAGGTGGAGATTGTAATTGTAAACTTTATTTATGGTCTTACCTCATTCAGGGAATGAGTGTTGTAACCTTATGGTTTAAAATTATATATAATGAATTTGAAGTTCTCTTATGTTGGATGTAATTATCTTGTATGGAATGTATGCATACTTATTATCTTGAGTAGATAAATGTTATGGTTTCATTTATGTTGTTGTTGTTGTGGGTTGTTAAGTAGTTTCAGTCTCGTAACCTTAGGGGATGGTTGCATTGGGAAGCGAACTTGTATAATAATTGTACTTAAACAAAAAAAAAAGTTAGCCTGTTTAAGTAGTTGTTTGCATCATCCTTTAGGGTTGCGTGGCAGGGCGTTACAAGTAGAGTATATAATATATTACATCGTTCCACTATTTTTGTTTAAGACATACAAAATAATACATATATGATCACACAAGGAGTGAACTATACCATCTTCTTGCTACCTAAATTTAATATTGAAAGCTCTACAAGAGAAAAATGATAGTAACAGGTATTTAAATTTTTATCGAAAGTATATTTGGTCTACAGATTTTATAGGAATTTACATACAATGCAAACCTTAACCAAGATATAGGAAGTAATAAATCTATGTAAATATTATTTACTTACCTACATCATAATGCTAAAATCTCAATCCTTTTTTTTTTTTTTTTAAATTTCACAACAACATTTGTTTAGACAACCTGTATAGCAGAGGTGTGGTGTTCTTTTCTCTTACAATTATTCAATTGCAGAAATAGATAGGAGGTTTGCAAGTAGCATTTTATTTTTTAACATTCAGCATTCATTGGAATGGTAAAATAAATATATTCCCTTGGATCTCTTGAGCAACAACTAAATGCATATTACAGAGCAAAATGAAGTAGAAGTTATTCTCATGCAACACACTTTCTTTGAGATTTACAAGTATCATTTTACTACAACAATACATCTAACTAAAATGTTCATACATTTTTATTTTATTTTTTTATATACTCATTTACATTCTTTCAAGATGTCTATCCACAAGATGCAATATAGCTGGACATTGAAGATTGCATTCTTCCTTTGAAAACCTTCTACCCAAGCTGCAAATGTGACCTTCAGATCTACAAACACATGAGGCAACTTTTTTTTTCATGGCCATTAGGGAGTGCTCACCTCCCAACCTTTGGTTGGAAAACCAACCACCCCCCAAGCTAGGAGGTAACCAGGATACCAGGTACACACATCACAAAAAAAAATCTCCAAACAATAATGAGGAAAAATACATGTAGTATAAAAGACCTTTTTTCCCAAGGCTTTCAAAACACACATACAAAGTCCACTCATGGATTTCTTAAGGGAGAGACAAGGTGCACTCAATCTTGGGGTTTATAGAAATATTCATATCCATTCAATATATAATGAGGCTTTATTGCCCTTCTTCCTTCACACCCTTATACCAAATATCACCAATCTAACCATCCAAACCTACATCTTTTTAGTGGGTACTCATACCCTATCCACAACCCCAACATTTCAATGGGTACTCATACCTTATCCATATTTCCAAAGTGATAAGAAAAAAATTGCAAGAAGGTGCTACCTTTCTCTATCCCACAAATGCATTGCTCACCCTCCTTGAAGAGGAGCTAATCCAACACCCATCCCACCAAAACAATAACACCCAACACACAAAAAGAAAAAGGAAGAAGCAAGCATTCATAAAGAATAATAAGCATTCAAACAACCATTGCATGAAACAAAAAGAAGGATTTGAAACCAAACTTTTTTGTGCAAGCTTCTAAATATCAAGTTGAAGAAGAGTTTCCCCAACTCCTTCCTACTTTTCCTCAAATCAAGCAAAAAAACTAAAATTGCCCAAAAAAAAAATTTGGAACCCTTCCTTTGGCTTTCCAAGGGATAGAAATAGGAGCAAGGGTTGGAAACTCTTGGGGGAGTGAAAGGCCAAAGAGTGTTCAACACTCAACAAGGCCTTCAAATCTCATAAATGATATTTTGGAGCCAACACTCCAATCCCATCCCCAAAATCCGTCACCCTTCTTAATGGCTAATTAAGAAGGGTCACAACTTGCAATTTCCAAAAGCTATGGGTTTGATTTGACCCCTAACCCATAGGTACCCATCTTAGGGGTTAAATTAGGGTCAATTAAGCCATTCCAAAGACTAATTTAACATTTTTAAACCCTCAAAAGAAATTGAAATTCAAACATAATAAAATAATTTCCAAAATACTCCAAAACCCTAATCAAAAGTTTGATTGATTTTAAAAATAAACATAATCACAAGATTCAACATTAAATCTTTTAAATCACAAATAAAATACAACAAAAAGAGGTTATGGTTCATTCTTCAAATGGACCATAGTGGCTTCACTTGGATAACACAATCGGGTACCCTTGGTTACCTCTAACCCATTGGCCATGGGTGTGTACCTGCACACTCAATTTCCACATGTCAAAATATCCAATACATGATAATCAATAATTAAACCAACAAATTCATATGCATATATTTTGCACAATCTAATTCTAATTCAATAAATTCTATATTATCAACTTGTATCTAATCATGACATAATAAGAAAATCACATCACCAAATTAAATTTAGCATCTTATCAATTTCATCTCATAAAACAATTATCCATTTTTATCATGTTAACAAGATCATATGAGCATATCAATAAAGGAAGTATAACGTGCAACATATAATCATCATAGCATCATAAACATAAAAAAAGCATAACATCAAGTATCTATGGTCATCCAAAATAGTCCAAAATACATAGAGTATCAACATGATCGAATCAAAAGATAGTCAATTGGGTGTATCAAATGGCAGGCCTCACATATTTTATCCTTAAGTACCCGGTTTCTCTTTTCTTCCAATCCTTTAAGTCTATTTGCGTCTTCCTTTTCCTTTTTCACCTACTTGGCCAACTCCTCAGCATCTTTCTCTTTTTGTATATGCTCTGCTCCTCCTTCTTCTTATAAGATTCTTCAACAAGCTTCAATTTGGCCACCAAGGCTTCTCTCTCCCTTCGTTGCTTTGCCTTTTCCTCTTCTAGATCATGAATATTTTGTACCAATTCTAGCTTATCATTCTCTTCCTTGGTCTTGAGCTCTTGCTCCTTTTTCCTTTGTTGTTTTTGCACTTCATCAACTCTTCACTTGGCTTCCATTTGTTGTTGTTGAAGTAAGGCATCATCTTGTTCCTTAGCATCTATTTCCTTTTGTTTTCCATTGCTTTTGCAAGTGCTTGAGCATCTAAAGATTTCTTTGCTTCCTCAAACAGTTCCCATTGCACTTCCTCTATTAAAATATGTTCAATTTCCTCCTATAGAGACGTCTTTTCTTATGCATATATATCTAATAAGGTATCATCAGAGTCTGTTTCAACATCATGGATCTCCAACTCTACTCCTTTTCCCTTTAATGCTTCATCTATACCATGAAGATTTCCTTCAGGCATCCCTCTGCTTGGTTGCTCTGTAAGAGGGACTTGAGCAGATGATTCACCTATTGCTAGTGTTGAAACAACATATCCTTTTTGGGCATCCTCCGCTTGTAATCTAGGTAAATCTTTAGTAGGGGCTTCAAGATCGATCTCTTCAATATCAGGAGGGAAGAACTCCAAAGGCTCCTTGGAAGGAAATTTCCTCTTGATTCTCTTATATCCCTTCCCTTTCTTAGGAGTTGGTCCCGTGGGAGTTTTGGTTCTTAGAACAACCCAGTGGATACTCCTATCCCAGACTTGTCTCCCTATTTGCTTCATGTCGATGGTCTCCTCACCATCCCAATCTACTGGATCCAAAATTTTGGTACCAATATTCAATGTTTCATATGATGGATCCAACACAACTCCATCATCTACTAATGTATTACGAATATCATATTTGATCTCGAATTCTACCATGAGTGAAATAGGCAACCTCTCATAATTCCTCTTCTTGAGGTCATACTCATCCTAAAGATCACTCCAAAAGTCCTCTAACATATTGAAATATTTGTCAAAGACCAAAGGCAACAAAGCATTCATTTTCTTCTTTAGATCAAAGTGCTTTTGAGCAGTATACAAACCCAACTTCAAATGTATCAATTCACTGCAAACCACCTTAGCTCCCAGAAGGTGTGGGTAGTTGTATTCACCCAATTTCATGGGGAACTTGTGACAACCTATCTTGTGTTTTAACCCAAATCATGCATTGACCCCCAAAGCTTTATAGAAAAAATCCATCAAAACCATCTTGTTGTTGCAACACCTTGGAAGTAAGTGGGGATGACCCTCAAATCCTACCAACCTGAAATAAGTGAACTTGGGGTATTGGATATACCAACATCCCCATTCTGTGATAAAGGCCATGGCTTCCTGACTCAATCTGTATCTTGCATCTCCAGTAAGTTGGTTAATGATTACATATAAGAATGCATCATTAACTCTTTTAAATTTTGTTTCAGAAACTTGTAGGGATATCTGATCATAATGATCCCACACTCTCTTTTGTCCATCAGCTTCTCCCAATATTCCTACTTTGTTCAAACCTGGAAAGATACCTCCTCTAGCTGCTACATAGACAACATAAGAAGTCATGAAAAATATATTGGTTTCCCTTATTCTAGTTAATTGGTCATGAATGGTATTTGAGACAATCATAGGTCAGTCGAACTGTTGCTTTCCATTAAATATTGTCTGAATAAAAGGAAACATCCATTCCTTGAAATGAAATGCATCCCTCTTCCCAAAGGCTCTAGACAACATCATTATCAGGTCTAATACTTCCTTGTAAAATTATGTCCTCTTTTGGTTGATCATGGAGCTTGGTCAGAGACTTCTTCTCTGTTCTCAACCACTTATTTTTTAAGTGAGCCTTGTTGGCCTCCTTGTGTTTTCTATGTATCCCTAAAGCATTTGCCTCATTTAACTATACCAGGTTCTTTAGATCAGGGACATTGAACATGTGCTGAAACATTTGAGGATTTAGATCTATAATCACATTATTCTGTGAATCCATACATTGCCTAGTGGTCGGATTGTAAGCTCCTATTGTTGTCATAATCAATTCTAGGCATTGGATGGCTAGTGGAAATACAATGATGTGAGCCAAGTTGGACTCAACTATTCTTCTAGTTCTCCCTGTTACATCCTCAGTGAATGTTTCTAAATATAACTCCTCAAAATTGAATGGACCTAGATTGGTGTCAGTTATATCAGACCAAACAACTTCAACTTTTCTAACAGTGATGACAAGACCCCTATGGTTATACCTCAAGGTATAAGGCAACTACTCTGGCTTAATCTTCTTAGGCTTAGTTGATGCCTTTGAAGTTTCTGTAGGTTGATTCCTTTGGGAAGCTTCTACTGATACTCCTAAAATTCTTTAGCTTCCTACAATATAACCTTAATTTAGATCCTTGAGTAAACATAACAACATGTGCTTTAAAATCTTACCCTTCATATATACACTGGAGGCGGAATGTAATGCCCCACCATGAGAACCCCAAAGGACAACCTAAACTAACAAATTTCCGCACAATTTTTGTTGAAAGGAGAACATTACATTGGTTGTACATATTACATGTAAATAAATTAAGCAATTACACTATCAACTATGCTCCTTAGGGTACATGCGACGACATTGAAAAACCTAAAATCATACTATATTGATAACAAATGAACCAAGATTACATTATACACCATCAATAAGAAACATCCACATATGATAATTCAACATAACAAGATTAACTTAATTCTGATAACCATAACATACTATTATCTTGAGGACTCAATGGAGCATAATTCCATAGATACAACACATCGAATAATAGCTACAACAAATCATCAACCACATAAGGTTTACAAGGTGCATAGTATATTACATCCATTTAATTCCATTACATCATTTGAGAATTACAATAATACAAAAGTGACCCCCAACATGAGTAAGAACAATACAATATGATAAGGCAATACAACTAAAAAGAAGAATACAATTAATAAGACTAGATCCATCTAAGACATAACTCTGAAGTCACTGCAAGTGGCACCAATCTCCACATCTCGATCCTCGGTTGGGGGCCCAATGGGGTTCATAGCATGTTCCACCCAACCATGTGGACCCGAAGGCCCACCCCTCGTGCTAGGAGATGACAAGAAAGGACCCACGACCAAGATAGTCAAGCAGAATGAATCCCAAGGATAAACTATAAGGTCAACAAAAAAATAACATACAACAATCTCAATGACCACTTATAAGGTTACTGCTTCCAGAGGCATACAAAGGAAAAAAATTGAATACTATGGGAGAGTATCTTTGCATGGTCCTAATACAATACTTTACAACAATCAGAGATGTACCAAATTTATAACACCAAACTTTGCCGGTTTGAGTACAAATGTGAGGCATGGACCATCTCGCCAAACAACCATAACAAGAGGCAAACTACAAAATAAGGTAACACCCGCAAGAGTTCAAAATCAAATCAAAGAAATCCTACACCCATTACCCGATTCCTTAGGATGCTTACAACACCAATTTTCATAAACTCCCAACCGAAGGGTATGCAAATACTTGGGTTCCCAAAGAACTCACATCATGGCTTGGATTATAAACTCGTCAAAATAGAAAATAAATCAATGAAGAATTCAATCAATCAGTTTAACGCACAAATCAAACTTTAATCTCCTAACACAATTCCATTTAATGAAACTTAAAAGTATATTCGATACTCCACTTGTTTATACATTCCTATTCAATTTGACAAATAAACTAACTCAATAAGAACATGAAAGAATTACTCATTTGCTAATGATCTAAATTCAATGTTCACTTCGTTAATTATAAAGCTCAAATAAATCAAATCTCTCCTAGTAATATTTAGATTATTAATATTTTATTTTATTTACACCTGTATATTGAAAAACCTTAATTAAAATAAAGAACTATGACAAACTACAGAATGTAACCCATCAAATCTATCTTAATTTGTGATTCCTAGCATATGCATTTGTTTATTTCAAAATAATTAAAATTAAAACATAATCTATACCTTTGTTACTTCAAAACAATAAATTTAATTAAAATGTAATATGTATATTTGTTTACTTTTAAACTGAATAAATTTAATTAAAACCTAACTTTTTCATTTGTTGACTCCACCTTAAATAAATCTTATTTAAATCTAACATAAACAATTTTACGCAATTCACAATCCTAAAAATAAGGATTTGTAATTAAATTTAACTTTAAATAACCTTAATTTAAAACTAATTTAAATGCACCCAGAAATAAATCTAATCTTTTCTATTTTAAATGCTTCTCAGAACAATCTGATTTTAAATGCATTAAAAAATAAATCAAATTTTAAAGATAATTGAATAAATCTAATTCTAATGTACCAGGATTTGAATAAATGATACTTAATTTAATTTATAATTCTTTTCAAGAAAACAATTCATAGTAGCATGACCATATGTATATATAAATTAAAACGAAAGCACATTCCAATATCTATGTCCAGGCATTCCCAAAATAATCAATTTATATTTAATCTATACGTTCAATATGAAATTATATAAAATCAATAAAGAACGCATATTCCAATCTATCTATTTACAATATATTTTAAACATCATGATTATATTAAAATAGTTTAGCACTATAAATATATCATAATTTATAATCTACTTTTATAATCTACGCAAGCAATATCTATAACCTACATTTGAAAACTATCTTTACATCTCAAAATTATTATTTTTTAAACAAATTAAGAAAATATAAGGGCAATTACTCTCACTACACTATTAACATCATGATAATTCAATTAAAACTAATTTAAAACTAATCAAAACTAATCAAAACTAATTAAAACTAATTAAAACTAATTTAAGGAGTAATTTAATTCTCTCAGCAAAAATAGTAATTATAAGAGAATAGGAAACATATTTTACCATTTTAAATCTTATATGTTAAAACCTAGTGTTGTGATTAAAATAATTAGCACATAATAAAACATAGCATAGTAGATGCTTACATTTTCAATGAAATAATACACATATATGTTTATGAACGTAGCAATGATCCAGATTTACATACATACATCTATTTGTTTATAAATATATATCTGTGTTTTAAAAAATATATAAAATTGAAGCTAAATGAAACCCCAAAGAAAATACTATATATATATATATGTGTGTGTGTGTGTGTGTGTGTGTGTGTGTGTGTGTGTGTGCATATTAAATTCTTTAGAAAAAGAAACAATACCTAGAAAATGAAGTTTGAAGGTGGTGACAGAGTTGAGTCAATCTCTCATTTGTAAAATAGATTCCTCCACATTGCTCTCAGCTGTAAAATTCTTCTTCACTTTTACCAAAGCCCTCTATAGAGTGAAAACTGATTTTTCTCTTTGACAATTCCCAAATCCTCCTTTCACCGAACTCCCCAAAAAGAATTAAAGATGAGTTTTCTAAAGTTTTTCGATAACAAACAAAACAGTTGGCGAATTCCTAAATTCTTTTCCTCCATCTGTCAATTCACTTTTCACCTATTTTACCACCTGGAGGGTAATCTTTACATCTAGAAAAATCATCCACCTAACTCCACTAACCTTTAATCTATTAATTCTTTCCATCCTGCAATAACTTTCACCCTTTTTTTTTTCTAATATTTTATCTAATTTCATTTTATTTAAATTAAATATATATATATATATATACCCTTTTTATTTATAGTAATTAATAAAATATTTATTTATTATTTTTGAATAAATCCATACTTAAATAAAGCAATATTATAATTAAAATATTATTCTATTTAAAATATTTAATACCGACAATTAAAATAATATTTATTTAAATCTACAAACATTTAAATTTGCAACTAATTTAATATTTAATTAAATTCTTGGTAATTTCCCAAATCACTTTACTTATTAAATTAAATGCTTAATTAAATTATTTTTCACAATACTAATAACCATCATTAAAATAAATTAACTAATTAACAATAACGGTAACACATTACAATCAAACAATTAACACATTAAAAATCAACACTTAAAACGAATGATATAAAACAAAACGATACCAAACAAAACAAAATATTGATGAACAACATCGTCAAACAAAGAAATCACAATTAAACACTTACTCAAATATCTAGGAAGGCCAATACAGAGGGGCACTACATCCTCCCCCCTAGGCTTCGACTTACTCTTGGAAGTCACAAAATAAAATAAAACATACACATCATCTCAAGCAATAATATCACGACATACTCAAATAACGGGAGACACCAAACAAAACAATTGTCAAAACATAAAAACCATACCGAAGGGTTGCAAGGTGGGGGAGTACTCATCCTCATCAAGGATGATGGCAAGGTTGGGGACCCCTTCTTGTCAACTCCGTGCTACCACATCATACCCATTGGAATTTATGACACTCGCCCAGTCCTGACAGTGCAGGTGGAATCTAGGCTTGGGTACCTACAATCCTGCATAAAACCAAGTGTCGAAACAACATATATATATTCAAAATATCCACATTGTGAGAGGAAGTCACAGTGTAGTAGGCTGCCCGCGAGCGAGTGATGCTACACCATCCCTCTCACCTCGTAACATTAATTATATCATTTATGACACTAATTGCATCACAACCAATCATCTCATAAAAATCACTAACCAATGCATAACACTAAGTCCATAAGATGAGAATAACCAGTTAATTTACCTTCATCATCAAGATTCAAAGATGACAGCCTAAAAATCACAAACTAGGGTGGAAACATAACACATTAGTACCAATCATTCAAGCCAATTCATTATCTTGAAATGATACACCTCCATAAAAATGCAACATACTCACACACAAGGAGCACATATTCTCATTAATATCATCATTTACACACAAGGCATTCCACTTAATTCATTATTCAACACAAAATTTCACCACATGTTCGGCAAAGTCCCTCAAATAACACCTCTTCATAATCAACAAAACATGATCTATCACTCCCCAAGGCAGAAAATCCCAAGTTTAACACACACTCATTAAATTCACCCACAAATTCACATCACCGCGAATCACATCACAAGGCTACATAAGGGTCCATCTAGACGCCGAAAAGCAACATACTAATCCATGATAAAAAAATCATGAGCCAAGAGCCAATATCCATCTCACATTATCCATATCTCACACTTTGTGGCTTGATGGTGCTAGGCCACACAAACATGGTGAGACCATCCAAGCAAGACAAAAATGACCTATCCCTTGTTGTATAAGGTGGTTAGCCTCCAAGAGATAGTCATCACACATAGGTGGGTAGTGGGTCCTAGCTATAAAACAACCTCACATACCCCCATCCTCAAGGTTCCCTACGTCTGCTTCCTTGTATACACTCACCAAGTCCACCTCATACATCCTTGGAGAGGAATCACAATACGACACATGGCCAACCTTAAAAATAATAAAGATAAAATAGTTTAGCCACCAAAGTCATAAAATAAAGATCAAATGAAATTCAATTTCAGCAATAAAGCAAGAAATGTGTGCAATGTCAAAACTAAATAAAATGTAACCATGAGGGCTACGAGAGAATAAGGTCACAAAGTGTGTCTAAACCATTACAATCAATCATAAACAAAATGTCGGCCTTCAAATTCAATCTAAAATAATCAATAATCATATAGGAAGTCCTCAATCTTCAAATTTACACAATACAGCACTGCATGACTAGATACTAGCCACCAAACGAGGAAGGAGGTAACATCATTCGGCTATAACAGTATCCCTCATGCAGTGCGGAGTGAGCACACCATCCACATGACCCAGAGTGTGCTCCTCAACTACAACCTACCTTGCATCGTCACTCGACATGGTCATACACTAGCCGAAGAAGGCAAGCACTGGACATATGTCGCATGGCAGTGTGTCTGTGGCTCCGCAGAAGTAGGCACATGCAGATCACACCCCGCATATCGATACCTCATGGAGAAGGCACACGTAGGTACTCGTCGTAGCCAGAGGTATACATGGCTAGGACATACCCATATGCTAACTGACCCAAACAATGTCAAAAGCAAACATGAGTATCCCTCTACAAGTGTGTGAGGCCCCATTACGCTCATCGGACAAGTAGGATATCATAAAAAAATCTCATAGTGTACCTTCACGTGTCTATGCATGTGGCATCGTGTCCTCGAGCCTAGCTCGCTACCATCAGCAACACAACATCATCACCGATCACTATGTTGGAACATCAGTTGGGTGTAGCATCGTATCCATTGCATCATGTCAGAACATGTGTAGATACGATGTATATAATATATCAATATGGGGCTACTCAAGCTTCACCTCTCATACAGATGAGGTTGACTCGCCAATGCTAGCTGAACGTCCCTATCGATGGCCAGGCATAAACTAACAACCAATACTATGGTACTCAATACTTTGGGGTTTAGGCTAGCACCTATGGATCAAGTACCCTGATCCATCATAAGGGGAAGTAGTGAGTAGGTTTCCTTGGGATTGGTTGAGCTAAGACTACTCTGTGTCGCAATGTGTGTATGTTGTGCACTCCGCCCAAGTAACTTTGTGACAACTACTACCCCTTCATAGATTGAGGAGCTAGAGAACCAAAAGAAAATAATCTATGAAACTATATTTTGGCTACTCTTATATATATAGATTTTCAACCACACATGGGTTGGCCCTCAATCAAGTAAGAAACATACAACACACATAACGGTATGGTTAATCCCAGACTGAATACAACATATTTCGAATGGATGGGTGCACCGTATCACCATCCCATGGACCCTATGGGTTATGGGCCCACAAAGCAAGTACGGGGTATTCACAACACTCAACCAATGCACAGTTACTAGTTTCTCACATTTACAAGGGGAAAACAATTAAATACATAATTCGATAAGTACGCTTATTTTCATAAATGGTGTAATGCGCTGCCACACAACCCTAGAGGATGTTGCAAACAACTACTTAAATAGGCTAATTGTTTTTATTTAAGTACAATTAATATATAAGCTCACTTCCCAATGCAACCATCCCCTAAGGTTACAAGACTCAGATAACTTAACAACCCACAAACAACATAAGTGAATCCAACATACATTTACTTAACAATGAGAAACACATACATTCCAACAAGATAAATTACATCCACCATGATAGATTACAATATGATCATAAATAACAATAATTTAATAAAGAGATTACATCACTCATTCCCCGAATGAGGCAAGTCCAATAACTAAGGTTACAATTACAACATCCTCCTCGATAACAACTAAGGGGTAAAATAATACAAGATCAACTGAAATGAAATAAAGCAAATCTGAAACTGAATCCCATGAGCTCTCCAACTGGAAGTCTCATCCACATGAACATGAAGAAAGCCCAACGGATTTAGGTGCACACCACCCAACCAAGTGGAACCCAAAGGCCCACCCCCCATGCTAGGATATAGTAACAAGGAATCCTAGCCAAGACAATCTACCTCTAGACATAGGTGAACACCAAACTGAACCAAACTGAAACAACCAACCATATGAGCAATGCAAATAAAACTCAAGAGCATTACAAGTACAACACAAGTAAAACTCTATATGGTCACATTGCTTCTAGATAAAAAGCAGATCAAGTATGTTAAGAGAACCATACACATAATAATCAAATACTGATTATGGTCACATCAGGTATGTTAAGGAAACCATACCCATAAAATCAAATACCAACTGTTGTCCTAGACAGAGTGTCATCACATAGTTCATCATGGGTTATACTCTGGGATTATTCCTAGGCTCCGGCCCCCACTATGGGTTATCCTGGTGGCCTCTACCGAATTCCTGACCCCCATACTCACTCATGTGGAATCAAATACTTTTCATATAGACAAGATAGATGACCTTGCCATTCTAGGACTTCCCACTCATCCCAAGTCTAAATGAGCCCTTGTGTCTATGAGTGAGGCATAATTATCTTGATTAGTGAGAAGTACCACCTAATCTTCTAAGTTTTGTTTTAATTATCACTTGATTAAACCACCTCCGAAGGTTACCCAGTTTACCTCTTTCGGGCTCTAGCCCCTACGAAAACCACTCTTCTAATTGACAACACACATACCATCCAAACACCATGGGTACAAAGTGCAACAAACAAGATATTATAACCACTCCTTTCTCAGGAGGCAACCTAAGTTCAAACCCTCTCCAAACACTGGAGGTACAAGGTAACAAATTCACTCCTGACAAGGAGCACAACTCATGTAATCCACTCCTAAACCAAGGAGGTACAAAATATCCCCATTTGTGGAAACCGGGTAAATAATTGATAACGTACTATGCACTACCCAAGGAATACAAAAATGGTTGACAACATGACATGACAATCCCCATAACATAAGATCCCTATTTGGAAGACTTAACCACCCTTCTTACCATTTTCCCCAAGGTGATAACATAAAAGATTACCTTCTAAACAAACAACTTAATCAAAATCAACTCTACTTTGGATTTCCTAAATCCACATCCTCATTTGCATTCAGTAGTTAATAGCTTTAAAACAAAGGATAAAATTCAAATCAAATGTTTAATCTCACTAATTGATTCAATGGTAACAAGTGATCATTTATCTTTCTACATATCAGAATATATCGTTTTAAAATAAATAACCATATGTCCTTGCAAACTAAATCATTTTAAAAATAAATCAATTAATTTCGCCATTTAAACACATTCCTTTAAATTCAATATTTGACCTAGCAAATAATATTATTTTTAAAATAAAACCACTAACCCAACTATAACATAATGATTTAAAATTCTCCCAATTATATTTAAATCATGCATCATTTAAAATAATAAATTAATACCTATACATACATATATTTTAAACAAAAATATATATGTATATTTAAAATTTAATCTTTATTATATAGATATATACCAAATAATACATATATATATCAATATTTAATAATATTTAGTATAATATAAAATATTTTAATATTATAAAAAATATATATTAAATTTATTTATATATATAAATATATTTTAAAATTCAAGAAGACTTGCCTAGGGCCGTGCACACGTGGTTTTAGGGCCGGCCGTGGGCATGGTTTTAGTGTCGCCGACTGTGTTTACACAGCCAGTGCTATGGGTTGGGCGCCATCGTCGGTGGTGGGACTGTGTACACAGTTGGCCACCACTTCTAGTGGCGCTGTGCACAGCACAACGGACCACCGGGGGTGGTGGTGGCAGTTATGTAAACAACCACCCCATTGGCGGTGGGCGGGCCACGGGGGTCACACTCGGTGCAGCTCCTTCCATGCACCTCCCATGGGAGTGTAGTGGGGGTGAGCCCCCAGCCCCCCCAACAAGATTTTTCTTTTTAAAAAAAAATAAAATAAATTATTTCCATTTCAAACCCTACGGATTTCTTGAATTCCACACCTCATCCAAGGCATAAAAGAAAATTTTTAACAGCATATCCTCAATAATCCATAAATAAATATATACATTATATATGTACACAAATACATATATATATAAATATGAATACATTAGTTATCTCATTTTTAGATTTGCAATTTCAATTGAACAATTAATTTTCAAAACAATTAATTGCAGCCAAGAACATAAAGATTTTTTTGAAGAAATATTTTTCCAATGAAGAGATTTTTGCAAACAACTCAAATTTCAATATGGGTTTTCTATTTTTCTAAACTTAATCTATTTGAGTTTCCAAACACTGAGTTTTGTAAACAACAATTCCAAAACACAAGAATCTTTTCAATTTCAATATCAATTTAATAACATGAACCTGGTTTCCAAAAGTTTGAGAAGATCCAAAGGGTGGACAAATCCTTGCTTGGATTCCCTCTTCCAATCAGCAGTTTCCTCAGATTCAAACAAAACCCACAAAAATGCAAAATTATTCCTCTCTTCCATTCTTAATTTTCCCAAAACTCCATGATGCAATTTGAGAAGAAAAATTCAATAATAAAGAAATCCTTCCAAAAAAATCATACACCAACCCTCATAAATTTTTGAAAACAGAATAGCAAAATATCTTCTAATTTTCAATTTTTGGATTTAAAAATTCCTAAAATAACATTTCAAACCTTTTCCCTTTTATTTTCAATTTCCAACATAATTCCATAAATTCATAATGAAATACTTATCTAATTTACACATAATCAATTTAATTAATTAGTAAATAATCTAATCTATGATTAAATTATTTATTAATTAAATTAAATTAATTAATTAATTAATTGAATCAAATTTCTAATGTTAAAACCTAATTAATTTAATCAACATCTTAAACACATAATGCAATTAAATACCATTTCCTAACTTGGAGTTTAAACTGAAGCCAAACAAATAGAACAATAATGATGCAATTGAACCAGACTAAGACCGATAACACATTATGACTAGGGTGATGACTTGGCATGGAAAACCTAGCTAATATCTCCCAATCAAATACCATTGGGCAATGGACATGCTTGAACTTGTGAAACCAGGTGGAGGCGATGTCCTGTACCTATGAACCTGCGAACACAGAGTATATCCACATGTATATATATGTCAAAATTAAAACACACCATGAAGAGGAAATCTCGGGATCACAGGGCACTCACAAGCGAGTGATGCAATCTCGTACCCTTCACCAATACAGTATTACTAACTAACGAATCTAACATCATTAATTCAATTATCCACTATGCTAATCCAAAAGCATGACATAAAGATAACATCAGGATCAAATACCATCACAACAAAATATCACATTTACATCGCTTTACAGATAGCGATCAAACAAAAATTGAGTTCTAAGTCAAAGCACCAACATAAAATAAGGCCTAACCAAACAAAACACTGTTCGATCAAAAGAGAAAAATGGAGGGGCCTTACATCCTCCCCCCTAGGGTTAGGCTTACTCCTGGAAGCCTGAAACTACCCCTGGTGCAAAGTCCATACAATCACACATAACCAAGGGTTCCAAAACTGAACTACTCCATGCCTCCACATAGAAATAAAAAAACAACAGCAACCCGTGCCATATACAACTCAACCAAGTACAATGCCAATCCAAACAAGACAACATGGTGGAACAACCACCAACCAAGTCTCCAAAATGCATAACCAAGGATTATCACACATAATGCACATATGTACCAATACACATCACTCAGAAAGTAACATACCAACCCATGATAGAAGAAACCATGAACCCAAAATAACTATCCAGCTCAAATAAATCCAACAAGACCACAATGACCTGTCTCTTGTTGTATAAGATGATCAGCCTCCAAGAAATAATCATCACACCAAAGGTGAGTAGTGGGTCCTAGCTACAAAACAACCTCACATACCCCCATCCTCAATGTTTTCTGCATCTACTTCCTCATACACACTCACCAAGTCCGTATCATACGTCCTTGGAGAGGAATTGCAATACAACACATAACCAACATTGAAAACAACAAAGATAAATGGCTTAGCCACCAAGTTCATAAATAAGATAAAATAAAAGTTCCATTTCAACAATAAAGAAATAAATACACCTAATTTCAAGATTGAATCAGATTTATAACCACTAGGGTTATAAGAAAATAAGATCACAAGTTGTGGATAAACCTTCACAATCAAATATAACAAAGTGTCAGCCCTCGCAATCAATCGAAAATAATCATCAATAACCAAAAGAAAGTTCACAATCTTTAAATTTTACTACACAATAATTGTGTGACTAGTTACTAGCCACAAAACGAGGAAGGAGGAAACAACATCTACCAAGAATGATAACAACCCTCATGTGATGCAGAATGAACACACAATCCAAATGACCCAAAGTGTATCCACGACTCTCAACAAGATACAATTACTAGTTTCTTGCATTTACAGGGGTACAACTACATACATAATCCCATAGGAAGCATCCAATTCATAACCGATGGGATACATATCACAACTTCCCAACCAAAACCTTTTATCAGGTTTCTTTCACGCTACTCTTTTTCAAAGAGTACATCATGCTAAAGAAGAAGCCATGAACACGTGGTCACTTAACAACTCCACTAACAATTCGTTGGGACAAAGTAGTGGGCACAAATGTACCCAGAGAACCCAGTGTTTAAACCTAGGCTTCGATACCATGTGTAACGCCCCGCCACACAATCCTAGAGGATGTTGCAAACAACTACTTAAATAGGCTAATTTCTTTTTGTTTAAGTACAATTAATATATAAGTTTGCTTCCCAATGCAACCATCCCCTAAGGTTGTGAGACTGAGATAACTTAACAACCCACAAACAACATAAGTGAATCCAACATACATTTACTTAACAATTAGAAACACATACATTCCAACAAGATAAATTACATCCACCATGATAGATTACAATATGATCATAAATAACAATAATTTAATAATGAGATTACATCACTCATTCCACGAATGAGGCAAGTCCAATAAGTAAGGTTACAATTACAACATCCACCACGATAACAACTGAGGGGTAAAATAATACAAGATCAACTGAAATGAAATAAATAAAAACTGAAACTAAATCCCACGAGCTCTCCAATTGGAAGTCTCGTCCACATGAACATGAAGAAATCCCAACAAATTTAGGTGCACACCACCCGACCAAGTGGAATCCAAAGGCCCACCCCCCGTGCTAGGAGATAGTAACAAGGAATCCTAGCCAGGACCATCTACCTCTAGACACAGGCGAACACCAAACTGAACCAAACTGAAACAACCAACCATATGAACAATGCAAGTAAAACTCAAGAGCATCACAAGTACAACACAAGTACAACTCTATACGGTTACATTTCTTCCAGATAACAAGTAGATCAAGTATGTTAAGAGAACCATACACATAATAATCAAATACCAACTATGGTCGCATCAGGTATGTTAAGGAAACCATACCTATAAAATCGAATACCAACTGTTGTCCTAGACAGAGTGTCATCACATAGTTCATCATGGGTTATCCTCTAGGATTATTCCTAGGCTCCGACCCCCACTATGGGTTATCCTGGTGGCCTCTACCAAATTCTCGACCCCCATACTCACTCATGCGGAATCAAATACCTTTCATATAGACAAGATAGATGACCTTGCCATTCTAGGCCTTCCCACTCATCCCAAATCTAAACGAGCCCTTGTGTCTATGAGTGAGGCATAATTATCTTGATTGGTGAGAAGTACCACCTAATCTTCTAAGTTTTTTTTTAATTATCACTTGATTAAACCACCTCCAAAGGTTACTCAGTTTACCTCTTACAGGCTCTGGCCCCTATGGAAGCCACTTTTCTACTTGACAACACACATACCAACCAAACACCAAGGATACAAAGTGCAACAAATAGGATATTACAACCACTCCTTTCTCAAGAGGCAACCTAAGTTCAAACCCTCTCCAAACACTGGAGGTACAAGGTAACAAAGTCACTCCTGACAATGAGCACAACTCACGTAATCCACTCCTAAACCAAGGAGGTACAAAACATTCCCGTTTGTGGAAACTGGGTAAATAACTGATAACGTACTATGCACTACCCAAGGAATACAAAAACAGTTGAAAACATGACATGACAACCCCCATAACATAAGATCCCTATCTAGAAGGCTTAACCACCCTTCTTACCATTTGCCCCAAGGTGATAACATAAAATATTACATTTTAAACAAACATCTTAATCAGAATCAACTCTACTTCGGATTTCCTAAATCCACATCCTCGCTTGCATTCAGTACTTAATAGCTTTAAAACGAAGGATAAAATTCAAATCAAATGTTTAATCTCACTAATTGATTCAATGGTAACAAGTGATCATTTATCTTTCTACATTTCAAAATGTATCATTTTAAAATAAATAATCATATGTCCTGGCAAACGAAATCATTTTAAAAATAAATCAATTAATTTCACCATTTAAACACATTTATTTAAATTCAATATTTGACCTAGTAAACAATATTATTTTTGAAATAAAACCACTAACCCGACTATTACGTAATGATTTAAAATTCTTCCAATTATATTTAAATCATGCATCATTTAAAACAATAAATTAATACCTATACATATATATATTTTAAACAAAAATATATATGTATATTTAAAATTTAATCTCCATTATATATATATATATACCAAATAATACATATATATTAATATTTAATATTATTTAGTATAATGTAAAATATTAATATTATAAAAAAATAATATTAAAGTTATTTATATATATATATATATTAAAAGTCAAAAAGACTAGCCTCAGGCTGCGTGTGCGTGGTTTTAGGGCCGTGGTTTAAGGTCCACCGCGGGCGTGGTTTTAGCGCCGCCGACTGTGTTTACACAACCAACGCTGTGGGTTGGGCGTCACCGTTGGTGGTGGGGCTGTGTACACAGCCGACCACCTTCTCCAATGGTGTTGTGCACAGCACAGCGGACCACCGTGGGTGGTGGTGGCAGCTATGTAAACAACCAACCCACCAGCGGTGGGCGGGCCGCGGGGGTCGCGCTGGGCGCAGCTCCCCCCACACGCCTCCCATGGGGGTGCGGTGGGGGTGAGCCCCCAGCCCCCCCCCCAACAAGATTTTTCTTTTTAAAAAAAAAATAAAAGTATTTCCATTTCAAACCCTGCAGATTTCTTGAATTCCACGCCTCATCCAGGGTATAAAAGAAAAATGTTAATAGCATATCCTCAATAATCCATAAATATATATATGAATGCATTAATTATCTCATTTTTAGATTTGCAATTTCAATTGAACAATTAATTTTCAAAACAATTAATTGCAGCCAAGAACACAAATATTTTTTTGAAGAAATATTTTTCCAATGAAGAGATTTTTGCAAACAACTCAAATTTCAATATGGGTTTTCTATTTTCCTAAACTTAATCTATTTGAGTTTCCGAACACTGAGTTTCGTAAACAACAATTCCAAAATACAAGAATATTTTCAATTTCAATATCAATTTAATAACATGAACCTGGTTTCCAGAAGTTTGAGAAGATCCAAAGGGTGCACAGATCCTTGCTTGGATTCCCTCTTCCAATCAGCAGTTTCCTCATATTGAAACAAAACCCACAAAAAATGCAAAATTCTTCCTCTCTTCCATTCTTAATTTTCCCAAAACTCCATGATGCAATTTGAGAAGAAAAATTCAATAATAAATAAATTCTTCCAAAAAAATCATACACCAACCCTCATAAATTTTTGAAAATAGAATAGCAAAATATCTTGTAATTTTCAATTTTTGGATTTAAAAATTTCTAAGATAACATTTCAAACCTTTTCCCTTTTATTTTCAATTTCCAACATAATTCCATAAATTCACAATGAAATACTTATCTAATTTACACATAATCAATTTAATTAATTAGTAAATAATCTAATCCACGATTAAATTATTTATTAATTAAATTAAATTAATTAATTAATTAATTGAATCAAATTTCTAATGTTAAAACCCGATTAATTTAATTAACATCTTAAATACATAATGCAATTAAATATCATTTCCTAACTTGGAGTTTAAACTGAAGCCAAACAAATTGAACAATAATGACGCAATTGAACTAGACTAAGACCGACAACACATTATGACTAGGGTGACGACCTGGCATGGAAAACCTAGCTACTATCTCCCAATCAAATACCATTGGGCAATGAACACGTTCGAACCTGTGAAACTAGGTGGAGTCGATTTCCTGTACCTGTCAACCTACGAACACAGAGTATATCCACATGCATATATATGTTAAAATTAAAACACACCGTGAAGAGGAAATCTCAGGATCGCACGGCGCTCACAAGCGAGTGATGCAATCTCGTCCTGTTCACCAATACAGTATTACTAACTAATGAATCTAACATCATTAATATGATCAAAAGCATAAATATCATTAATTCAATTATCCACTATGCTAATCCAAAGCATGACAAAGATAACATCAGGATCAAATACCATCACAACAAAATATCACATTCACATCACTTTACAAATAGTGATCAAACATCAACTAAGTTTTAAGTCAAAGCACCAACATAAAATAAGGCCTAACCAAACAGAACATTGTTCTATCGAAAGAGAAAAATGGAGGGGTCTTACAAACAGTGTGATTCATACTATTAAATCCTTTCCACAATCCCTTTAACAGTTCTTCTTTCACTCTACTCTTTTCGATAGGACAACATAATGGGCTCAGATGAAGCCAAAGTGCCCAGTGTATGAACCTACACTCTGATACCAATGATGTAATGCTCTGCCATCCAAACCCCAAAGGACAACCTAAACTAACAAATTTTTGTACAATTTTTTTTTTTGAAAGGAGAACATTACATAGGTTGCACATATTACTTGTAAAGAAATTAAGTAATTACACTATCAACTACGTCCCCTGGGGTAGGCGCGACGACATTGAAAAACCTAAAACCATACTATATTGATAATGAATGAACCAAGATTACATTATACACCATCAATAAGAAACATCCACAGATGATAATTCAACATAACAAGATTAACTTAACTCCGATAACCATAACATACTATTATCTTGAGGACTCAATGGAGCATAATTCCATAGATACAACACATCGAATAATAGCTACAAAAAATCATCAACCACATAAGGTTTACAAGGTGCATAATACATTACATCCATTTCATTTCATTACATCATTTGAGAATTACAATAATACAAAAGTGATCCCCAACATGAACGGGAACAATACAATATGATAGGGTAATACAACTAAAAAGAAGAATACAATTAATAAGACTGGATCCATCTACGACATAACTCTGAAGTCACCGCAAGTGGAACCAATCTTCACATCTTGATCCTCAGATGGGGACCCAATGGGGTGCATAGCACGTTCCACCCGACCATGTGGACCCGAAGGCCCACCCCCTGTGCTAGGAGATGACAAGAAAGGACCCACGACCAAGATAGTCAGGCAAAATGAATCCCAAGAACAAACTATAGAGTCAACCAAAACATATCATACAACAATCTCAACGCCCACTTATAAGGTGACTGCTTCCAGAGGCATACAAAGGAAAAACAATGAATAATATGGGAGAGTATCTTTGCATGGGGTAATTTCACAATAGTAGTTTACAATTTTTGGCCAAACTGGACACTGAAATTATTATTTTTAACTAAATCTTCACATTCGAGCACCTATAGTGGCTAAACCATGAGGAATTTGAAGATGATGCAAACTAGAGTGTCATCAAATTTTGTTTGTAGATTCTAAAAATATTTTTTTCAAAATTTTTGGAATAAGATTGCACTTCTTTTTTCCATCTCCCACGAAAACTGTTTTTTTCAGAAAACAACATTTTTAAAAAGTGATGCTCACTGTATACAACATAACTTTTTTTGTATAAAGGATAAAATTATAATTCTTTTTAATTTAGATTTGTAACTATGATATCTATCACTTTCATTTGGTCTCATAGTTTTTTATTGAATATTTTTTCCTTAATAGAGTTTCAAAGTCAAACCAATTGCAATTCAAGTATAGGCAAACTTTATACAACATAACTTTTTCTGTATGTATCGAAATTCAATTTTATTTTTTTTAATGGATGAAAGACATCAATAGCCAGCACAAAAATATTTTTAAAAGAATTATTTTGATAATTTTCTATTTTTCCACATGTGCAAAACAGAGAGCTTGATTTTCGGTGAAAAACCTATGTTTAATAAAACTAAAAAAACACATACATAATAAAACCAAAACATATTAAAATTATATTCGTGGGATAGCTCATTTCGAGGACTACCATAATCATTTGAAATAAATTTTAAGTGAATTCATTTGATCCCCCAAAAGGTAATTCAAAAGTGATTTTTTATCAGCATTTTGATAGGTGTAAAGGAGACTCATTTATAGGTATGGTTTAAAACTAGTGAGGTTATATCCAAGGGGGTTTAATCTAAGGTGGTTTGATAAAACTCTCTTCAATTGGAATCATTAAAATGGAAATTCTAAAGGCTTAAATCATTATATTTTCTAAAAATATGTAATTTCAGCAAAAATCAGTTCCTCTCAGAAATTGTAAACCAGCTTTGTGGGATCACCCCATGGTCCTAATACAAAAATTTACAACAATAAGAGGAGTACCAAACTTATAACACAAAAATTTAATGGTTTGAGTACAAATGCGAGGCATGGACCATCTTTCCAAACAACCATAACAAGAGGCAAACTACAAAATAAGGTAACACCCGCAAGAGTTCAAAATCAAACATTTCAAAATCAAATCAAAGAAATCCAACATACACCCATTACCCAATTCCTCAGGAAACTTATAACACCAACTTTCATAAACTCCCAACTGAAGGGTACACAAATACTTGGGTTCCCAGAGAACTCACATCATGGCTTGGCTTATAAACTTGTCAAAAAAGAAAATAAATCAATGAAGAATTCAATCAATCAGGAGAACGCAAAAATCAAACTTTAATCTCTTAACACAATTTCATTTAATGAAACTTAAAAGCATATTCGATACTCCACTTGTTTATACATTCCTATTCAATTGGACAAATAAACTTGTAATACCCCTCCGTTTTGTCCTTTTGATTGAACAATATTTTACCCTTTTATGTTGTACTTTTTGTTAGTACCTTGACTATGGTACTCGGCTTCTATTTGGTTGCTATCTATAAAGTGACATTAATGTTATCTTTTGATGTGATGGTATTTTATATTGATGTTATCATTATGGCATGTTTTGAATTGACATAAATGGATATTCGAATTAATGATGTTTATGCTTTGGATTATATTAGTATGCTAGATTTGTTAGTTAGTTACATTGTATTGGTGAAGGGGATGACATCACATCACTCGCTTGCGAGCGCCCTACAATCCCGTGATTCCCTCTTCACAGTGTGTATTTTATGTTGTTCATATTATATGTTGTTGTTTATTTGATTTTTAGGTTGATAGGTATAGGACATCGACTCCACCTGGTTTCACAGGCTAGAGCGTGTTCAATGGCCCAACGATATTCAATTGGGAGATAGTAGCTAGGGTTTTCGTGCCAAGCTGTCACCTTAGTCTTAGTATGTCGTCTGGTGTTAGTCGAGTTGTGTCGCTTTTATGATTGATCGTCTTGTTTGGATTTTATTTAATTGCAAGTTAAAAGGGTAATTAAATGGCTTAATGTTTTTAAGTTGTGGATTAATTTGTTCTGAGATTATGTTGAAATATAATTTATTTTATTATTAATTTAATTTAATAAATAAATAATATAATCATTGATTAAATATATTTATTAATTAATTAGATTTATGATGATGAAAGAAGTTAATTTATTTATGTTGAAGTTATTGTTATATTTTTTGAAATTGAAAATTAAGTAAATGTTTAAAAAAGTCAATTTAGAAACTTGAAAATTTGAAAATTAAAAAAAAAAAGATATTTTGCATTTTCTATTTTGGAGAATTAATGAGGGTGGTTGTAGGATTTTTCTTGAGAAAATTTTGCATTATCTTTGAATTTCTTCACAAGTCTTGTTCATGGAGGTTTTGGAGAAAAATTGAAAAGAGAGGAAGAAGAAATTGTGCAACTTAGTGGGTTTTTTTATTTAAGCTTGAGAAATCTGATGAACTGAAGAGGGAATCAAGGCATCAATAGGGTCTTCACTCAACTTCAAAGGAAATAGGTTCATGTTCTTTAATGAAAATTTGTTTAGAATTTTACCATTTCAAATTTCTGTTTGATCTTCAATTTGATAGAAACTTCATTTGGAGGAATGAAATGTGTATATATATAAATATATATATGTTCATATATATATACATTTATATCTACTTGAGTTATTTTATAAATCCCTCCCTTGCAAAGTTATGCTAGCAAATTTTCTTTAAAATAATTTCGAACTCAAAAAAAAGTGTGTAACTTAGCTGAACTGGTTTTTTTTTATTTAAAAAAAAAAACCATTGAAAAAAAAGAGACAGTCATGTAAAATAAAATAAAAAGCAAAGTAAATAAATGGGGAGTTGGGGGCTCACTCCACCACCGCCCCCATGGGAAGCTGTGGTGGGGGAGCCGCACCCAGCAACCCCCGCGACCGCACGGACTGCGTATTTGCGACCACCGTCAACGGTGGTCGGCTGTACAGTGCACAGTCGCACCACTGTTGGTGGTGGCTGGCTCAGCTGACCGCGCCCACACTAACCCCACTGCCTCCCGCTCACCTCCACACCCAGCATGATCTCCATCGTGGCAATGCCTCCCTCCGTCGCCCATAGCAGTCGGTTCCGTTGGCGTCGGCCCCTGTGGCTGCCCACCCTAAAATGCACCACCGCCTGTGTTTTCCACGGTCGGTGCCCATTGAAACCGCCTGTCCTTGGCGCGTAGCCTGAGGTCCGTGCGGCCCAACCCTAAAGGTTGGCACACGGCCCGAGGCATTATGTGAGGTTTCAAAAACAAATTAAATAAAAAATAAAAAATAAAGTTAAGTTAAAATTATAATATTATAATATTTAATACTATATTTATAATACTAATGCATTAACATATATTATATTTAATATAATATGTAGTTAATGATTAATATTATATTATTTAATTAGTGTTATTTAGTTTGATATATGTATGTATATATATATATATATTTTTTAAATATATACATATATTGAAGTATTGTTCTAAATGATGTTTGATTTAGATGTATTTGTGAAATTTAAAATATTGGGCTTGAAAACAAATTATGGATTTTAGTTTAAAATAATGCATTTAATGGAATAGTAGATTTAATTTTTGGTTGAGTAAGTTAAGTTGACTATTTTAGAAATGAATATGTTGAAAAGAAGAAACAAATATTATTTCTAAATGATGTCATCTGATGGTTGAAATAAATGTCGAATTTATATTTATTGTAAAGCAGTTAGTGAAACTAAACATTTGATTTCGACTTCATCTTTTGTCTAAAAGAGACGTTATTTAATTTAGTTTTCTTAAGGCTATTAAGTATTGAATGCAAATGAAGATGTGGATTTAGGAAATTCGAAGTAGAGTTAATTTTGATTAAGCTGCTTGTTTAAAAGTAATCTCTTACGTTATCGCATTGGGGAAAAATTGGTCAGAAGAGTGCTTAAGTCTTCCAGATGGGGACCTTATGTTTTGTGGGTGTCGTGCCATAATATCACCTGTTTTGAATCCCTTGGGTAGTGCATATTACGTTATCAGTTATTTACCCGGTTTCTACGAACGGGGATGTTTTGTGCCTCCTTGGTTTAGGAGTGGATTACATGAGTTGTGCCTCCTTGTTAGGAGTGACTTTGTTACCTTGTACCTCCAGTGTTTGGAGAGGGTTTGAACTTAGGTTTCCTCCTAAGAAAGGAGTGGTTCTAATACCTTGTTTGTTGCACTTTGTACCCTTGATGTTTGGATATTATGTGTTTTGTCAAGTAAAAGAGTGGCTTCCGTTTGGGGCCAAAGCCCGGAAGAGGTAAGATTAGGTAACGTTATAAAGTGGTGTAATTAAGTGATAACTAAAACAAAAATTAGAAGATTAGGTGTTACTTCTCACTAATCAAGATAAATATGCCTCACTCATAGACATAAGGGCTCGTTTAGACTTGGGATGGGTGGGAAGGCCTGGAATGGCAAGGTCATCTATCTTGTTTGTACGAAAGGTATTTGATTCCGCATTAGTAAGTATGAGGGTCGGGGATTAGCTTGAGGCCACCATCTTGACGATCCGCAATGGGTAACTCATGACAAACTGTGTGATGACACTTTTTCTAGGACAATAGTTGGTACTTGTTTATTGGGGGTATGGTTTCCATAACATAATTGATGTGACCATGTTTGGTGTTTGTTTCTGTGTGTATGGTTCTCATAACATACTTGATCTACTTTATATCTAGAAGCAATGTAACCATGTTGTGTTATACTTGTGATGTACGTGTGTTGTACTTGTGATATGCTTGTGAGGTACATGTGATTGGTTGTTTCAGTTTGATATAGTTATGATTTAGCCTATGTCTAGAGGTGTTGGTCTTGGCTAGGATTCCTTGTTACTATATCCTAGCATAGGTGGTGGGCCTTTGGGTTCCACTTGGTTGGGTGGCGTGCACCTAAATCCATTGGGTTCTTTCTTCATGTTCCTTATGGATGAGACTTACAGTTGGAGAGCTCATTGGTTTCAGTATCAATTCTTGCTTTATTTCATTCCAGTTGATCTTGTATTATTTTACCCCTCAGCTGTTATCGAGGTGGAAGTTGTAATTGTAATTATGTTTATTGAACTTGCCTCATTCGGGGAATGAGAGTTGTAATCTAATTGTTTATAATGTATTAATGCAATTGTAAGTTATCTCTTATGTTTGATGCAAATTATCTCATTGGAATGTATGTGCTTAATTTCATAAGTAAATAAATGATGTGGTTTATATTCATGTTTTTTGTTGGGGTTCTTTATAACCTCTGTCTCTTAACCTTAGAGGTTGTTGGCAATGGGTGGTGAACTTGCTCATTAATTGTTCTTAAACAAAAAAAATAAAAAATAGCCTGCTTAAGTAGTTTTTGCAACTTCCTCTAGGGTTGTGTGGCGGGGCGTTACAAAACTAACTCAATAAGAACATGAAAGGATTATTCATTTTTTAATGATCTAACTTCAATGTTCACTTCCTTAATTATAAAGCTCAAATAAATCAAATCTCTCCTAGTAATTTTTAGATTATTAATATTTTATTTTATTTACACCTCTATATTGAAAACCCTTAATTAAAATAAAGAACTATGACAACCTACATTATGTAACCCATCAAATTTCTCTTAATTTGTAATTCCTAGCATATGCATTTGTTTATTTTAAAACAATTAAAATTAAAACATAATCTATACCTTTGTTACTTCAAAATAATAAGTTTAATTAAAATGTAATATGTATATTTGTTTACTTTTAAACTGAATAAATTTAATTAAAACCTAAATTTTTCATTTGTTGACTCCACCTTAAATAAATCTTATTTAAATCTAACATAAACAATTTTACGCAATTCACAATCTAACAATAAGGATTTGTAAAGAAATTTAACTTTAAATAACCTTAGTTTGAAACTAATTTAAATGCACTGAGAAATAAATCTAATATTTTCTATTTTAAATGCTTCTCAGAACAATCTGATTTTAAATGCGTTCAAAAATAAATCTAATTTGAAAGATAATTGAATAAATCTAAAATGTACTAGGATTTGAATAAATGATAATTTAATTTATAATTCTTTTCAAGAAAACAATTCATAGTAGCATGACCATACATATATATATATATTAAAATGAAAGCAAATTCCAATATCTATGTCCAGGCATTCCCAAACAAAAAGATCTAAAGGAAATGAATCACATGAACTCACAGAGAATCACGAATTCGCAAGAAACCATCGACCGAATAAAATAGAAAATGTGAAACCAAACAAAAGAGAAGAACAGAAAACCCCCTACCTCAAACACAATAAATAGGTTAGTCCCTTGAGGCAATCCACACGCAATTTTATCCCTTTTGATCGACTCACATGCACAAATACTCCACTGCAACTCGAGTTCACACCTTGATCTTTTAACAATAATGATAACTACCAGTTAATCCCTATTTAACGTAAAAACTCTCAATTTCATACATGCAAAGATCCTATAATTAATGCCATAAATGTGGGAGAGCGGAGTTAGAGCTGTAGAGGGAACTAGCACATGACTGATGTGCGACTTCAGTAAAGTCAACGATCATGGCGAGAGAGGAATTAGAGTGAAAAATGATTTAGAAACCTGGGTAATTTTCCAACTCAGTTTCGGTTCCGGTTCCAGTTCCACCGACAAAGAAGAAAGAGAAACTGACAACAAAATAAAATCATATATACCAAAACAAAAAAAACTTAACACAAAACCTAAGTCTAAACAAAAAGTCCAAAAAGCAGAGGTGGAGACAGAACAGGATTTGATTTTGAAACTTCAAATAACTTCGGACTTAACTTCCACTCCGACTCCGACTCTGGTAAAGATAAAACTAACAAGTAAACAAAAGACCATCAGGACAGGGATCAGAATCAATCTTTAAAACAAGATTCAAAACCTGATTCGATTCCGGTTTCGATTCAGACATAACAAACCTAAGAAAAACAAAGTATTGGAAAAGAAAGACTCCAAACTTTATTTGAAAAACAAACAAGGACAAAAACAATAAAGGGGGACCCATTTTGACTAAGGAAAAAGATGGGGTGGTTATGCAAGGCATAACAGATGGTGACTCGGCTAGGACAATGGTTTATCCATTTTCAAGACACCCAAAAAAAAATTCAGTCACCCAAAAACTACTTGGCTTATGAAGCATGTTAATTTGAATAAGATTAGATATATCTAGAATAAGGTTTAGCTAGAATCTCAGATGTATGTGCTCATGAGTTATTTCTAAATCTGAGTGTGTGCATATATTGTGCATCATTTTTTATAGATACTTTCTCTGCTCCTAAACAACTATACCTAAGATTCAAGCTATATAGGTTGATTCCTTCAATTATCGTGCAATAAAATCCTAGGTATTGCTCCCCTACCAGGCAGGCATTCATAGCCCCAATGGAGATACCTCTAGTTCTCTCAAATCATTGCTCTACTGCCAGCCAAGTGTCCATAGCCCCAATGGAGATACCTCTAGTTCTCTCAAAGAATTTCTCTACTACCAGCCAGGTGTCCATAACCCCGATAAAGATACTTGATTACCCATTTGATATTAAGCTTGCCTTGTCTTTCTTTCTTTTCATTCATTCATTTTTTTACTTAAGCTTCTCTTATGGAAATATTTTATGCACCTTCCTCAATACTCAAACACAATGGATCTGAAATGTGGGTTAAGAACTACAATGGATTTCATGATAGTCTTGGAATCGAATTTTTCACTTGAATCAAAGGTAGAACCATTCTAAAACAAATAGGTATTTACTTAGGTAGATGTTTTCTAATTTGGTGATAGATTTTTTATCCTAATTCATGAGATATTCACAAGGTATCTTCTATCCTTAATAACTTTTCTAACCCAAATTAGAATGGTCATAAAACATGAGTTTCAGAAAAAAAATCCTTTTAAAATGATGATGATGAAAATACCTAAACCAATTTCTCTCCTAGTAATAGTAGCATACTTTGAATAACAACCTCTTGTCTTGATATGGACAAAAATGAAGATCCCCAACGAAACAAAAACAAAAACAAAAGAAAACAAAATAAAGCAAAGAACAAAAAACCATCAAAACAAAAAAAAAAATTTAATTACATATGATATAGTATAATACATTTTCTTTAAAACATCAGACCTTTCATGAACCAAAATAGTGATTGAGAAACTAACCATTAACTGGTAATGGAACAAGCTCTCTTGTTAACTTGGTACTTAAACGAAAAGAATTCTTGCCTAGTATCTCAGCCACTTGATACGAACCTAACCAGAGTCTATCAAACTTCTGGTGATCTCCTTTCTTTTCTCTAGCTTTATCTCATAGTAATACAAGATCTAATATCCTAAAGGCTTTTATCTTAGCTCTTTTGTCAAACTAGCATTTGACGACAGCTTGATTTTTAGAGAATTTTTGCAAAGAAGCATCTCTTTGCTTTTCCATGTTAAGAAAATTAAGTAATCTAACTTTGATCCTATCATCCTTGGTATAAAACTCCTGCATGAACTTAAGAACAGGTATTTGTAAATGGATCGGGAAGACTAGGTCTTGGCCATAAACTAACTTAAAAAGCAAATTTCCTAGAGTTGCTTTGATTTGGGTTTGATCTACCCATAAGGAAAATCTCAACTGGGTGTGCCAGTCTCTAGCATTATTTTCTAGCAATTTTCTTATCACTTCAAACAAATTTTTATTAGTGGACTCAACCACTCCATTTCCTTGAGGATATTAATTAGATGAATACTTCAAAATAATTTTATGTTCATATGCCCATTGAATGAATTCAACAAAAGAAAAAGAAGGGCCATTATCACATACCAGAGCAAATGGAACTCCAAACCTGGTTGTGATGTTCTCAGTCAAAAATTTGATGACCACCTCTGTGGTGTTGTTTTCATAGGGTTGGGCCTCTGTCCAGTCTGTACAGTAGTCAGTTGCAATCAAGGTGAATTTATGTCTTGTAGAATAATTAGGATTAATAACACCTACAAAATCTAGGGCCCATTGAGAAAATGGCCTTACCTCATACACTAGTTGCAAAGGCATTGCAAGATTTCTTTCCCTGGGTGCAGAAGTTTGGCATATATGACAGGTTCTGACATGTTGGTGTGCATCCTGAAATACATAAGGCCAATAATAACCCGATCTAAGAATCTGATGGGCCAAAGCATCCACAGATCCATGTCATGTTCCATGCCTTCCATGAAACTCAGAAATAGCATGCTTGGCCTCTTGTTGATCTAAACAACACAAGTAAATCCCTTGAAAATTCTTTCTATAGATGGATCCCCCTTTAAGCATGTAGTGAGCACTCTTCATCCTCAATGCTCTCCTCTACGTAGCATTCATTCCTTCTAGACATCTGTTATTGAGGAGGAAGAAAATCAAGTCTGTGTACTAGATATCCTTAGTAAATGAATAGACGGTATACTGCTGACAAGTGATGCTTTTGTCCACATCTGCCATTGCTTTTGATAAACCTTTCCCTCAAACAAGTTTCATCAGATGAATCTCTAAGTCAAATTCTTGTAGAATTTCCATCCACTTTCCTCTTCGCTCTCCTAATTCACTTTGCATCACAAGAGACTTTACATCTGGATCTGGGACTATAGCCATTACTTGACTTCGAAGAATGTAATATATGAACTTCTTTATCGCTTGTACCCATGCAAAGGCTTGTTTCTCCAGTGGTGGGTATCTCACTTCTGCATTTTTAAATGGAGATCTCATGAAGGAAATAGGTCTTTCTTCTCTCCTCTACTTTCCTTCTATTCCAACTAATAAATCAATCCTTATAATAATTTGATGTTTCTAATTTCATTATTTACTATAATCATCTAATATAAAATAGAGGAACATTCTTTTCTTAACATTAGATCATATCCTTTAAATAGCTATCTTAAAGTTAATGATAACATTAACAAAACAATCATCTCTATCAAGAAAATATGAACCCCTAATATAAAATCACAACTTAATATAATACAATAATGATGTTCCAAATAACTAGCTACATAAAGAAGTTACAACGGATCATGAAGAAATCAACATTAAACATTTTATGAAGGGTAATCTAACCATTTACTAAACAAACCTTTAATTTTGTAAATCAATATTCCCTTAAATTCCACCCTCGCATAGCATTAACTTCCCTTTAAACTCTTTAATTACCTACCTACAAAATCAATCAATTCTCTAACATAAATTACCCATCCATTAGTCTATATAGTAATTTTGTTACTTATTTTCAATTCTATCTATCCAAATCAAAACCTTTTATTATGCAATTTTCACTTCCACTTTTCTTTTATAACAACATAGTTAAGATTATTGTGTAATTTAAACTCTATTTTCTTTACTCATATCTTAACTAATTAATTCTCCTAACATGATTCTTTTACTATAATATAAATTGTATATATATTTTGGACATAAACTTGACCAACGAGCACATATATGCAAAACATTTCCAATAATCGATCCACTAATTTCATATACCTTTGTTGAACTTACTAAATAAAAGATGAATCAATATCATAATAGTCAACTAATAATTTATAAGGACTCACACAATTTATCAAGTGATATCGCAAAGTTATCCGCTCAATAATATAAGTTAACTAATTTTTACCTATGAAGAAAGTTGACATAAATAACTTAACTATAAATAAATCAATTTCTCTATTGAACTCCCCTACCTATTTATCTACTAACATCAATAAATTACAAAGACAAAAAATCTTCTTTTTCTATCACAGTATTACAAATACATATATAAATACGTAAAGATTATAATTGAACGCTGCCCTTAAATATAAAGAAACCAGATTAGGCAGAGGCAACACATGTATTGAGCCACACACATATATATGAATATATATACTTTTAAATTATTGAATACCACACTAAAGTTACTTTCATTGAATAAAAAGAATATGCCATTGCTAACTCTGGAATGTTGGACAAACAAATCATTCCTCAAATGAGACATAATAATAGGTATCGGTTTGCATGCATGTCAGTAACAAGCAAAATTCATTATAAATGCATTCAACAACAACAGCGGCCAATATCTAGGTATCAAACAACAAAGTAGGGTAAATTGCATTGCAGTTAGGGCGCCATGAGTTATCAAGTGAAACACAATAGGAGGCGCTCAAAATAAGTATTGAAGGGCTTCCTCAACTCAAAATGGAATCGGACAAAACATCACAAGAGATGAAATCAAAGAAGAGTTGGTTGAATACATGAAGAAGGGTGCAATAGTTAAAGGAAGATTTATACATATATAATTTCACAACTTTGCATAGACTGAGGACACCCCTAATTATATACGACAATTCTTACAAGACTCACAATTGATAAGTAGGAGGTTTCTTCCATAGTGTGTCAAATTATGATATTGTTATCAGGATTCAATCATGTAGTTTTTGAGTCAAACTCATTGACCCATGATTCATGAGTAGTGGTTCACAAGAACCCATCTCTCATGATAATGAATGGTCCACTTAGTACTCATTGCATCTAGGTGATGATCATAGAGGTGAAGCATTGGTCCGTCCCGAGAGGTCACCCATCCCAGTACTGCTCTAGCTCAAGCGCACTTAACCACGGAGTTTCCCCCAAGCTTAAGCCCACTTAGCTTGCTACCCAATTTACAGAACCTTCAGCAAGTGTTGTGCCTTATGAACCATTCATTATAGAGCCCCTTTAGCTCATCAATTGATAAGTAGGAGGTTTCTTCCACAGTGTGTCAAATTATGATATTGCTATCAAGATTCAACCATGTACTTTTCGAGTCAAACTCATTGACCCATGATTCATGAGTAGTGGTTCACAAGAACCCATCTCTCGTGATAATGAATGGTCCACTTAACACTCATTGCATCTAAGTGATGCTCACAGAGGTGAAGCATTGGTCCGTTCTGAAAGGTCACCCATCCTAGTAAGACTCACAATATCAATCAAAAGAAACAAACTCTATCATGGAGTAAAGCCATTGGAATGAGATTTAGGTACATTCAGCATCGATTGAAAAGCCACAGAGGAGAATCGAAACATCAAAAGTATAATACGGAGATGGGATCGCATGAGCTCAATATCAAATGTAAACACAAAGATGTGAGCCCTCAAAATTCATAATAGAACCAACACTATGCAGATTAGTATGGTTTTTCCAGCCATAGTTTGGAAGACAACTCTTAAGCAAGAGAATCGCACCATTAAGCATTCTAAGAAGGCGTCGAACCACCCAAGCGTCGGGTAAGAAACCAGTTAGCAGGAAAGAGAGGAGGCTGCATGTTGACTTAGCCTTCAAAGGCTTTAGAAACCTCAAGCTAAAGTAAAGCGAATTCTATCCTAAGCTAAGAAAATTGTAATATGCAACAACAGATATTACGCTTCTGGTAAGCATACATTCTTTTGCAGTAAAGGCCATATATTTAAATCTCTATACAGACCAAGGTCGACGCAAGGGGAATAAACCATAATCACAATCGAAAGATTTTAAGTTATTTACGAATCATTATGAGCAGCGAGACATAGTGAAGAGACTTCAATGTTGAGCAAGATAGAAGATATTTCTATAAAAATCTACAGAGTGAATGCATAGAAACAGCAGAAGAGACAAAACATTGAAACTTATACTATGATAAACCAAGGCTCGATATTGCAGGCATGACATGAGAGCCATTTGACAAAATGATCATATCGAGCTCAGGGAATCAAAAAAATGCAGGTTATTCTATTTCATTAAATATTGGCAATGTGCATACCTAGAGAAGATTAGTGAACCAATTCCACATACCCGTTGTTGGTGTTTCCCGTATCATCTCCAGAAAATGATGCCTTAATCTCTTTTGTGCTACGATATTCTTCCTTCCCCAATTATCCTTCTCCCTTCCATATTTTCTTTTTAAAAAGTCCTTCCAACAACACCCATACAACCACGAATGTTTCTTGTTAAAGTTGTCTATATATGTTATATTACAAAATCATTTATTTCTAAGCTCTTAAGTTGATCCTTATGGTGGAACCTACAATGGAAAAAAAAGTTGTTGACTATCAAGAATTGGAAAAATAAAGGTGTCAAAGATTTCAATAGTGTTCTAGTGAACAATAATCTTAAAACTTGGACTAATCTCAACAATGAGTATGGTCTTCCCAGCTCTCAAAGGAGAACATACTCCTTGCTGAACAAAGCTTCTTACAGATTAAAATTTCTAGTTCAACTCAACTTTGATATTGAAATCTATGATAATGTAGATTTTTTGGTTCAATTTAGTTTTGATAATGAAATTTATGATAACTTAAAATAGAGTGATGGCTATGTCCTCCATAAGAGTAACCCCACAAAAATTTGCACCACCTTGTCCTTTGTAAGATTTTACCTTGGAAAATTTATAGCACCTTTTCTAATTCCTTGAAGATTGCTAAACACCTAAATAATTATTGGCACTTGAATTATAGCCAAGGGCAATGGTGTAAGGTGTTTAAGATCTGTTGATCCTATGATATTGAGTCAAAAAAAGGCTCTTTTAGATGGTTGCTCCTCTCGAATAAAACTAATGCTAATCCTAATATATGTTCTATTTGTAGGACTCTAGAGACTATTGATCATGTTTTTTATTTTTACTTTTAGAAAATCTTTGTTTTATTTGTAGGACTCTAGAGACTATTGATCATTTTAAACTATTTTTTGCTAGGGAAATTCAACATTTATTTATATAGCTAATTTGAATGGATGGGATAAAAGAATTTTTTTTTCTTGGTTATGTTAAAGGTCTAAATAGGATTCATATATTTTTTTGGCTAATTTTAATCTGATGTGTGGAATAAAATAAATATTTTTTCTTGTTTTTGATAATATATGCAATAAAATAGGATGTTGAACCCTTAACAAAAAAAGGCCCCTAGGGAAGATTAAAAAAGGCCCATAGGCCATAAACAACACATAACAACACATAAAAAACAAAGTTTAAACTAAACAAAAATAAAACATAAATAGTGAGCAGAAGATTAACTAAACATCTAACCAGGCAGTCCTCCTTAAGGAACTTGAAAAGTTCCCTATGGTCAACACTAGCGCTAGCTCCCATGTTACTTCCATGGTGTATGAGATCCTCCTCCAAAAAGGTACAAAGAGTGGTTGTTGAGTGATGTAATACTTTCAAAGTAAAGCAAGAGATGACTCTCATCTTCCCTTCGAGGTCTTAAACTTTAGCCTTGAGGGAAACAACTTCAGCAGCAGTGTGATTGCACTTGGAGAAATTTTCCTTATCAAGTTAAACATTGGGGTTGGTGTCAGAATTCTTTGAGTCCAAGAGAAGAGCATTCATCTCCGAGAATAGGCTTGGACCCTCATTATCAACATCCACCTCATCATCATCTTCATCCTTTTTTTTTTCCTTCTTTCTCCTTCATAGCCATAAAGTCATTGGAAATTTCATCAATACTAAAATTGGGGGTCATGCAACTAGCAAGACTATTAGAACACCTAATGTTTAGCCTTGATACCTCCATCTCTTTCATAGTATCAGACACATTTTTAATAGTTTCTTCCTTTTCATCTAAGCTAGCTTTAACATACTCCGCCCCTTTTGTATTAGCTTCCTCTACTTGTGGATTTTTGGTGGTCTTTGTATGGCCCTGCTTACCTAGAGAAGGGTTCTTTATAGGACTACTTTTTAGATCACAAAGGCTCTATGTAAGGGGTTTTGGGAGATTTTGATTGGGGAGGGGTAGGTTTAGCCTCATCCAAGGAGGAGGCAAGGGTGACATTTTATGGGGTAGAAAGCTCATTCTTTCCTTTGTGAGGAGGCATCGCAAATTTCCCCATAGGTGAATTGACATTGTTCTTTATAGGGGGAATAACAGGAAAGGATTCTTCAATGAGACAAGCCCTTATGGGTTTCAGTAGGAAAAGGGTTCGATGGAAATGATAGAGGCAAAAAATGAAACCTTGGTGAAGTGGGATAAGGGGTTTATTAGGGTTTTTAGTAGCCAAGTCAATGGCTTCCTTCATGGTGGACTCTAATGAGGATAATAGATAGAAAGGAAAGATGATGATAGTTTTATTCCCAGAGAGGTTTAGAAAGAGTAAATGTTGAAAGTAAAAACACTTGAACCTGCCTTCCAACATAACATACTTCATAAGTAGAAACCATAACTTACCCCACCACTATGGAAGTTTTACTTTGTCAAACCTAATGTCAACAAAATCTCACGCTCTTTGTTTCATTAGCCAAATCTTTTTTGTATCTCTTACATCCCAATTGCTTGGGTGATAACCTCCTCTACCATCCATTCTCTCCTCTACCACCCATTCTCACTTGAGGCTTATTCCAAGGATTATTACAAGCACTTAAAAATTAGATGGACCAAACTTGCATTGATATTTTGATTAAGACATTCAAGGAAGGAGGTAATCCCCCCTTTCATACATATCCACCCTTCCATACATATCTTTCCAAGAATTTACAAATTAGATGGACCAAGCTTGCAAATTAGATAGACCAAACTTACAAATTAGATGAACCAAACTTTGCATCATGTCCATTAAGACATTCAAGGAAGGAGGTAATCACCTTCTATACATATCCCTGCTCCATACATATCTTTCTTGTTTATCTTGTTTATGTTAAAGGTCTAAATAAGACACATCTTTCTTGTTTATCTTGTTCATGTTAAAGGTCTAAATAAGACATATGATTGAGATCTTTTATTTTTAATTTTTTGTTAAATGTTAAAAAGGAAGGAATGAGGTGATCCCCCTCCATACTTTTATTTCTTTGTTTATGTTATTTTCTTTATTTTTATTTTTTCTTTGTTTATGTTAAAATAAGATAAAGAAAGGAGGTAATCTCCTTAAATAAGATAAAGGAAGGAGGTAATATCCTTACATATATTTATTTTCTTTTGCTTATCCTATACCTTTATTATATATTTTGTTTTGGTTTTTTAAAATAAGAGAGGATGTAATTATGTTAAAAAAATGTTAAGAAAGGAAGGAAGGAGGTAATCCCCCTCCATACATTTTTCATTGACCAAACTTACAAATTAGATGAACCAAACTTTGCATCATGTCCATTAAGACATTCAAGGAAGGAGGTAATCCCCTTCTATACATATCCCTGCTCCATACATATCTTTCTTGTTTATCTTGTTTATGTTAAAGGTCTTATCTTTCTTGTTTATCTTGTTTATGTTAAAGGTCTAACTAAGACATATCTTTCTTGTTTATCTTGTTCATGTTAAAGGTCTAAATAAGACATATGATTGAGATCTTTTGTTTTTGTTTTTTGTTAAATGTTAAAAAAGAAGGAAGGAGGTGATCCCCTCCATACTTTTTTTTCTTTGTTTATGTTATTTTCCTTAATTTTATTTTTTCTTTGTTTATCTTAAAATAAGATAAAGGAAGGAAGTAATCTCCTTAAATAAGATAAAGGAAGGAGGTAATCTCCTTACATATAAGGAGGTAATCTCCTTACATATATTTATTTTCTTTTGCTTATCCTATACCTTTATTATATATTTTGTTTTGATTTTTTTAAATAAAGGAGGAGGTAATTATGTTAAAAAAATGTTAAGAAAGGAAGGAGGTAATCCCCCTCATAATCTCCTTACATATAAGGAGGTAATCTCCTTACATTTAAGGAGGTAATCCCCCTCATAATCTCCTTACATATATTTATTTTCTTTTGCTTATCCTATACCTTTATTATATATTTTGTTTTGGTTTTTTAAAATAAGGGAGGAGGTAATTATGTTAAAAAAATGTTAAGAAAGGAAGGAAGGAGGTAATCCCCTCCATACATTTTCCTTTTTTGTTTATGTTGAAGGCCATTTTAAAATTTTATTTTTTTTCTAATTTTAATGAATTAGAATTTTTTTTTTTTATGTTAAAAGTCTAAATTAGATTTATAGTTTGTTTATGTTCAAGGTCTAACTCATTGTTTATTTTGGTTATCTTAGAGGTCTAAATAGGATTCCCCTTTAGAGTCGAGTGCTATCCTCTTCAGAAATTTGTTTTGAATAATGTTAAGCACTGAGATCCTTTGGCTTTAATGGAAAGTTAGGAATGAAAGACTGTTTCCAAGGAGAAGTTGAGTCCTTCAGGAGACTTAGCTTTCATAGTGTTGATATACAGGTTAAATTAAATATGGAGTTCCAGAAAAGATATAACAAGAACTTCACATACGAAGATATGGGTCTAAAAGAAAAGAAGATTGATTCTGAAGAAGACTGTGGATTGGAAATGGCAACATCTCGGAGAGCACCCCTCCAATTAGAATCTATGATATACACAGATACAGTGAAAGTTGGAATGTGTAATCCAGACTATTATTTTGTTGTATTGTTTTTAAAGTTCGTAATCCTTGTCTTTTCGCAGCTGCTTGGATGGGTTTGTCTATAACTCTCATTGCCCAGATGGTTTATTGTATCTTGCTCTTTTGGTAATCAATTAAAGGAAAAAAACTAAAATCTTATTTATATGTGTTCTTACGAAATCATTTGTTTTTTAATTTCTGGAGTCTCACAGGGCAATGATGAATATAGGCCATGTTTGTTATATATGATGAACTACTTTACACAATTTAATTTATGTTTCTGCAGATGTAATTTAAATCCTTGGATCTTTGATTGGGTAAAAGAAAGAGAATCTATAGTACATTTGTTTCATTTGTTTGCTTTACGACAACTAGTTAATAATCCGTGATTGTGTTTAATAGCCCATCTTACTCTTGGTGTTTTTCTTATACTGCTCAAACACCCACATAACTATATCCAGTAATGAACAGAGACATATTGTAGGTACTGAGTAATTGAAAGACTGTCACATCATTGAAATATATATACTCTTTTCATTGAAGCCACGAGCGGATTTACATGTATTAAGAATAAACAAAAACTAGTTCGCCTTCAGCTTTAGTTTTAGAACTGCACACGATGATGTGCCAGCTCCGCATCACAATTCCTCATGGAAAACCTAAGATTTAGCAGAGGGGAGACACTTTTATTTATGTCTGTACATACATACTATTAAGGATACTGTTACCGCCTTCCACTCTACCAAATATTCCCTGGCATGAAAATGCCTGCGAACACAACCAACAAAACAAGGCAAAAATGTTAGTTACACGGTTGTACTGTGGAGATGGGAAGAGAGGTTAAAAAAAAGCGTTACCGCGTCGTTGAATTTCGCAGCGGCCGGGTGGAGTATTGCAGCGGGAAGGAAGTTCTCTCGCTCTCTCCAATATTTGTTGTTGTTGTCCGCGCCCCTGACGTCCACTTGGGTTAAACTCTTCGATCTCCTGTTGCTCTTGGTCGAAGACTCGCTGAATGGCGTCGCAACGGCATTGCTGAGGCATCTGACGAAGCTCTTCGCAGCACCTGCGCGAGGGTCTCTCCTGCTCGCCCCTCTGCCCTCTCATGAAATCTCTGCACTCAGAGAGCCTACTCGGGTCACAGGACTGTTGCCTAGGCTGGTTCTCGTCGCACTCTGCCATTGTGAAGGGAGCGCAGGAGATGAGCACCAACACGGCCATCACCACCCATTTTGTTGATTGCTGCTTCATTTTTGGAGAAATTGTGTTGCAAATGTGCAAGGGCTAGTAGATGATCTGTATGTGGAGAAACAGGGGTATAAGTAGGGAGGGCATAGCTTTGTGTTCATCGGAGGCATGCAGGTGGGGCGATGGAAGGAGCAACACGTAAGTGAATCTTGCAGGGTGGCAAATGGCAGATGAAGGGGTAGGCAGCTAAGCAGCATGCGGCGTCCAGACAGTGCAGGTAGATGCCAAGAACAGAGCTTTTACAAGCTTTTTTTCCTTTAAAAACTTAAGTGTGTTTTGTTATTTAGCTTTTCCAGCAGATTATGAATTGTCTTTTTCTCATATTAAATCTGGAACAATTTTATTTTCCTCCCTCTGCTGGACCAGATGCCTACGTGCTAGCAGAATGTTCAATCATGTCCTGCTAATGTTTGGCATCTGTATGAACATAGACAAGAGAAACACCTGTAATCTCTAGTCTCTGCGTTGATGATCAAAGGCTAAGAAATCATTTAACATCCATCTGTGAATAGACTCACTTGTATTTTATTTCCCCTGTTGTCACTGGTAACCATAGCAATATAAATTTATGTGTACAGGTTGAAAAGACTTTATACAAATAAACAATACTAGGCTAAGAAAAGCTCCGATTCAATCTCTTGTTATTCTGTGTCAAATTTGATGTGAGAACACTTTTTTTTTTTTCCATTTTTGCAAGCTTCGTATGGAAAAACAGTGCCCAATAACTCTGTATGTGCAATGATCTCCATGTGAAAGAAATATTTAATTAACTTGCATCGATTCTGCCAAATTTGAAGTGAAAATAAATAGCCGTGCTGATCCTTTATTACAGTTTCGTCTTTTCTCTCTTGACCCACTTCATTGTTTCCTTAGATTCTAGACATCTAATTCAGGGAACAGTTCAGCCCAAAATGGGGAGATGGAGCATGGGCCGGCTTAACCAGCACACTCTAAGCGCTGACTTAGGTGGCCGGGCCCACATCCCCGTCAAATCAGACCTCTTTTTCCTTTCCGTTTTCATAGTATAGTCCACGGTTCCGTTTCCGTTTGCCTATACCGTTTAAAACTATAATCCCACCTTTGGCCAGTGAAAAAAATCAAGGGGGAAGAAGACTATAAGACGAGGCTTCACATAAACAATAAAAATATTTACTGTAAACAATATATTCAGTTCAACACCTAATGTTCACGTGTTTTCATTTAAAAGGCTGCAAATTTTTTGTCCTCCAATATTGTTCTACGTTAAGTAGCTCTACTTTTAATTTAATATATAATATAATATAAATAAATAATATTATTATTTATATTATATATTAATATATTATATTATATTATCTTATAATACATTACATATATTATATTATTATATATAATATTTAAACTAGTATATTATAATATTATATATAAATAATATTATTATTATATTACTATATATTATTATATTATATTATTATTACATATTCTAATATTATTATATAATACCATAATATAATTTATAATATAATATAATATATAATAGTTTAAATATTATATATTATAATTGCGTCGAAGGCATGTCCCTATATGAACTTTCCAAGTTCATTTTCTCCTTCAATGGTTGAAACATAACAAGAGATCCTGGTTGACAGTGAAACAAATCTCAACCGTCCATCATTTTTGTGCCATTCTCAGGTTGCGTGATAAAAAGGCATAATGGAGTAACGTGCACAACAGTCCCATCTTGAGATTGACTTAATCATTTTTTGCCATACTGAGGATGCATGATAGAAAGGGATAGCGGAGTATCATGCGCAGTAGTCCCATCTTAAGATCAACTTAATCATTTTTCGCCATACTGAAGTTGTGTGATAGAAAGGGATAGTGGAGTATCGTGCACAGTAGTTCCATTTTGAGATCGACTTACACCTCCTGCCTGGACCATGCCTTACTTGACAATAAGTGAGAGCTTGAGATCTTTGGGAGGGAAGGATAACCGCTTGGTCGAGAAGCGGATCGCCCTTATTCGGATTAAGTGATAACATGAGATCCCTCCATTCGTCCCTTGTTGGGCAAGCATCCCGAACCACCTCATCCCACCTCCCGATCCACCACACGAATAACAGTACTTCTTTTTTTCCTTGATCCAGCTGAAGAGGGAAGAGAACCCAGAATGGGGAGACGAGTGCATGCAATAAATGGATTATTCATTCCTTAAGTCCTTAGAGAATTTGTGCCCTAGACCAGAGGACCCAGACTTCGATTTCCTAGGGCAAGGAGGTTTTCTCATTTTTCAGCAAAAGAAATGCCAACAGTAGAATTCTATGGCGGTGACAAGGATATAGAGCCCTCTGTGGAAATGGACCCAACTAGAAGGTATGGTCGGTATGATGAGGTTATAGCCTGTGGTGCGATGAAGACAGTATACCGAGCTTTTGATGAGGAAGAAAAAATTGAGGTTGCATGGAACAAGGTGTCTCTGAAGTGCCTTGAAGATGATGCAATAGAAAGAATCTTTGCAGAAGTCTGGCTTTTGAAATCCCTGAACAATAAAAATATAATAACTTTATAATGCATGGTTGAATGAGAGGGTTGGACATGTGAATTTTATTACTAAGGTTTGCACTTCTGAGACCTTGAGATAGTACCGACAAAAGTACAGACATGTTTCCATGAAAGCTGTAAAGAATAGGGCACGACAAATTCTCAAGGGTCTGCATTATTTACATAGTCAAGAACCTTGCATCACTCATAGGGATTTGAATTGCAGTAATATTTTTGTGAATGGAAATAGCGACACTATGAAGATTGGGGACTTGGGTCTTGTGGGCACCCTTGGAAGTGATCAAGTTGCTCATACTGTGATTAGTACACCTGAATTCATGGCTCCAGAGTTGTATGAAGAGGATTACAATGAATTGGTGGATATCTATTCCTTTGGCATGTGCATTTTGGAGATGATTACCTTTGAAATTCTATACAATCAGTGCTATAATGTTGCTTTGGAACAGTATGTACATCCATCAAAGCATAAATGATAGAGAAACTTTGTCAGATTTTATAGTAGCAACAACCCTAGAAGATATGCATGCAAAAAGTGGAAGCATTAACAAGGCACGCGAACTGTTTGATAGAATACCTGAAAAAGATCTGATCTCATGGATTGTAATGGTTGCAAGATATGTACAAAATGGATTTGTTGAGAAGGCTTTAAAAAAATTTAAGCAAATGCAATTAGCAAGTGTAAAGCCAAATTCCATAGCTTTCACCAGTATACTCCCATCAAAGCATCATAGATGGAGGAAATTTTTCAGATATTATAGTTGGAAATGCTCTGGTGGACATGTATGCAAAATGTGGAAGCATAGAAAAGGCACGTGAATTGTATGACATAATGCCTCAAAGATAGGTTATCTCTCTCATGGAATGCAATGATTCCATTGCTGAGACATTTATCCATCTCTGTGATGTAGACCAAAGCCAAAGACATGCTTCTCCTCGTTACAATGGTTGTGTTACATATGTGTAGATATTGGATCTATTGATTACCATGGTTTCCCTTTATTCAAGAGATTTATTAGGCACTAAAAAATTTTGCAATTTTAGACTTACAAACTCTTTCAATATAAACATTTTTTTGATTAAAAAGCTTCTCATTACCTCAACAGCCACATGAATGGATCAAGTTGATTTCATCATTGATGGCCCCCCTTGTAGGAATACCTTTTCAAAATGTTATATCACTTCAAATTATATTTGGTTCCACTACAAATTTCATAAGGCACACGCAAGTGAACTCATCTAAAGTAAATTTGAATTATTCAAATTATTCTATATAGAGTGCAATCGTCATCTCTTGTATTATTTCAATTGGAGGTAATTCTTCTTTGTTGTTTTGATTCAAAAGACCAAATAATGTGTTGGTTGTTAAGTACAAGAAAATTTGGTGTTTGAGTCCCCATTTTTTATCGACCTCTCCCTAGGTTTCTGCTCACCTTGGCATTAAGGAGTGTTATTGAGAAGCCATATCATCTGAGAAACCTTGCTCTTGGATCAGTTTTTTGTTGATTCCCTAGTTAGGGATCAGGTTCCACTTGAAAAGATTGCCAAAAACCTTATGGCACCAATCTTTTATTTTGTGTTGAAGGTGCTCCAAGAGTCCAACATTTCCTTGAATCCATACTTTTAACTTCCTTCCACAATTTCCCAATGCCCAAAGAAAATTTTGAGTGAGTCAAACACATTCTCTTATATGAATTAATAGGGTTCTGGAGCCCATGTACCTTTTCCAATGTGGATTGAACAGTACGAAGTTGTGCACCTTGGTTTGAGAACTGAATAGAACTTGCAAACCACTACCACATGAGCATTCTTTCCAATTTTTCTTCAATATAATGTTGTCCTTTTGTTTGCTATTCAAAGTGAATGTACCATGTGCATATTCTATGTCAATCAGGTTGTTTTTGGTGAGTAGTTGTCTCAGGGAATTTGTTGTATCATTACTAAAGAACTGGCCACCTGCCTCTTCTTCAAGAAATTGATGATATTAAAATCCCCAATCAGAATTGGCTTTGCTATTTCCATTAGCAAGCCAAAAACAAGAAGTTAATGTGGTCAAATTTCAAATTGTTAATTATTGATTCAACTGGTAAATAATAATTCCCTCTAAACAAATGTTGCCTCATGATCTGTCATAATTGCACAATATGAAATTGTTAAAAAAAAAAAATCTACAAACTTATGAGAAAATGCAATTCTCAAGTGTTAAGCCAAATCTAATTAATTTTATCAACATTTTACCTATGTGTGGGAGCTTTGGAATAGAGTATGAACATTAGGGGAAAAAAAAGTAAGTACATTTTTCTTACAGCTGGACATTAGTGTGTCCTCATTTCTTTTCTTTTTTTCAAGGTTGACATCACTTCAAATAGTCTCATTTTAGAAATTCGTTGCATGAGAGTTTTTTGTTGTCTGTTGGTGTGCTATGTATTTTGAATAATTTTCACCTCTTTATTTTAACTCCTGGTGGATGACATTGCTAACAATCACATTTGGCAGTTAAATTAATCAAAGTTTTCAAACATTTAAACTATGTATCAATAATGCGAGACCTAACAAGGGAAATTTATAAAGACAAAATAGAAAAATCAAACAAAATGTACCCATGCATGTAGATATTTATGGTTAAAGAGCTTAACTATTTTCCTTATTCAAAAGTTTTGTTTCAATCCTATTTAAAAATTATATCTTATTTTTTAACAAAATTATCAAATATATATTATTAGGTTTAAAATTTTTGGCATCTTTTATTCTAGGTAGTTAAGTATAAATTAGCATAAATTACAGCCCTAATAACGAGCACATTTAGGTTTTAACATTATGACATAATTAATTAGTTTTAATTAGTTTTATATAATAAATAATTTGGTTTATAATATATAATGCTATAAATTATATAATAATATAATAGTCAATACATAAATAATACAAATTCAAAAAATAAATATAATAATATTATTCTATAATTAATTTTTTTTTTAAAATTAATAATAATATTAAAATCATTTTCTAAATGATCTACCAATTGATCTCATTTACTATACAAATGTGTGCAAAAAATAAACCAATTTTTTTTCTAATTGACCTTCCACACCTCTTTGGCATACCCATTGCGCAAGGTGCCATAGCTAGTATAATATAATATAACATAAATAATAAAATAATAGATAAAATAGTTATAGGAGTTCCATCTATTTTATCTTAAGTTAAATCCACAATCATGGGTCATCCTCATAACTATGAACTCAACTCACCTAAATACAAATTGGTCTATTTACCCTCTTTGCCTTTCTCACCTAAAACCTTTTTTTCTTTTTGTATGTGTGTGTATTTGCTTATGTAACTTATTATGTATTGGTACAAAAGGATTCATTTCCATTCATTTTACACATCACACATTCAATTATCTCTCATTCTATGAGGATTTAGAAGGTCAATGAATAGTAATAAATTTGGATTTAGTGCCTAAAAAAGAGTGACTAGTCTAAATTCTAGGCAAATTATCTATTGTAAGTCATTAAATTAACATCCTTACTTGGCTTGACATAATGAAAAATAGTGAGATTTCATCACTGTGGAGATTACTTTCAAGAGATAAATAATTAGAAAGACAAGGTAGAATATTATAACAATGTATATGAAAGAGAAACTTTTAAACAAATTTGCAAAAGGTTTCTTAAATATCAATTTATATGAGTTTTTATTAACGAGTCTATTTTCTTCTATCAAAATAAAATTTAATAATTTTAAAATATGACTAAAAGATGCATCTTTCATCATGTATTTATATACCTATTGAACATGTATTTTTGTGTCTTCTTTTTATAAGTTATTTTTTGTGTTTTTCTTACATAACTTCTTTATATAAATTTAGTTTGAGTGTGATCTCTTAAGTTTTCTATTATATTTTTAATACATCCAAAGTCATATATATATATATATATATTTATTTAATTAACATTCTTCATCAAATTCATTATTCTTCAATGCATGCATGGTTAAATTACTAAAATAAATTAAATTACATACATTACTAAAATATTCAATTTAAAAATCCCACAATTTTTGCAAGTCAAACTATAAGATTCATTGTAATTGAAGGGATAAAAGTGCATACTTTAGAACTTACACCTTTTTAATATGATTTTTCACAGACATCATAAATACTTACTTCTAACTTGAATTTTGACCCATTTAGTGCACAACCCATTAGTAATCTACCATTACAACCCACCTTAGGATTTGTCATTACACAATCCAAAAAAAATAGCCACCTTGGACAAGATTATTTTGTGAGACATTGTTTTCCAAATTTAAATTCACCTTTTTCATGCCCAAAAGTCAATCCTTTCACAAATATTCATTCTCACATTGGATCTCATGTCATATATTTCCAATTAATGACCATGGACACGAATTTATGGAAATGTCCTATGACATTTGAATCTATCTATCAACCAATCAATCACAACAAATAAATATAATTTGAAAAATATATTCAAAAGTCAATTCTTTAAATATTACATTAGTTCACTAGTCCACTAGCACACCATATTTTACATTCACATACCTTGTTTAGCATGTTTGTGACACATTATTTTCAGTGTGCTTGAATTTCAGCAATGATAGCCAAGTAATCATCTTGAAGTAAGTCCTACCATACTTCTAAGCATGATAAAAAATTGAAAGAAGTACAAAAGATAGAGGTAAGATTGGAGAGAATGGAAGCCTATTATATGAAGTATCATCTTTTTGCTAATTATTTTTCTCCTACATAATAATTGGAAATATCCATTGTGATATGTCAAATCCATCATTGGATATAGACTGAATTCCCCTTTTTTAATCTCTTCCTTTATTTTCATGTGTCATTATTTTATTATTTTGTTTTTTGTCCATGTCTTAACATTGTCTCCCATGTCATGTGGCCTTCTCTTTCTTTTTCATTTTTGTTGTGATTATCCTATCTTAGGTACCTATATTACTTATTGAATTCCTAATCTCTCAATTATGCACCTACCTTTGTATTGTTTGTTATTTTATGTGCACACTTACTTTCTTCTATATTATTTTCCCTCTCAAATTGTTTCCAAAAATGTTGTCAAAATCCCTATGGGAACCAAAATTAGCATATTAGTTGTTGGGAGTGATGAATTACCAAGTTTAATTGTTATAAATTTACTCAGATGCTCTTCCATATGTTGGATATCCATCAAATTTTCTTGGAGGTAAACGTGAATAACTTTTAAACGAAACAATCAACAAAATTTTCAAACTTTAAAATTTTATGACTACACAAAATGTATACGTTTTTATTGTTGGTCCTAATGCCCCTATACTTATATTTTTCTAGGTTAAAAGGTGGGATTCCATTTTATATAACCTTAATTAATTATAGGGAACTATCCTTGAAAATCAAGGGTACTGTCCATTAAGATGAAGTTTCCCCAAGCTTAACTAGTTAAATTGTGCAATCAACTATATACTTAAGTACTTCTAAACCAAAAATATTAAGCATTACCTCCTTCTAGTGCGTATTTTTCATTTCAAAGTGATATGGTAGTATAATTCAAGAATTAGGGACTGTCTTCCTCTCTTCAAAGGTTTTTCGTTTTAAATCTTGACATGGTTTTATAGCTACCAATTCTTGGCTTTACAAGAATCACATAGTGGCAAGTGAGATTTTTTGTGGTCATGGAAAATGAGATGTTATAACAAGGGGAATTTAATCATATTCCAAGTGTAGCTAGTTAAACTCGTTTATGAATCTCACTTTTAGGGAGAAAAAAATATAATCCTACCTTATCCAACCTATAATGAAAATCCAAAAGACTAAGGGAAAAAGAGAAGAAAAATGGAACAAAAGATACAAGTTTTTTTTAATCTACAAAAATAAACATTACCAAATTTAAACTTTCCCTATGAACATAAGATTAACAACTTATTTCATTGTCAATTTTATTGCAACATATGACATAACTAGTTTGAGAGTTTGAGGAAAATCACATATTCCATGGTCATAATTACAATATAGACAATAAAAGGAATCATCGCCATATTACATTTGTAGATAATAGCCCAGGAAATTCACAAATACATTAACTAAGGTCAAATGGAATATGTTCAAAAAAGAATATTAATACACAATATAAGTTTTTATGCTAACAAAATTTAGGAGTCTTAGATAGAGCTATGAGTTTTATGTTAGCATTTACATATGTAGGGGAAGAAGTTTACCTCCATTTCTCATTGATATTTTTACAATTATCCTCTCTTTTATTTTATGTACATTTTTCATACATATCTAGTCCCTTGGATTTGGTAAAGTTTTCCCTATCAGTATACATGTTGACCATATTAATTACTTCACATTCAATTGACCTAATATGTAGATGGAATCTATTCTAATGGATATGACCACATAGATGGCCTAACATGTTTAGCAAATTCATGTAGATGGACTACCCTTAATGGTAGTCCTATCCAATTATATCATCTAGTTGGAAATAGTGTTGGGAAAGCCATATCAAGTAACCCATATGAGATAATCATTCATTGGAGATGTTCCAATCTTTGTTCAATCAATTATTGATCCTAGATCTACATTAGGGTTATTTAAACAAGCATGAATTAGTTTCATATCTCTTAAGGAATTTGATGGTTAGGAGTTTGTTGATATCATGTGATCAACATTTTTTCCTTAGTCCATCTCTATTTTTTGACCCACAAATATATATATTCATTTGCATCAAAATCAAACTCCATACATGGACAAAGTTCAATTGGTCAAAAATATTTTCATTTGAATTGTATGTAAGTTGATTAAGAACATTTTCATCAATTTCAATATCTCTATAATAATTTTCATGATCTTTTTAAATGTTTAAATGCTTTGTATACTCTCCCTCTATTTATTGTAAAATTATAATTTATTCGACACCAACCCATTTTTCAAACAATAATAATAGGTAAATCTTTTAATTGATGTGGAAAAACGTTGGTTTTTTTGTTTTAATTCTCATGAAACTATGATATGTCCTTTAGATTTATATTGTTCCCTAGTTGTATGTATGACTTAAAGCATTGTGTTGAAACATGCTATCAATATTTTTTCAACTTGTGTTAATTCTTAATGTTTAGGTAGTTGTAGACTAAGATCCATGATATTTAATGTTGAAAAATAGTGTCCATTTTTCTCTTACATCTATCACAAATAGGACCTTTAAGCTTCCAAGAAACCTTCATTGTAGGGTAATTTTATTAGATAAATATAACACATTCTCAATGAAACGTGTAGTCCATGTCCAAATATTATTTGTAAAGTTTTCAAATCAATCTCAACATTATTGTTATGATTGTCTACTTTCATTTTCTTTTTTTTTTCATTATCTTTTTTTTTCATTATAATTACCTTGTCATTAAAATAAAATTGATTATTTCTTTGAAGTAATTCACATTTATGTTTATAAAAAATATCTTATATTTGAATAAAATAAAAAAATATTAATAAACAAAATAATTTTATATATGAAAAATAATAATATATACAAATATTTTTAAATAAATAGAATAAAATAACTTCTCTAAATATAATTAAACATAATTTAACATTATTTTTTTATTTTTTTAAATGAATAAGTTTAACCAATATAATAAATAATTATTTCAAATTGAAGTTTTATAATTATTATATATCCATTCTAGATGATATCCTAATTGACTCAATCAAAAATATTGTTTACAATAAATATTTTTATATCAAATATTATAGATTGTCTTTCTTCAAAATCTTTACTTATAGCCTCTTTTCCCCTTGCTTTTCTTTCACTGGACAAATGTGGGATTAAAAACCCTGCATCAAACTATATACTTACCCTTTCCGACAGTAGAACATGGAGGATAGCAACGAGTTTTGTAAAATAGTCTGATCCGCTTGTTTCAGAATGCTACACATCGGAACTGGCATGCTTGCTTGCAGAGAGAGTGGTCGGCTCTGCAGATTTTATAGCTACAAGGTTATAAATGGTGGTCTTACAGTTCTGTGGGTGACATGAATTAGAGGTTCAGTGTTACAGACGTTGTCTCTAGGAATATTTATGTAAGAGTTTGTTAGGAAAGGAGTTTTTTAGAATACAATTTAATGATCTTTGTTTTACAATTATACAATATAATTGTATATGTAATCAATAATATCATGTTGATATTACATAAATTAAGGTATTTTACATTTCTTACAAATCAATAAATAATGGTTTAATTTGAGCTTAAAATTTAGAGTTGAAAATGATATTTTTTGCACCCACAAATTCAAGTAAGTTAATATAAAATAAGGTCAAAATTACAACCCAATGAACAAAAATGAATGATAGAAATTTGAATTTAAGAATTTAAGTTTAAATTATTATTAATAAATTTCAATTTTAAAATTTAAGTTTTAATTATTATTAATGAATTTATTACAAACTTGCAACAATTAATTGCACTTGATTTTATTCAAGGGATGAATCCCTCTCAACTAAAAAAAAAACAATTATTATTTTCTTTGTTGAGTCTCACATTGATATTATCTATGTTTCTTGTTAAAGTTGTCTATATATGTGTTATTACAAAATCATTATTCCTAAGCTCTTAAGTTAGATTCTTATGGTGGAACCTACAATGGAAAAGTAAGTCATTGGATCTGTCAAGAATTGAAAAAATAAACTTGTGTTAAGCCTTCAATAGTGTTTTGGTGAACAATAATCTTAAAACTTGGACTAATCTATGATAATCTAATCTTAAATAATGTTAAAACTTCAATAGTGTTCTAGTTTAGCTCAATTTTGATACTGAAATCTATGGTAATCTAAATTAGAGTGATGACTATGTCCTCTATAAGAATAATCCCATGAAAATTTGCAACACCTTGTCCTCTGTAAGATTAGCCCTAGGAAAATTTTTAGCACCTTTTTTAATTCCTCGAAGATTGCTAGATACCTAAATGATTGTTGGCACTTAAATTATAACCAAGGGCAATGGTGTAAGGTGTTTAAGATTTGTTGATCCTACGATATTGAGTCAAAAAAGCCTCTTTTAGATGGTTGCTCCTCTTGAAGAAAACTAATGCTAATCCTAATATATGTTCTATTTGTAGGACTCTAGAGACTATTGATCATATTTTTTTATTGTGTTTTTAAGAAAATATTTGTTCTATTTATAGGACTCTAGAGACTTGATCCTTTTTCAACTATTTTTTCACTAAAGAAATTTGACCTTTATTTCTAGCTAATTTGAATGGGTGTGATAAAAGAAATATTTTTTTTTGGTTATGTTAAAGGTCTAAATAGAATTCATAACTTGTTTTGGCTAATTTTGATCTAATGGGTGAAATAAAAGAAATATTTTTTCTTGTTTTTGATAATATATGCAACAAAATATGGTGTTGAACCCTTAACACAAAAGGTCTCCAAGGTAGATTAGAAAATGCCCACATGGCAGAAACAACACATTAACAACACATAAAAAAACAAATTTCAAACTAAACAAAAAATAAAACATAAATAGTGAGCATGCAAGATTAACTAAACATATAACCCCAATCCTCCTTAATGAACTTGAAAAGTTCCCTATGGTCAACATTAGTGCTAGCTCCCATCTTACTTCCATGGCATATGAAATCCTCCTCCAACAAGGTACAAAGAGTGGTTGCCGAGCGATGCATGACTTTCAAACTGAAGCAAGAGATGACACTCATCTTCCCTTTGAGGTCTTCAACTTTAGTCTTGAAGGAAAGAACTTTAGTAGTAGTGTGCCTACACTTGGAGAAAATTTCCTGAGTAGGTTGAACATTGGGGTTGGTGTCAAAATTATCTAAGATTGAGAGAAGAGCATTCATCTTTGAGAATAGGTGTGGACCCTTATTATCAACATCCACCTCATCATCATCTTCATCCTTATTTTTTTCCTTGTTCTTTCTCCTCCATAGCCATAGAGTTATTGGAAATTTTGAATCAATATTGAAATTGGGGGTCACATAGCTAGCAAGCCTATTAGAACACCTAATGTTTAGCCTTGAGCCCTCCATCTCCTTCATAGTATCAATCACACTTTTAGCAGTCTCTTCATTGTCATCTAAGTTAGCTTTAACATACTCCTCCTCCCCTTTTGTATTAGATTCCTCCACTTGTGGGGATTTTGGTGCTCCTTATATGGCCCCGCTTGCCTAAACAAGGGTTCTTTATAGGACTATTTTTTAGATAAAAAAGGTTCACAACAACAATCTTCTAGCATGAAGAGCGAGCTGTTTTGGGAGATTTTGATTAGGGAGGGGTAGGTTTGGCCTCATTTGAGGACAAGGGTGACATTTTGCGAGATAACAAGCTTATTCTTTCCTTTGTGGGAAGGCATCATAGATTTCCCCATAGGTGAACCAACAATGTTCTTTTTAGGGGGGCTAATAGACAAGGAGTTTTCAATGAGACAAGCCATTATGGGTTTTCGTAGGCAAAGGGCTAGATGGACTGAGAAGAGCTCCTTTGAGGAGTTGAATCTTACTAGCTTGACTGAGAAGAGCTCCCTTCCACCCCACCAACTTTTTATTGAATCTGTCCACCAAGGAATTCTAGAAAGACTCGGAGGGCTTAAGACCCAAGGGAAGACCAAGATATATTGAAGGAAGAGTGTCCACTCTACAGCAAATTTTTTTTGCTATCCTGTTCTGCCTTCTAACTGGAGTGTTTGAAGAAAAATAAAGAACTTTTTTTAATATTAATCTTTTGACTTGATGCTCCTTCATAGCTATCTAGAACTTTTCTTAAAATTCTGGCCTCGGCCACTATTGATCTCCCCATTAAAATAGTATCATCAACAAATTGTTGATGAGAGCTAACTAAGTTACTGGACGAAGGACGTAAACCCATCAAGGCTCCTTGATCAACCAATCTATTTAGGTTCCTCCCAAGGCATTCTGGCATTATAGTGAACATAATTGGGGAGATGGGGTCTCCTTGTCTTAAACCTCTAGAATTCTTAAAAAATTGTGAAGGGGACCCATTGACCAAAATAAAGATAGAAGCAGTAGAGATGAGTTGGAAAACCATTTGTATGACTCTTTTGCTAAAGCCAAACGCCAACATAATCTTGAATACAAAATCCCATTCAACTCGATCATTAGCTTTGGAGATATCTAACTTCAAAAGAAAGCCCTCAGTCTTAGAAACGGAAAGCGAATGAATATTTTCATGCACCGTAATTATCGAATCTAGAATTTGCCTTCCAAGAACAAAGCCATTTGTTGAGGGGTAAGGAACGCAAGATAGACAAAAATCTAGAAGTCAGGACTTTAGAGATAATTTTATAGAAATAATTACAAAAGCTTATTGGCCTAAAAACTTCAAAATCCGTTGCCCAAGACGTTTAGGGATCAGAACCAGGAAGGTAGCATTGAGTTTCTTTAAGATGCTTCTCGACCCAAAGAATTTTTTAATAGCATTCACCACATCCTCTTCAACAATCTCCCAAAACCATTGAAAAAAGAACATCGAAAACCCATCAGATCCCGGGACTACCGGGACTGACTTTATTCCCTTCAAAAGAAAAAACAGCTTTCTTTATTTCTTAAATGTTATATGGAGTTTCAAAGAAGATATAACAAGAACTTCACATACGAAGATATGGGTCTAAAAGAAGAGAAGATTGATTCTGAAGAAGACTGTGGGATTGGAAATGGCAACATCTCAGAGATCACCCCTCCAATTGGAATCTATGATATACACAGATACAGTGAAAGTTGGAATGTGTAATCCAGACTATATTTTGTTGTTTTGTTTTAAGTTCGTAATCCTGTCTTTTCCTAGCTGCTTGGACGGGTTTGTCCTTTAAATCCTTGGATCTTTGATTGGGTAATAGGAAAAGAATCTATGGTACATTTGTTTCATTGGTTTGCTTTACCACAAAAGCAGTTAATAATCTGTGATCGTGTTTAATAGCCCATATCACTGTTCGTGTTTTTCTTATACTGCTGAAACATCCACATAATTATACCCAGTAATAAACAGACAGACATATGCTAGCTATTGAGTAATTGAAAGAACTGTCACGGTATTGAAATATATAAACTCTTTCATTGAAGCCTCGACCGGATTTTACATATCTTAAGAATAAACAAAAACTACTCTGCCTTCAGCTTTAGTTTTAGAACTGCACACGATGATGTGCCAGCTCCGCATCACAATTCCTCATGGAAAACCTAAGATTTAGCAGAGGGGAGACACTTTTATTTATGTCTGTACATACATACTATTAAGGATACTGTTACCGCCTTCCACTCTACCAAATATTCCCTGGCATGAAAATGCCTGCGAACACAACCAACAAAACAAGGCAAAAATGTTAGTTACACGGTTGTACAAACTGTTGAGATGGGAAGAAAGGTTAAAAAGGAGCGTTACCGCGTCGTTGAATTTCGCAGCGGCCGGGTGGAGTATTGCAGCGGGAAGGAAGTTCTCTCGCTCTCTCCAATATTTGTTGTTGTTGTCCGCGCCCCTGACGTCCACTTGGGTTAAACTCTTCGATCTCCTGTTGCTCTTGGTCGAAGACTCGCTGAATGGCGTCGCAACGGCATTGCTGAGGCATCTGACGAAGCTCTTCGCAGCACCTGCGCGAGGGTCTCTCCTGCTCGCCCCTCTGCCCTCTCATGAAATCTCTGCACTCAGAGAGCCTACTCGGGTCACAGGACTGTGGCCTCGGCTGGTTCTCCTCACACTCTGCCATTGTGAAGGGAGCGCAGTAGATGAGCACCAACACAGCCATCACCACCCATTTTGTTGATTGCTGCTTCATTTTTGGAGAAATTGTGTTGCAAATGTGCAAGGGCTAGTAGATGATCTGTATCTGGAGAAACAGGGGTATAAGTAGGGAGGGCATAGCTTTGTGTTCATCGGAGGCATGCACGTGGGGCGATGGAAGGAGCAACACGTAAGTGAATCTTGCAGGGTGGCAAATGGCAGATGAAGGGGTAGGCAGCTAAGCAGCATGCGGCGTCCAGACAGTGCAGGTAGATGCCAAGAGCAGAGCTTTTACAAGCTTTTTTCTTTCGAAACTTAAGTGTGTTTTGTTATTTAACTTTTCCAGCAGATGATGAATTGTCTTTTTCTCATATTAAATCTGGAACAATTTTCTTTTCTTCCCTCTGCTGGACTAGACTGGACTAGATGGCTACGTGCTAGCAGAATGTTCAATCATGTCCTGTTAATGTTTGGCATATGTATGAACATAGACAAGAGAAACACCTGTAATCTCTAATCTCTAATCTCTGCGTTGATGAACAAAGGCTAAGAAATCATTTAACATCCATCTGTGAATAGACTCACTTGTATTTTATTTCCCCTGTTGTCACTGGTAACCATAGCAATATAAATTTATGTGTACAGGTTGAAAAGACTTTATGCAATAAACAATACTAAGCTAAGAAAAGCTCCGATTCAATATCTTGTTATTCTGTGCCAAATTTGATGTGAGAACACATTTCTTTTTTCCCATTTTCCAATAACTCTGTATGTGCAATGATCTCCATGTGAAAGAAATATTTAATTAACTTGCATCGATTCTGCCAATTTTGAAGTGAATATAAATAGCCGTGCTGATCCTTTATTACAGTTTCGTCTTTTCTCTTTTGACCCACTTCATTGTTTCCTTAGATTTTCAATGTTTTCCTTCCTAGACATTTAATTCAGGGAACAGTGCAAAATGGGGAGATGAAGCATTATGCTTATGATCTCATTGGATGTGCTATTTTTAGCAGTAGGCTCTAATGGGGCTTGTTCATAGGGGAGCTGTTTGGTTCATGATTTTTGTGCCAAAGTTGGCGAGTCTGTAGCTAGGCTTAAAAAGGTGGTCTTGCAGTTCTGTGGGTGACATGAATTAGAGGTTTAGTGTTAGAGACGTTGTCTCTAGGAATATTTGTGTACGAGTTTGTTAAGAAAGGATTTCTGTTAGAATACAATTTAATGATTTTTTTCATAATTATACAAAATAATTATATATGTAATCAATAATAATACTATCTTGATATTACACAAATTAAGGTATTTTACATTTCTCACAAATTTTAACTTGAACTTAAAATTTAGGCTGAAAATGATATTCTTTGCACCCACAAATTCAAGAAAATTAATATAAAATAAGATCAAAGTTACAACCCAATGAACACAAATGAATGGTAGAACTTTGAATTTAAGAATTTTAGTTTAAATTATTATTAATAAATTTCAATTTTAAAATTTAAGTTTTAATTATTATTAATGATTTTATTACAAACTTGCAACAATTAATTGCATTTAATTTTATTCAAGGGTTAAATCCCTCTCAACTAAAAAACAAACAATTATTATTTTCTTTGTTGAGTCTCACATTGATATTATATATGTTCCCTCTTGTAGTTGTCTATATATGTGTTATTACAAAATCATTATTTGTAAGCTCTTAAACCGATCCTTATTGTGGAACCTACAATGGAAAAATAAGTCATCAAGAATTGGAAAAATAAAGGTGTTAAGACTTCAATAGTGTTTTGGTGAACAATAATCTTAACACTTGGACTAATCTATGATAACCTAATCTTAAATAGTGTTAAAACTTCAATGGTGTTCCAGGTTAGCTCAATTTTGATACTGAAATCTATGATAACCTAAATTGGAGTGATGACTATGTCCTCTATAAGGTTAACCAAACAAAAATTTACAACACCTTGTCCTTTGTATGATTAACCCCTGGAAATTTATAGCACCTTTTTTAATTCCTCGAAGATCACTAGACACCTAAATGATTGTTGCCACTTGAATTATAACCAAGGGCAATGGTGTAAGGTGTTTAAGATATGTTGATCCCACAATATTGAGTCAAAAAAACCTCTTTTAGATGGTTGCTCCTCTTGAAGAAAGCTAATGCTAATCCTATGATATGATCTATTTGTAGGACTCTAGAGACTATTGATCATATTTTTTTATTGTTTATGTTAAAGGTCTAAATAGGATTCATAATTTGTTTTGGATAGAAGGACTACCTTTCATTTCTTTTTTGTTATGTTATGTTAAAGGAAAGAAGGATTAACTTTCATGTTTTGGCTAGAAGGATTACCTTTCATTTCTTTTTTGTTATGTTATGTTTTTTATTATATAAACAACATTTACAGGGTGTTGTACCCTTTACATGATGAGCCCAAAGGGCCAAAAAGGAGCAAGACCATTAAACAACAATTTTTTTCATAGTAACAGCATACGAGAGACACAGACACAACCAAAAAATAGTAGAGAGGCAACATAACCAAGACCCAACCACTAATTGTCTAAACCCTCCCATTTTTTAACCAGGAGGTTTAACACATCTTCCCCGATCCAACTACAGCCTTCATTTGTGGTGTTCTTGTCCATTTCTTCTTTGACCACATCTAAGAGCATGAGAGCCGACCTGTGAATCATCTTGATAGTGAACTAGGTTAGGTAGTTGACCTTATGATTCAGCTTAGCAACCTGCTCCTGCATCACACCGAGCTCGTCCACCTTGTCATCCTTGCTTTGGATATCTACTTCAACACCAACCCTAGAATCTAAAGACCTGGTGGAGTCATTATGAATCATCTCATTCAGATCATAGAAATGACTAGGATCTTCTATGGGTCCTTTATCTTTCCAATTTTTAGGAGCTTTAGTGCCTTCAATATTGTCGCCATTATGCTCTAAGTCGCTGGAAGTGTCATCAACAGGGGTCTCCTTGTGCTTCACCAACCTGTGGGACATTCTCACACTCGTTTGCTTCATCCCCATCTCAAAGCTAGCCACCACCACCATATCCCCTATAGAGTCTTTTTTCTCAGTACATTTACCTTCCTCGACAATCGGAATAGCCCTTGGAAGCTGAGCTACATACTTCCCTTTCTTTTTGGCCACAAGTCTGCTGACCTTCTTTTGTTTCAACTCACAGAGGCTAGCCATTACACGCGATTGGGCCAACCCAACCTCCATTTTCAATTTCTTCAGGGGAGGAGTGGCTAAGGTTTCAATACCAGGATCATCCACAAGGATGGGGGAATTCTTCTTCGAGTCCTCCAAAATAACATGCAAAGGGTTAGTAGAGGTATTTTCTTGGGGTTCCACTTCTACAATGCGCATAGCCGAGATAGGTTTGGGGGGGACTAGAGTCGAATGAAATTGGTAAAGCCTATGGATAAGGCCTTGGTGCAGAGGTAAAGGAGGTGGGGAATCAGGGTCATTAATGGAAATTTCCTGGGAATCTTTGATCTTTCCAGAGAATAAAGTAAAAAGAAAGGATAGCTAAGCAGAATTTTATGTCTAAGATGATTTAGCAAAGGTAAGTGGTAGAAATAGAATACCTTGAATCTCCCTTCGAGATTCACATACTTCATGATGGTGAGACAAAATTTGTCCCAAGGCTTAGGCAGAGCTTTACGGTCAAAACCCAACTACTTCTTCACTGGTTTCTCGTTACCCTTAAAGAATGCATTAAGACTCACCAATTCTTTAATTTTAGAGTGTTTTTTGTATTTCATTCCCTCATAGGAAAGGTCAATAGCCTTACCTATCACCTCTTCCTCAACGTCGAAAGCAATGCCTCCTATGGTGACCCGATGATCCTTCCATGAGTTAGCAAACCGGGTCGACAGCATCTCGTCATGACCCACAAGGTTTTCCATAAGCGACGCATGCCCACCTTCCAAACAAATATGCCAAGCTAGAGGGTCTTGGTGAAAATCCTCACAATTGTCAAGCTTGGTGTGAACTCTATCACTGCCCATCTTGACCCACAATAGACAGTAGCCAATAGAACACTACCTGAAAACAGATAGCTTGCCGAAGAGTAAACCATTGCAAAAAACTTTACTTTGCCAGCAGGGAAAAGGCATAATAAAGGCAAGGAGCCATTTACATGCGTCAATGGTCAGTCCCAAGGATAACTGCCATGCTAGCCCATAATCAACCACGAGAAACCCAAGGATCAAATAATTAATAATAGTGATGGGATCTGGATTTAAATCCTCAGAGCATATCAAGTTGATTAATTTACACGTTTCCCCATGCCAAATGAATGTGGGAGGGAGATTAGAGATATTCAAGTACATTTGAAAAAATGTGATGTGAGTCAACATGAGCTTTAATTTGAAATAATTAATCAAAGTGGCGGAAAGCATCCTTTCACACGATCTCACGGGGATTTAATAGGATATGTTATAGTATTGATAATGCAGCCCAAAAAGGTTAAGGGTCCCACCAAAGAAAGATAATATAGGAACAAAACCCTCATGGCCATCCACTTGGATCTAACAATCAGATTCACTAAAGGACGAGCCAGCCATGGTCCATCAAGGAATGCCACCTATACCTAAAAATGGAAGACATATTAATCATGATTAGTAGAATAATTCCTCTACTCCAAGAGTATTAACCTTTGAATTGACATTGGAAGGACCTCAATCTTCCTCCAACATCTATTGATCTACCACGTGGACCCCAAATTGGTGAAGCCATTAGCCACCTAGTTACCTTCCCAAAAAATATGAGCTAGGTGATACCTTTCTAACTTAGAGATTAAATAATTAATATCTAGTAGAATATTCCTTAGGTACCAACCAAGCAGGTAGCCCAAGTTGATAGAGTCTATCACCATTTTAGAATCCCCCTCAATCTCCAGATCCTTAATGCCCAGAGTGACAACAATCTCGATGCCCTTGAGCAATGCCCTAGACTCCGCCACCATAGAGGAGTTAACACCAATACCACCAGCATATCCCACTACCAAGTTGCCCTTACTGTCATGAGTAACACCTCCAATGTTGGTCGGACTAGGTTTCCCTTTAGCCACCCCATCAAAATTAAGTTTGCACCAACTTTCAAGTGGAGGTTTCCAAACAGTATTTTTCCTAGGAAGATAATTAGAGTTGTCATAAGCATCAATGTCAAGCACTAAATTCCAAACTTTATCCATCTTGATCTCCCAATCAGAAGGAGTAGAATCCAAAAGTTTCCAATTGATTAGGGAGATACTTTCATAGATAATCCTTGACTTGCAAAAGAAAACATCCTTCAGACTCCTCTCAATGTCTCAAAACACCTTGTTGTTCCTTTCCTTCCAAATGCACCAGTAGAAGATTGGGGGAATTTGTCTCTAGATTTCTAGTGGGAGGGGGTGTCTGAAGGGACCATTCCATCCCTCAATAAAGGAAACCGAATCATTATTTATGGTCCAATGTGTCTCTAGTTTTTGAAAAAAAAGATCCCAAACACCAACAACAAATAGACAGTGCAAAAGCATATGATCTACAAATTCTTCATTTCCTTTGCACAACAAGCACTTGTTCGGGATTTGAAATCCCCTCTTTCTTAAATTATCTTGGGTAAGGATTCTATTGTGGTAGGCAGTCCACCAGAAATTTTTTATTTTTTGGATTAAGTGACAGTTCTAGACTTTCTTCCATAATTTACTATGTAAGCCTTTATCTGACAACATATCATAAGCTGTCATGATAGCCAATTCACCCTTACTATCCAATCCCCAAAATAAATCATCCTCAACAACCGACAGATGAATTCTATGTTGAGAGAGAAAGACCTATAACGAAGAAGCCAAACCAAGGAGGTTAGGAGAAAGAGGGCCATAAGAGCTGATATCTTTCCAACACCTAGCACCCTATAACCCGTGCATGTAATCACACACATAACTACCAAATAATTGAAATGTAGGTTCCATCATATTCTCGAATTTCGAGAGGGCCAGAGAGGAGTCAAGGAGCCAAACATCCTCCCAGAAGCGGATCTTATTTCCTTTACCAATTCTCCATTTAAGGCTAGACATCAAGAGTTTCTTAATTTTACATATATTATTCCAAGCTAAGGAAACCAAAGGATGATCATTCTCTATACACCTGATTAGGGGCCAGTTTGCCAGGTATTTAGCTTTCATAATCTTGCACCAATCCTTTTTATCTCTTAACTGGTCCCATTGAACCTTAGCAAGCAGAGCCTTATTGGAAGCAATGAATTTCCTGATTCCCAATCCCCCCTCAAGTTTAGGAAGGAAAACTCTCTCCCAGCTAACTAACGACATCTTCTTTTTATCTTCAGTACTAGACCACAAAAAGACTCTCTGAATCTTTTCAAACTTCTCAGCAATGTTATAGGGAATTTTGAACATTGACAGAAAATAAACAGGAATACCTTGGAGAGTAGTAGTGAGAAGCTGCAACTTACTCATATGACTTAGTAGGGAACCTTTCCAGCCAGCGAGCTTTCTCTGGATTCTTTCAAGGACTGAGTTCCAGAAGATGGGAGTCACTTCCTTAACAGTAAGGGGGAAGCCAAGATAGATTGAGAGAAGAGGCACTCACGCAACCTAACACCGTGGTCACATTGTCCTTCAGACTAAGAGTGCAATGAAAGAAGTAGATCATGCTTTTATTGTAATTGATGCATTGACCAGAACAAGCTGCATAAAGATTGAGGCAATCTCTCCACTTCCTAGAAAGAAGGATTACCTTTCTGAAAGTTAAAATAGGATTTATATTTCTTTTTGGCTGAATTTGACAAATTTGTTTTGTTTTGTTATGTTAAATAAAATAAGGATTACCTTTTTGGAAATTTTAAATAGGATTTATATTTTGTTTTAGCTAATTTTGGCTAATTTTAATGACTAAGATCCTTTGTCAAAAGTCTAAATAAGATTTTAGGATTTATATTTTGTCTTGACTGATTTTGGCTAATGACTTGGAACCTTTGTTTTGTTAAAAGTCTAAATAAGCCTAAATAAGATTTTAGGATAAATATTTTGTTTCAACTTGTTTTAACTAATTTTGACTAATCTCGGATCTTTTGTTAAAATTCCAAATAAGATTTATAATTTGTCTTGGCTAAGTTTTGTTTTTGTTAAAATTCTAATTATAAATAAGATTTATTTGTGCTTTTTTAAAAGTCCAAATAAAATTTGTTTTGACTAATTTTTGTTTTTGTTAAAAGTAAGATTTTGTTTTTGCTAAAAGTTTAAATAAAAAAAATTTTGACTAATTTTTGTTTTTGTTAGTATTATTATTATTGTTATTATATTTTATAATATTTGTTTTAATTAAGATTTTAGGATTTATATTTTGTTTTGACTAATTTTGAATAATCTCAGATCTTTTGTTAAAATTCCAAATAAGATTTATAATTTGTTTTGACCAAATTTTTGTTTTTTTGTTAAAATTCTAAATATAAATAAGATTTATTTGTGTTTTTTTAAAAGTCCAAATAAAATTTGTTTTTGACTAATTTTTGTTTTGTTAGTAAGATTTTTTTGTTAAAAGTTTAAATAAAATTTGTTTTGTTTTGACTAGTTTTTTTTTTGTTAGAAGATTTTTTTGTTAAAAGTTTAAATAAAATTTGTTTTGACTAATTTTTTTTTTGTTAGAAGTGTTATTATTATTATTATATTTTATAAGATTTGTTTAAATAAGATTTTAAGATTTATATTTTTTTTTTTGACTAATTTTGACTAATCTCAGATCTTTTGTTAAAATTCCAAATAAGATTTATAATTTGTTTTGACTAATTTTTGTTTTTGTTAAAATTCTAAATATAAATAAGATTTATTTGTGTTTTTTTGAAAGTCCAAATAAAATTTGTTTTAACTCATTTTTGTTTTTGTTATTATTATTATTATTATTATTATTATTATTATTATTAATATTATTATTATTATTATTATTATTATTATTATTATTATTATTATTATTATTATAAGATTTGTTTTGACTAATTTTTGTTTTTAGTCTAAATAACATTTAACTTTTAAAAAAACATAAAATTTAGTTTTGTTTTTTTAATAAGATTTTGTAAGTCTAAATAATAAGATTTATAATTTGTCTTGACTAATTTTTTATAATTTGTCTTTCACATCTACCATATTTTTTGACTATAGCAGGATCACCAAAACTAACTCCATCAAGTTCACCACCATAGAACTCAACAGTTAAACCTACTTGTTCCACACTATATTTGGATTTTGTTCTCCTAAAAGGAACATCAGCTTTCACAATTCCTTCTTCATCTGCTAGAACGACTGGAAATGTTTCAAAAAAGGTAGGCATACGATGTACAAAAATCTCATGTCCCTTTTTATCTTTGAAAATAGGGTGTCCTAACAAACCTATGTTAAAAGATCTAAGATTTTGTAAGTCTAAATAATAAGATAAGTCTAAATAATAAGATTTATAATTTTTCTTGACTAATTTTTTATAATTTGTTTATGTTAAAAGATCTAAGACTCATAATTTGTTTTGGATAATTTTAAAAGATCTAAGATTCTCATAATTTGTTTTGAATAATTTTAAAAGATCTAAGATTTTTTATAATTTGTTTATGTTAAAAGATCTAAGATTTTGTAAGTCTAAATAATAAGATTCTCATAATTTGTCTTGACTAATTTTTTATAATTTGTTTATGTTAAAAGATCTAAGACTCATAATTTGTTTTGGATAATTTTAAAAGATCTAAGATTCTCATAATTTGTTTTGAATAATTTTAAAAGATCTAAGATTTTTTATAATTTGTTTATGTTAAAAGATCTAAGATTTTGCAAGTCTAAATAATAAGATTTATAATTTGTCTTGACTAATTTTTTATAATTTGTCTTTGACTAATTTTTATAATTTGTCTTTGACTTTGACTAATTTTTTATAATTTGTCTTTGACTAATTTTTTATAATTTGTTTATGTTAAAAGATCTAAGACTCATAATTTGTTTTGAATAATTTTAAAAGATCTACGATTTTGTAAGTCTAAATATTTTTTATAATTTGTCTTTGACTAATTTTTTATAATTTGTTTATCTTAAAAGATCTAAGACTCATAATTTGTTTTGAATAATTTTAAAAGATCTACGATTTTGTAAGTCTAAATATTTTTTATAATTTGTCTTTGACTAATTTTTTATAATTTGTTTATGTTAAAAGATCTAAGACTCATAATTTGTTTTGAATAATTTTAAAAGATCTACGATTTTGTAAGTCTAAATATTTTTTATAATTTGTTTATGTTAAAATATCTAAGACTCATAATTTGTTTTGAATAATTTTAAAAGATCTAAGATTCTCATAATTGGAAGATCTAAGACTCATAAATTGTTTTGAATAATTTTAAAAGATCTAAGATTCTTTATAATTTGTTTATGTTAAAAGATCTAATTTGTTTTGAAAAATTTTAAAAGATCTAAGATTCTTTATAATTTGTTTATGTTAAAAGATCTAAGATTTTGTAAGTCTAAATAATAAGATTTTAAAAGATCTAAGATTTTTTATAATTTGTTTATGTTAAAAGATCTAAGATTTTGTAAGTCTAAATAATAAGATTTATAATTTATCTTTTGACTAATTTTTTATAATTTGTCTTTTGACTAATTTTTTATAATTTGTCTTTTGACTAATTTTTTATAATTTGTCTTTTGACTAATTTTTTATAATTTGTCTTTTGACTAATTTTTTATAATTTGTCTTTTGACTAATTTTTTATAATTTGTCTTTTGACTAATTTTTTATAATTTGTTCATCTTAAAAATCTAAGACTCATAATTTGTTTTGAATAATTTTAAAAAATCTAAGATTTTGTAAGTCTAAATTATGTTAAAAGATCTAAGACTCATAATTTGTTTTGAATAATTTTAAAATATCTAAGATTTTGTAAGTCTAAATAATAAGATTTATAATTTGTCATGACTAATTTTTTATAATTTGTTTATGTTAAAAGATCTATGACTCATTTTTTATAATTTGTCTTTTGACTAATTTTTTATAATTTGTTTATCGTTTACAATTTGTTTATCTTAAAAATCTAAGACTCATAATTTGTTTTGAAATTTTTTTAAAAATCTAAGATTTTGTAAGTCTAAATATTTTTTATAATTTGTTTATGTTAAAAGATCTAAGAGTCATAATTTATAATTTGTTTATGTTAAAAAATCTAAGACTCATAATTTGTTTTGAATAATTTTAAATGAATAATTTTAAAAGATCTAAGATTTTGTAAGTCTAAATAATAAGATTTATAATTTGTTCTGAGTAATTTCTTATAATTTTTTTATGTTAAAAGATCTTTGAGTAATTTTTTATAATTTGTTTATGTTAAAAGATCTAAGAATTCATAATTTGTTTTGAATAATTTTAAGAAAAGATCTAAGAACTCATAATTTGTTTGAGTAATATTTTATAGTTTGTTTATGTTCTTATAATTTGTTTGAGTAATATTTTATAATTTGTTTATGTTAAAAGATCTAAGAACTCATAATTTGTTTTATTCTTATAATTTGTTTATGTTCTTATAATTTGTTTTGTTAAAAGATCTAAGAACTCATAATAATTTGTTTATGTTCTTATAATTTGTTTATGTTAAAAGATCTAAAAACTCATAATTTGTTTTGAATAATTTTAAGCCCTGAGATCCTTTGGTTATAATTTGTTTATGTTAAAAGATCTAAAAACACATAATTTGTTTTGAATAATTTTAAGCCCTGAGATCCTTTGGTTTTAATGGAAAGTTAGGAATGAAGGACTGTTTCCAGGGGAGAAGTTGAGTCCTTCAGGAGACTTTTACCTTATGCAGGTTACATTAACGCTGGAGATTTTAAACGATAAATTTCTCGAGTGATATGAATAGTGGAACTACCAAAAATGAGAAATCTGTGATAAAAACAGCCAGAAGTACTGGCCATATGCAAAAGAAGAAGATTGAAAAGTTTGTTAAATGTTGTATGGAGTTTCAGAGAAGATATAACAAGAACTGGCCATATGCAAAAGAAGAAGATTAAAAAGTTTGTTAAATGTTGTATGGAGTTTCAGAGAAGATATAACAAGAACTTCACATACGGCAAAAGAAGAAGATTGAAAAGTTTGTTAAATGTTATATGGAGTTTCAGAGAAGATATAACAAGAACTTCACATACGAAGATATGGGTCTAAAAGAAGAGAAGATTGATTCTGAAGAAGACTGTGGATTGGAAATGGCAACATCTCAGAGATCACCCCTCCAATTGGAATCTATGATATACACAGATACAGTGAAAGTTGGAATGTGTAATCCAGACTATATTTTGTTGTTTTGTTTTAAGTTCGTAATCCTGTCTTTTCCTAGCTGCTTGGACGGGTTTGTCCTTTAAATCCTTGGATCTTTGATTGGGTAATAGGAAAAGAATCTATGGTACATTTGTTTCATTGGTTTGCTTTACCACAAAACTAGTTAATAATCTGTGATCGTGTTTAATAGCCCATATCACTGTTCGTGTTTTTCTTATACTGCTGAAACATCCACATAATTATACCCAGTAATGAACAGACAGACATATGCTAGCTATTGAGTAATTAAAAGAACTGTCACGGTATTGAAATATATAAACTCTTTCATTGAAGCCTCGACCGGATTTTACATATCTTAAGAATAAACAAAAACTACTCTGCCTTCAGCTTTAGTTTTAGAACTGCACACGATGATGTGCCAGCTCCGCATCACAATTCCTCATGGAAAACCTAAGATTTAGCAGAGGGGAGACACTTTTATTTATGTCTGTACATACATACTATTAAGGATACTGTTACCGCCTTCCACTCTACCAAATATTCCCTGGCATGAAAATGCCTGCGAACACAACCAACAAAACAAGGCAAAAATGTTAGTTACACGGTTGTACAAACTGTTGAGATGGGAAGAAAGGTTAAAAAGGAGCGTTACCGCGTCGTTGAATTTCGCAGCGGCCGGGTGGAGTATTGCAGCGGGAAGGAAGTTCTCTCGCTTTCTCCAATATTTGTTGTTGTTGTCCGCGCCCCTGACGTCCACTTGGGTTAAACTCTTCCAGCTCCTGTTGCTCTTGGTCGAAGACTCGCTGAATGGCGTCGCAACGGCATTGCTGAGGCATCTGACGAAGCTCTTCGCAGCACCTGCGCGAGGGTCTCTCCTGCTCGCCCCTCTGCCCTCTCATGAAATCTCTGCACTCAGAGAGCCTACTCGGGTCACAGGACTGTGGCCTCGGCTGGTTCTCCTCACACTCTGCCATTGTGAAGGGAGCGCAGTAGATGAGCACCAACACAGCCATCACCACCCATTTTGTTGATTGCTGCTTCATTTTTGCAGAAATTGTGTTGCAAATGTGCAAGGGCTAGTAGATGATCTGTATCTGGAGAAACAGGGGTATAAGTAGGGAGGGCATAGCTTTGTGTTCATCAGAGGCATGCACGTGGGGCGATGGAAGGAGCAACACGTAAGTGAATCTTGCAGGGTGGCAAATGGCAGATGAAGGGGTAGGCAGCTAAGCAGCATGCGGCGTCCAGACAGTGCAGGTAGATGCCAAGAGCAGAGCTTTTACAAGCTTTTTTCTTTCAAAACTTAAGTGTGTTTTGTTATTTAACTTTTCCAGCAGATGATGAATTGTCTTTTTCTCATATTAAATCTGGAACAATTTTCTTTTCCTCCCTCTGCTGGACTACATGGCTACGTGTTAGCGGAATGTTCAATCATGCCCTCTTAATGTTTGGCATCTGTATGAACATAAACGAGAGAAACACCTGTAATCTCTGCGTTGATGAACAAAGGCTAAGAAATCATTTGACATCCATCTGTGAAAAAACACACTTGTATTTTATTTCCCCTATTGTCACTGGTAACCATAGCAATATAAATTTATGTGTACAGGTTGAAAGGACTTTACACAATTAAAGAATATTAGGCTAAGAATAGCTCCGATTCAATCTCTTGTTATTCTGTGTCAAATTTGATGTGAGAACACATTTTTTCTATAAATTTTTGCAAGCTTCGCATGGAAAAACAGCGCTCAATAACTCTGTATGTGCAATGATCTCCATGTGCAGCTTGCAAGATGTGAAAAGTTAAAGAAATACTTAATCAATTTGCATCAATGTCTGTCAATTCGGAAGTGAATATAAATAGCCGTGCTGATCCTTTATTACAGTTTCTTCTTCTCTTTTGACCCACTTCATTGTTTCCTTAGATTTTCAATGTTTTTCTTTCCAGACATTTAATTCAGGGAACAGTGCAAAATGGGGAGATGGAGCATTATTCTTATGATCTCATTGGCTGTGCTATTTTTAGCAGTAGGCTCTAATGGGGTTTGTTCATTTGGTTCATGATTTTTGTACCAAAGATGGCGCGCCTGCAACTAGGGTTAAAAAGGTGGTCTTGCAGTTCTGTGGGTGACATGAATTATAGGTTTAGTGTTGAGATGATGTTTCTATCACAATAAGTTTGTTCCCACTCAGATTATCAAATTAAATCTCAAGCTAAAGCTATTATAGTATCTAAATTTGTAATTATGTATACAAAGTATAGCCTGTTTGGAGGATGCGTACAATCCACTTGACAAAATGCATGAGCAAATGTTAGTCGCATTGAATGTCATACATGGAGGGTACGTGAAGAATGGCATGCTGAAAACATGTCCATTTAGAGCAAAGCTCAATCTATCTACTAATTCCAACAACCATACTAAGAAATTAAGGTAGAATATCATCATCAATATATGAGGATGATGGTAAATTGGTAGAATTTCCATTTACAAGTTATAGAATAGAACCTCTTCAAAGAAAACCAATATTTGAGGATGCTTCAGAGAAAATCAATATATGAGGATGATGGTGCCTTTAGATGGTTCTAAATTGATAGAATTTCCATCTACAAGTTATAGAATAGAACCTCTTTAGAGAAAACTTAAAATGAAAAAGAGTCTTTAGACTTTGAGAAAGTCTAAAATTAAATAGACTTTACAAAAAGATTTGGACTTTGAGAAAGCTTAAAACAAAATGGACTTTGCAAAAATAATTAAGAAAATGAAATGATTTGGGCTTTGAGTAAGCGTAAAACAAAATGGACTTCTTAAAAATAGTTAAGAAGTTGAAAGCTATAGAATGGATGCAGTAGTAGTACTAAGCAATTGAATGAACATTTAAGGGTTTCGAGGTCACTCATGATTGGATCTTATGTTCAAAGGGTATCCTTCAATACTCTATGTGTATATAACATGAATTATATACTCATATTTAAATAATTACATCCTGACTTGTATTCATTTCTTAGTTGTCATACACAAATGCATCTATTTTAATCAAACTGATTAAAAACAATCTAAATTCTTTTAGATTTTTTATTATGTTTCATTTATAATTTCAATCAATTTGTAGGGAAAAGGAGTTTGTCTAATGTTGTTCCAATCTTAATACCTTAGTCCAAGACATACATGATGAGCAAAGACTATTTGAACTATACTTTTTCTTTTATTTTCAAAGAAGCAATTTCAAATCTAAAACAAAATTGATAGATGAGGCCCTAGAGGTTATTGCATTTCCATTATGTTATAAATCTTAATTTCTTAATGACACTTAACTATTTACCATTGTGAAATGTTATTTTTTTTATGGTTATTTCTAAATACAAGTCTATTAATTTTAACATGTATTCTAATATATATTATATAGATATATACAAATTAATTTTATGACATAATATTTCTTAATACTCTATGAAAATAGTTGTGCATTTGTCCTCAATATAGCAAGAAATTATCTCTCTAAATTATATTCTCTTTACATTCTCAAAGAAATTATACAAAAATGGTGTTTGATTAAGTTCCTTGATAATGAGATCCTTCTTTTTTATGCTAAGTAGTTGATTATTGTGGTTATATATATATGGTTAAATTACAAAATCTCCTAAAACATGACCATCATTTCATGCATTCTAATTTTTTTTACGTATTTAAAGGGTATTATGCACACTTCTTATAAAATATTTGTGTGTATATATAAGTTTGTGCTACTTATTATCTATTTGTAGGACCCTTGTTATTTTCGAGTTGTAGGATCATAGGTGGATTTGGGAATTGTGCACTTCTACACCAAGTCTTGGGGTTCTATGTTTCCCTAGAATCCCTATCTACAATCCATTGTGTTATGTCCCCCTACATTGTAGGTCCTTGGGAGGACCTTGGACAAAGGGACTAGGTCCTAAAGTCCAAGTTCTTCCTAATGCCTCATCCCTATTATGTTCCCCATCTTCTAAATTCCTTTCCACTAGGTGGGGACCCCTAGGTGGAACTGAGACTTTGGAACATAGTTCCAAGTCCCTGGTTCCCCCCATGCCCTAGGTAGTTCTCCACTCTCTTTCTCTCTCTTCCCCATTAGGCCTCGGGAATGTGGGTGACCCCTAGACTTTGGCACCAATCCTTGATGCCAAGTCCTCACCATGCCCTAATTCCCACTACCTCCCTATCACATCCCCTAATCCATGACCCCTTACCATAATTCCTAAGTCTATGGTCCCTTTTAGCACTTGACCCTTAATATTTCCCTTTATCTAATCCCTTGTACCAAGTTCCTCTGGACCTTGACATCCAGTTCCTCCCTATTGTAAGTCCTAAATCTTATGTGTGACCTAACCCAACCATGTTTTCTCTCACTTTCTCAAGTTCCTCTTAGACTTAGATTCCCACTAGGCACCAAAGGTTCTAGATTTTAGGCCAAGGTTTTTCATGCTCTAGAAACCCTCAAGAAAAAAAATCACCTACCTCCACAACTCACCCATTACTCCATTCATATCAAATTTGACCCTATAGCAACCAATTTTCCTTTCTTCCTTGAATTACACTTGTTCAAACATAATAGTGCAATTTCATATAGAAATTAGATTTAAAGTAGTAGGGGAAACCACACTAACATAAATGTGGTTGTTGGGGTTCCAACCACCTAGATATGCCCATGATTGATCTATACCAATCATTTTGAATGTCCCACGGACTTAAGCAAGCCCTACATGCAAGAACCATATATTTGCATGCCTCCCATATGCCAAGTCATGAGTTCCTCATCTACCCTAACTTTTGTGAACTATTAGATGTTAGAAACATGAATATCTATAAAAACCAGCTTATTTGAAACTCAAAGGGTTGGTCATTGAACCAATTTTTTGGGCTAGGAAGGTTAACAATTGATTCCAGGGCATCAAATAGTACATGTTTAAGCTGCAGATGAAGGAATGTATCTAGTAAAGATTAGGAAAGGTTTATAAATTCACTTCTATAAATCACACATCTTCATGGCTATTTCAAATGATTCAATAGAATATTGTAATCATAGTTGTGTTTTTCCTCTTGCCATATGAATGTAATGAGGGTTTGATGTATGTGCAATGATATCTAATGAATAAAATTCTTTGTAATGAATATTCCCTTGTTCCATGTGGGTCATGTAGTTCTAGTTATGAATTATTAAGTATATCTATTGCATGAAATATAATCCATAATTTGTATGTAAACATATAATCTAGTTTTATTAATATGTTGTAATATTGTCTCATTTTTCTTTGTTATTTATGACTCTATTGCCCAATAGAGTAGGCATCATTTTGTATTGGTGATTAATAAATCATCTTTCAATAAAACAATATAAGTTCCTATTAGTTTTAGGATTTGATTATGACTAGAGTAGAATATGCATGTTGTTCATGATTGAGTGTTATAAATTAGGGAACTATTTTAAGAAAACCCTAACTATTAGATCATCAAAGAATCATGTCTAGTATGTTTACACCTTACCATTGTGTATATTATATTAAATGAAACTACCTTTGGGGATCATGATTGTTTTTTCATCTATAGGTGCATGTGCAAGGTATGTTATTATCTATATTAGAGGTTTTATGTAGCTATCTTTCTTGACCTAGTGACAAATATAGGGTTCAAGTGTACAATTGGTATAAGTACTAATTTTTTATAGTCATGTTATATGTTAAATATTTCAAAACCCTATTAAGGATACCCTTGATAATACCTTATTAGGTTTAAGCTAAGCCCAAAGTGCAAGAGATACTACCCACTCTCATTTGTTGGCCTTTAACCATCCTTAATCTATTGATGTGCGCCCTTTTTTCCTTCTTGACAACAAATCCCTAGCCCTAAAGGAATGAATTATTCTTAGATTGTGGACTTATAGTTTTAGAAACTAATGAAAATTATTATTGTGGGAAGCCTAGTTGGTATAATTTGACAAGATGCTAGCTTCAAAGTGTTAGTTGAGTTGAGATAGAATCAGACTCTATTGGTGAGATGAACCTAGATTTTTTGTTTTCCTTCAAGGTTTGAAGTGCTTCAAGGATTTCCTCTTTATGAGAGGTAGAAACTTTGTCTTACATAAGAGAAATTTATTGTTGATATACCTCAAGGATAACTACAACAATTATTTATAAAGGTATATATGTTTTATTCCTACAAGTAAAACATATAAATTTGCAAGACCTCAATTTTTTCCCTAAAAGGTGGTATTTTATTTGACTTGGTTGATTGGTATAGATTCAGTACTCCTTTGGGTGTTCCTTAAAAAATTTCATATGCTTCTACCCCTAGGAACTATATTGAATTAGATTCCCATGATTATTTTAGTGATACACATTCATGCTACTCAAATAACCCTACATCGTATGGGAACCCATGCTCAAATTTATAAGCATCTATACAAGAAAGCATACAAAGACTCGATGGGTGTACTAGGCTCAAAAAGGAGTGTGAAGAGTAGGTCATACTATTAAAATACAATGCTTACCATGTTGCTATAAAAAATCAGGTTGCTTCATCCCAAATAATTTCCCTATACACTCTTTACAAATAGCTAGACCTCTCTTGGATTGATTATGATATGCAAACAATGAATTCCAATTTGTTCAATCAAATGCCTATAGATGGCAAGTATTATATTCATTCAAAGTGGATGCAAATGTTGAGACTTTTCTACAATTCATGGACAAATTTTAGTTTAATATTATGGCATGTGGATGTGATTTTTTGTTAGGTATTTACATGGAAAGGAACATAAATTATATGTTGATTTCCTAGAACATTTATTTTCTTCTTGGAATTACCTTGTAGCTAAATTTGACAATGAATTTATGCTTAATGTTGAGCTTTCCATTCTTATATATAAAAATAGAAAATAAATATATTAAAATCTATATTTTTTAGAAAACTTACTTTAATGGCTACATTCTTACAAAACTTCATGATATGATGAACTCATTTGATCTTGAAAAGGGTTATTTGAGTCAATAGTTTGTCTAATTAAATCCTTCCATATGAATTAAAGGGAAATGAGTACCACATAGAATGTTTATAAGACACACATATACATTTCGAGAATGACATCTATAATGAACTTAATCTAATTATCCTTGTCTCTCAAGACTTAAGTGTACTATTTTTTATAAAGTTTTAAATCACTATGTGGCCCACAAGTGGGATATAACTTAATTTTTTTCTTGCTCATAATTTTTATCCTAGTTGAATAACTCTACATATGCATTGGAAGCTAAAAAATGAAGAGTTTTAGGGCATAAGTTATCTATTTTAAGAATTATTCTTCTTAATATTTTGCATGGGAATCAAGAAGGTATTATATTTTACACATTCTTCATTTTTGGGAGAATAAGGCAATTTGAAAGCCATCCTTTTGCTAAGCAATCAATTGATGGCGTGTAGAGTCATTATGGGATTATTTAAGTATGTTTTTTAATTTTGATTGTATATTTTCTTATTTTAATGGATGTAATATATTCTTAAGTCTATAGCATAGGTTGTTGTAGAGTAATATAGATGCTAGGTTGTTGTAGAGTAATATAGATGCTAAGCCATTGTGCAAGTGTAGCAATATGGTAGTAAACCAATACAATGTTCTTGTAAAGCTAAGAATATAGTAAATACACTTGTTTTATCTGAGAACTAGTGATATGAGGAGTTTTACTCACTCTTCTTAGAGTTTCCCACCCAATTGATGGTTTTTATAATAATGTTTTTTGTATTGTAATGAGTGTGTTGTATATAATATTTGTTATTTCATATTTACTAATTCTTAGATCTCTATTTTTCTAAGCTACAATTGCTTTGTATTTTAAAATCCACTATAGATGGTAGAAATGAGTACAAAGGTAGTTGTCAAATTGTATTAAGAGGTATTGCATCCAAGTATTTATTGTTGCTGAATTTATGCAAGGAATATCCTCCCAATTTACAAATCATTAGCAACAATTATAATAGGTGCAATGTTGGTAAGGATTTATCAACAAAATAGATTGATGGAGAGAGAGTCGCACCCTTAGGGTGTGGTAGAATGTATTTAATATATTGACTGTAGCTAGTATGCCATTGAGGCAATATATCTTCACTTGGTCATCAATACAAATAATAGGTTTTAGTTGGGTCACATTTGGTATTCTTAATGGCTTATTAGTTAGTAGACAAAAATATGGAGATGTTTCATTTTGAGAGTGTGCTATGTTGATTTGGGCTTCATCAAACTATTCCCTCCACTCTAATTTTATACATATTTGATCAAAGATCTCTTTTTAGGAGGGATGAGAGGGATAAGCCAACAATATCAAACCATGCATTTATTGGTGATGATGAGAAAGATGATCCTTTTGAGCTTATCATATGAGATGATGTGGGGTGGCACTAAATTTCTAGGTGCAGTGCATGATTGGGAGAGGCCTCCATTTTTTGCATTAGACCCTCTAAAGGAGCCACCAATAGCTAAGGATGATGCATAGTATCTTGTCATTACATTAACTCACTCTAATGGATCCTAGTTGATGAGGAGTTGTAGGATGGTGGCCATGGTATAATGTAATGATTTGGTTGATTTGACTCTAAGGCTTTTATATTATGGTTTTGTATGTGAATAATGATAATCATGATTTGAAAGGATCATTGCAAAATGGGTGTCATTGATTTCTTTGATCATTGAGCATCTCACCTAGGGTGTCCCAATTATGCCAATGGGAACTTATGTGAGATCATGGACATGAAAGGTAGTATGATCCATTGCTTGATCTTATTAGATAGTCAGGTGAAGTTTGTATCAATGTGGCCATGGAGTGTGGTACACATTAACATGAGTGGGGCAAGGCCATCTCTATGCTAAAAATATTACATGTGAGCAAAGACACCATTTAGGATGACAGGGATAACCTAGATGCAAGGTTGGACTAGTAGGAGGCTTAAAGGGTGGTGTTCACACCTTCAAAAAAAATTCCATGACTATGGATATGACTTAGGAGTTGGATGAGGCATGAGTCACTAAATGGGCCATTTAGATGGAGGTGGTCAACACACATGAAGAGATTGGATGCCTATGGGGTGTACTCTCACATGAGAGGTCTAGATTTAGGTCTCAATAAAGGACACATATGAGGACTTGTGATAATGAGTGAAGTGGAGTAGGGGAGGGGTTGTCTAGGGAGCCTCCCTTATGTAGTCATATATTTATGATAGTTTTAATTGGAACTCCTTGTTTATGTTGGACTTCTTATGATTTTATGGTGTTAGAATTTTTATAGCTTATGTGATTTGGCATGGTTTTATATTATTATAGTATGAACGTTTTCATTTATGGTTCATGGTTTGGACTTAGTTTAGACTTGGGTTTGCTATATTTGAACATTATGATCATGAAAAATGTATATGGTATGGTTTAGAATTAGATTGTTTTCATCTATTAAGATTTTTCTATGTGTTTATGGTTCATTTGTATCCTTGTGTATGTGAAGAATTATCATGGATAATTGATACTTACACACATTTATCTTTGGTAATCAATAAAAAATATAATTTTATGAGATCCTAAAAAGATAAGTCAATCAATATACTAAAAATAATCCCATAATCATAATCACTTTTAATAAATGAAATATCTCATTAGAATTTACTCTATCATTATATTTTCTATATATCTACTAATTATTTCAAACAAACCCATTGTCAATTAGCTTAGATTATTGAACGTTACCGCATCTCACCATAAAATGTAAACATAATTCTTACTTAAAATCTTCTTTCATCATTATTAAATGATTACGTCGAAGGCATCTCCACGCTTAGAATTTGTGAGCCCTTCTACTATCGGATGATGTAGATTGGTGGAGAGGCAATCGATTATGATGAAATGCATCCTAGCTACTCATATTTTCCCCGGCTGATTTCCCCACTCCTCCAAACTCTTCCTTGTTGGTATTGACCTTTCGTTTCTCCACTTGCTGAGGGCGGCGATGTTTCTGAATAGATACTGTAGAAGATGGAAAAATATCTGCATAGAAGTTATTGAGATAAAAATTGACACAATAGTTATTGTAGAAGGTGTAAAAATATATGCATCCTTGACAAAACGACACAATTAGAGGTCATTCAGATGACCTTTTAATAGAATGGCTCAATTTTAAAATTGTTTTCACACAGAAATAGTCAAACCTCTATTTTCATTTTCTTGTATCGAACTAAAGCTTAAATTTGGTACCTATAAATTGCAATATTCTTAGACCTAGCCTTTGTTTATTGTGAATAGATTGAAGTTGTCGAGAGATTTTGCGTTCATCTCATTTTACAAATACCTGTCGTGGTAGGGTTTTGACCTTTGCACATCTTTTCCCATTGCCATGGTTGATAGCAAGACACATTTTGGTGCGTCTTCCTATTGGAGTGTTGGATTTGCTTTGATTGTTAATAGTTTGACACAACAACTGTAGGGAGAATTTGGGTTCCTTACACTTTACAAAAATCTATGGTGGTAGTGTTTCAAGCGATTTTTGCCCATTTTTCTCATCAACATCGTTGACAGCAGGACACAATTTGTGCAAATTCTTGTGATAAGTCATGCCCTACATAGTATAGATTTTATAGGTTGTAAAATTTGTGTCATAGATTCTGTTTAGTGCTTAGCATATTCAAGATTTTTCTTAAATTTCTGCTCTTGGATTTAGTGTCTGCAGGTCACAAAAAATTAGATGATTTCAGTTCGATCCAGTATCTATTCCTTATGTGATTTTGCAAATTTATATATTGAAACTCGATTAGGAAATGTATTTACAAGAATTATATTTAGGTGTCTCTACAATTATATTACTCAAAGAACTAGCCTATTCTTTCACACTCTCCAGCAAAGAATCCTATAGCAAACAAAAATGAGTTGTCTAAAGACATCAAAAATAAGACCCAACCATCCTATCATCACTCTTTGTATTGGTTCTCCCAACACCTATACATATTTTGTGTTGGCTTATTTCCTCTCAATTCATTCCTCTATTTCACATATTATTCTCCTCTCTCATTTCATTCCTTTCTTTTCCTTCTATATTAAATATTATGTATTTCCTTTGCATATTTATTGCCCGCTCACCCCTCAACAATCAGTGCATTAAAAAATTACAGAAAATACAGAAATGCAGTGTGCAAACAACCTACATGGGTATTCATTTACACTAATGATATTTTATTTCCTCATATTTTAACTTTTTAAGCATTTATTTGCAGTCTTATGACTCATTATAGAACTCTCACAACAATTTTTCCTACCATGATACTTTGTATCATTTCAAAGTCATTTAATTCTAGGGAAACATGCTAGATTGATACAAATCAATGCCACTGACCATATAACCTAATGGTTCAATTGTCACTTCACTGTTTTCAATGATGATAAAGGGCACTACCATCGTTGTTTCCTAGCTTTGTAGATAGCCTCTTTTCATTGTCAACTCCAAATGAAATTTTTGTAGATCAACAAGTCTTAGACTCATGGATATGTTGATGCCTTGGAAATTGCCTATTTTGGCTTTCTAGCCATTCCTCTTTGTAGCACTTGCTTCTATGTCTAATACAATATCCATTTCTCATAGAAAAAAATCAAGAAGGTAATAAATATGTAGAAAACCAATGACCAACCTAATTACAAGATCCGTCAATTTACATGCAAAAAATACAAGTTCTAAAAATTGTAAATTTAAAAAGAGTTTTTCACTAAAAAAATACATAGGAATCTCAATGGGAAAGGTTATGAGGCTTTCACTACATAAATAGTAGCAAATAAAAAGGAACTATGTAAACACAAAGAAATGAATTATTGTATTCATTGTGCAAGAAAATTTGATTGAAAAGATGTTGCTAAAGTTGAGAAACTCTAACACTTTCACAAATTATGGTAGAGAAGTGCTTTATCAAATGCATCACCCAGAAAGCTTCAACTTTAGTTAAATTTTAAGTTAAGCTATTGCTGACACTTCATATAAAAATATCCCTCTTAGCTAGAGGATGTGAACTTAACAATAAACAGAGTAAATCTGTTTGTTGTCCACCTAGTAGTTTAGAGGATGTGAACCCCTTTATTTTAAAGAAATAAGAAGACCATAATTTTTTGAGTTGAATGAAAGGTTATCCTGAAGATTGAATAACTTTAAATCTTGAAAAGTAGAGTAAATCTTTTTGTTGTCCACCTCCCCTACTCTTTGACTTGAATAGAAGTGCATCAATTAGTTTGTCATCAATCAAATTTTGAAAAACATAGTACATATTTTTGTTGTCCACCTCCCCTACTGTTATTTTGTAGGTTTTGACATTGTTGTATGTGTGTTCTATAGTTTCCAAGCCAATTTACTACTTTTGAGATCATGGTTCAAAGTTCTTGAAAACTTAATAATTCACTTTCTCTATATAAGAATATTCTACTCATAAGAAAAATTTCTCAAGAGATGATAGTATCTTATCAGAGTATTATTCTAACTTACTTGTTCCAAAAAAATAGCAAGAAATTCAAACATTTTACTAGGCCTGCAATTTACTATATATTCTCCCTGTTGAAATTCTTTAAATAGACAAACTGTGTGTTTTCATAGACATCGTCTAACATTTATAATAAAATAAGGTGAATGAGTCACTATTGACAAAAAATGATAGGGTGATAAAAGGTTCAAATAACAACATGCATATTTGCTTTTATTTTTTCGCACCATATTTATGTATTGCAATGATGAACTTATCCCCCTATCTATATTTCTAACCTAGCTTTTTGTATTTGTCTATCTCTCTATCTGTTTCTCTATCTCTCTCTTCCTCTCACCCCTCTCTCTATATCTCCTTATATCTCTATATCCCTATCACTCTATCTCACTATCGATATTTTATGATTATGGAAAAGCTTAAACAAGTTGCTAAAAGTAAATGCAGAATCATTTAATCAAACCATATGATATTGTAGCAGCTGGAAAAGAATGCAATTTTTGGATTTTATTAAATTTATAAGAGACTCCTGAATAATCATTACTATATACTAAACTATAGATCAATAATAATTAATTTCAGAGCTTCTACTTGTAGAAAAAATATGAAAACTTCACAGTTAAGTATGTAAACAAATTAATTCTAACAATAGCTATAATGATAGCATTTAATACACCATTCACTAACAAGATTAGCAATATAATATTTAGAATGTACAATAAATTTTAGTATGTAAGTTAGCATGTGGGACTAAGTTCGTTGTCTATTATGGTGGGACATTTCCCTTTATTAAGACATGTAGGAAATTTATGCATGACAGTGTATTTGAGAAAACAATTGAGCGAATCCATTGAAAACTCAAAAGTGAATGACATGCTTTAATGGGAAAGTGAACCATGTTGATAAATTGTAAATTTCATTTATAGGGTTAATCTAATAGTAATAATCTTACAAATCATTTTACATAACAAATATAAAAATCAGAGTTAATTTAAATTTAAATCTTAATTCGACAATTTACAAATTATGTGAACAAGTGTTTTCTATTTCATTTATTTGAACAAGTGTTGTGAGCTTTAACATGATCTCATTTATTTGTTTGCAGTGGCTCACAAAGTGCAACAACAAAGCATTATAAGAGCTTGAAAAGATTAAATCAGGTATGTAATTTGGTTTTCTTAGATTAAGATACCTTTTAGAGGTTTTTGAATTTTCTGATGTGAATATAGAAATTATTATTTGTGCGTATTATTTGTATATTAATATTTTTTGTGGTTTGTATTGTCTAGTTCATGTAGTCTATAGTTGTGTACATAGAAGTATAATTATTTACATTTCCATTTTGTTGTTAGTTTGTGCTATTACAACAACACATTTATTGTTATTCAAAGAGTGCATTTCTTTAAAAGATACATATAAATTATTTTCAAATTGAAATTAGATATACTATGGATTTCACACCGAATTTTGTCCTTGACAGTGAGGAAGATATTGGATCCTTCATATATTTTATTAATTTGTAAAATCCTTCTTAGTTTTGGATCCTTAGTGGTTTTTTGGCGCTTAAGGAAAGTTTATCAGCAAAAAGTTGTCATTTTTTTTTAATAACCTAGCCCAAAGTTATTTGCCCGAGTAAATTTTTGCCTTTTGGAAGTGCTAGTGCTTGCAAGTTTTTTCAACTATGATCTATGCACACTATATTTGACATAAAATTACAAAAAAAATATATTATTAACATTCAGGTATGTGCAGGATCATGATGGACCAAAAAGTGGCGATATGTAAGTGATATGATGGCCCATGTGGCTGACAACTTTTTTTTTACCCAAAATTGATGAAACGAAAAGGGTTTTAAAAGGAGATTCTCAGCTTTCCACCAATATTTAAATTATGCTTTACTTTGAATTTAATAAATAATTATTATTCATTTTCTATTTGAATTACAACTAAAGTCCTGATTGATAGGCTGATTGAAAAACATCTATAGCTTTCAAACGGTATCACATTTTTTGAATCTGAAATATGCGTCACATTTTATGCTTCAAATACTATAGGATTAAAAAAAGAAAAAATGAATTTCATGAAGTTTTAACCAAGTTAAAGTGTTCAGACATGTATGAGTTTTTATATTTTAAAAAAGTCTTAATAAAAAAATTCATAATTAGTTATTTACTTGGAAAAAAATTACAAAAAAATGTGCATCACATTGGGACATGAGTCCTCTAATTATATATAAAATATTGTAAAAAAATATTATCATTTTATTGTGGTTAGGGTGGTTAGACAGACACCTACTTCTTATTTTTTCCCTGAAATTTAAGTACTACTACATTGAAATTTCAAATTTTCACCAAATAGGTTTTTCTTTTTTTTAAATAAACCTTGTAGTTTAGAAACTAAATTCAATTTTCTACATATTCTATTCTTACATATTATTGAAATTATATAGATAACTTATTCAAAATTTTACGTCAAGTTGCCTAACTTTGATTTTTTTAATTTTCATCACCACTTAAGGGCCTGCTTTTTCCATGATGATCCTGCACATACCTATTCATATAGGCATCTTTGGCCCATTGTTGAATCCAAGCCACACAATCTGCAAGTCTTTTATAAATTTATGAATTTTAGGCCTCAGACCCCTTTAAAATGGGCATTTCTATTTGATAAATTGGAACAAATCTCTCCCCTTAAACTTGCCATGGCGGCACATCCACCAAATTCAAATATAGTTTTCATTTCTCATAAATACTTTGTATATATTAGGTTGAAAATTTTTTTTTATGCCTTGTTTGTAAAGTGCAACATATAATACATCATGCTTCTAATTTGTTATTTCCTTTGTAATTAATTGGCATGTTTTGGTCATTCATTTACATGCTTACCTGTATATGTTGTTCTTCACCTTATACCTATATTTCATCCACTCATGTTAGGTCATGGATACACATTCAAATACTCCTATACAACCAAGCCCCTCCATTCCAGTGCATCCAACACAAGCAGTTTCAAAGTCATCGTCTACTATTAATAAACCAAACTCAGTTCACACAACCATTCAACATCTTTCTGCAACTGTATCTAATAGTTGCCACGACATCGTTGACAAACTCAAACTTGCATGTCAGACAACAAGTCCTATTGAAGATTTGGATGTCGAGATGCTTCAGGCCTTAGTGTCAACTTACCAATCCAACTGCGCAAAATTAGAGGGTTTATACAATTTCTTAAGGGAGCTTAAATATGATCGACACTATAATACTATTGCAACTCCTGCGATAATCATTGCATTCCAAAGTTACCTTGAAACCTTTTAGTCCTTTATAACCCTTTTTTCCTATAATATGCCTACTTATGGATGCAATGTAAAGAAACAAGATAGCCTTCTATAATCGTGTCTAATACGCCCTTCCAATATAAGCGTTGTAAATACTGTTTTGAACAAGAAATTGCTGAAAATTTTCATTGTAATTTGTTTCCCCAATAGAGCTTCAATATTACATATATATTTGTTTACTGGATGCAAATAGATTGTGTGTTTTCAATTTTCATTCTTTCAAATTAAACTTCACTAATTACTTAAATTCTTGTTTCCATATCATTTTTTTAGGTTTTTGTAAATCTTAAGAACTAAACACATAATACTTTGACAAATATTGCTTTTAAAGAGAAAACTTGAAGAAAGTCTTAGATAAACTATGTGGCTATATATTATCACGCATATGGTTTGATTCTTTACCTTTCAATTGTGGTTTTCCCCATTAACAACAATCGTACAATTAAGTAGCACCTTTATTTGTCATGTCATAAAAGCCATTTCTAACACTCAAAACTTCCCCGTAGGCACAAAACTTCAACTAGCTTTCACCTTCTCAACGAAAACTTTAACTCCAAATTTTGTTGAAGAAATTATTGCAGGCATGCTTGATCTTGACCCTTCATTACAAGTCACATCCATAAATGCAATACAACAGGCTCATTCAACAAATGTTGAGTACCGGGTTGAACTCTCTGATGGTGTCCATACCCATCCAGATTTGCTTCCCAGCCAATTCAACAATCTTGTTGTCAAAGAAGCGATGGTCACTGGCTCTATTTTCTGCCTTACAAAATATACATCCAAGGTGTTCGACAAATACACACATACGTCCAACCTTACTCTATTTTTTAATATTGCTTTCATTCATTGATGTTATTTTCCTAAATGATTTAAATCATTCAATTGCAGGGCTATCATTATCAATAGTCTTGAAATGATCTCGAATAAAGCACCACTAGTTGGCACTCCAACTCCTCTCCTACAGGCAACAAGAAATTTTCCATCTACTAGCTCCCAAGGCCCGTTTCGTTCACAACAAGATGCAATATCTACCCAAGAACCAACCATACCGGATTTTTAAATACTTCCCATCAAATATTTAACCCCATACTATAAATTTTGGTCCATTGAGGGTAGAGTATTAACAAAGAGTCCAATCCATGAGTTTCACAATGCTAACCGAGAAGGAAAAGCTTTTGGTTTTGACCTATTTGACAAAGAAGGTATCGACATACATGTCACATGCTTCAATAAACTTGTTGATGAGTTCTATAATATTGTGCACTATAATAGTGTATACATTATTTCTAATGGTCGCATACAAGTTGCTAATAAAAAATATAGTAGCTCGACGAACCCATTTGAAAATTTCCTACATAAATCATCAACAATTACTCCTTCACCATGTGTAGACTCTATAATCCCCATGCATATCTTGCATATCAAGAGCATAGATTCCCTACTATCACTACCTATTAATTATTATTTTTTATGTTCTTGGCATAATTTTATCTATCTCCCCTGCATCAACCATCCACAAGAGAGATGGCATTGAAACAGTAAAGTGCACTGCAACAATCACAGACATGTCATGCTTGAGCATTGATGTTACACTTTGGGGTCATCATTGTGAATTTGAAGGTAAAGAATTATCTACTTTTCCTCTTCTACCAATCCCCCCAATCATCTTGATCCAATATGGACGTTTAACCTCCTTGCGTGGAAAAGCTCTTGATACCATATTTGCAACTACAATTGTCATAAATCCAAAACTGTTAGAAGCATCAATGTTGCATGACTAGTATGCCACTATAGGGAATGAAACACCATTCCTTTCACTCTCAATAGATCATCTTTCTTCCAACAAGTTTGCAAATCTAGTTGAGATCGCATCGATCGATTGTACAAACTATCCTATAAAAAAAAAAATTTGTGTAAAAGCAAGCATATCAAAAGTCCACTTGGAAAAAATTTAATACCTCTCTTGTCCTCTTGTGGTGGGAAATAAGAAATGTAAGAAGAAGGTTGTAAAAAAGAACCCCAATAGCTTTCATTGCCCAAAGTGTTGTATTGATTTCGTTGGATGTGATTTTAGCTACATGGTCAAAGTAGATTTGGACAATGGAACAAATTCTCTTGTTAAAGTAACTGCATTTGAAGGACCTGCAAACAGCTTGTTTGGAGTATCCGTTGAAAATTTTTAATTACTTCTAGTTGAACCTGATGCTGCTAAACACGTGTTGGATCAAGTTCTTGGGCGCCAGTTTCTCTTTCAAGTGGTCATCACAATGAATTCATTTTCAGGGAAATAAATACAAAGCTTTGTAATTACAACAATAAAACCTATTTAAAGTTTACATGTACCTCTTTTTTTCCACAATATTGTATAGTCTTTTCTTATGTTATACAACTTTTGTTGTTGTTGATGTAATGCCCCGCCACAAGACCCTAAAGGAAGTTGCAACACACCACGGAAGCGTACAATTTTTTTTTCTTAAAAAGTGCATTATTATCAAAGAAGATGCACAATACTTCACAACAACCTCTAAGGAAACGTGATAGATTACATCTATAACCAAAACATACACACTACATGCACAAAGGCATTTATTAAAATATTAACCATACATTTAATTTCACATACTTATAAAGCATTAAAGATTCTAACACTAGAATAGAATATAATAAGTTTCAGATTACATTAACTTAAAAGTAGATTACAATACTCATTCCTGAAATGAGGTAGAACAACCAAACTATTACAATTACAAGATTCCTCCTCGAAATCAAATGAGGGGAATAATAATTACATGAGCAAAACTAAAGTAAATAGAAAGCTTAAAATAAAAACTAAAACCACTGTGAGCTCTCCACTGGAAAACCTCGCAATGCAATCTGCAAATCAAAAGGGGGACCCAACGGCGTAGGGCGCATGTTCCTCCCAACCAAGTGGTACCCAAAGGCCCACCCCTCATGCTAGGAGACAGTAACACGAATACAGGGACAATCCCTACAACCTCTAGTCACAAGCTAACTCAACACTAAACAAAACTACCACAAGAACAGCACTAACTCAAGAATACATTGCTAATTGAGTTTAACAGTATGACTCACCAGTAACCTAAACATTTACTACTAACCTAGGAGAAAGCCACTCAAGATACATGAGTTACCCGTCAGATCATTCCAGATCTCAGCCCCCATTGAGCTTCACCCTCCTATGGTTATCATGTGATTCATCACCACTCCAACTAAAGAGGTACAAAATATCCAACAATCCATTCAAAGAAGATCAACCATTCCCCGTTCGTGGAAACCGGGTGAATCACTGAAAATGACAATCCCTACTACCATCGAGAACTACGAATAAGCAAGACCATGAAATAATGACTCTCAAAGTTAACATTCCCCACTAGGAAGACTTATAATAACTCATCTAATACCTCTTTTCAATTACCCCTAAATACCATAGAAAATATCTCAAACACATCATAAAGGCATAATAGTTTAATGTTTACAATATTCTAATTTATCACAACCTTGCATACAGTCAACAAAATAACTTATAACAATTCGTGCCACTCAATTATCCCAATCTAACTAATTAATTAAAAAGCTATTCCAAACAAATATAAACATCACACTAAGCATTTCCCCTATTTCCTCAATTTGAAATAATAAAACCTTTGTTCCTACTAACATTTTATATATATTTTAATACCTATCCCTGCAAACACACTTAATTAAATATTCATTTCCTCTAAATGCAACTAGAAGAACCACATAAGCAATCAACATGATAATTGAATCTAAGATTTGGATTTACTAAATCCATTCAAATTTAGTGATAAGAAGGAATACTAAGACAAGTTACTCAATTTTCTCTAATTTAATAAGAACCCTTATAAAGATGAAGGAGATAATTCAATTAATTATCTAATAGATTCTTCATATATCTCCATTTAACTTAAAAAACTATAAGAACATCATTCCATTTATTATTCCCATTCCCTCAATTTTAAACTAATAAAATATCTATTTCCTCAAACGGATTACATTATTTAAATAAATTATAATTTTCTCTTTTTCAAAAAACACATTATTTTAATTTCACAAAATACATGCATCTAATTCAATGACTATTTAAACGAAAACAATTTCTTCACTACAAGAATTCTTCATTTTAGAATTAACTTCAACTTGGATTCAAACATGCACCTATTTAACAGATGTAACCAATCTAATTATCTAATCTTCAGTTCCAAAAAAATATTTATAACTAATGTATATGTATTTCCTCTATTCGAAAAATATGCATGCAACCTTTTCTTTTAAATTACATTTGGAGAAAATATACACATAATTAATAAATTTCCATAACATTAATCATCCCATCATTTAAAACTATACAATAATACATATTTAACAAATTTTATATATATATATTCAATATATATACAATATATATATATATATATATATATTCAATATATATACAATATATATATATATATTTACACATTATTTTTAACCATATATTTTACATTTAAAAACAACCAAATCCAAAATTCAAAATAAACAGATTTAATAATAATTGCAAACTTAACACAGCGAATTTAATAAAGCGAAATTTAAATTCCATTTGCCAAGACAGACGCAGGTTTCAAAGAATAAAACAAGACTTTATATTTAATAAAGGAGGGGGTCGGCTGGTTTACCACAGCCGCACCCCACAGTAATGGGGGCGGATTGTGGTAAGACCACTGCACCCATGTATGGGGAGGGTAGTGGAAATACCACCGTCCACCTCCCTTAGGGGGGTGTGGCGGTGGTATTTCACCTGCCTCCCCCTATCACAACATTAAATAGTTTTTTATTAACCAAAAACTTCCATGAACAAAAATAAATGAACCCTGGCATTTCCAGGTTGCCGTACGGTGATAAAATAAAATTTATAATTAAACATTTCACAAATATATATATATATATATATATATATTATATATATGTGGGATATATATATATATAAATAATACATATACATATATTCACATATATATATATATATATATTGTATATATTTATTGAGTTTCAATAATAAATCAAATTGGGGAAAAGTTTCTGAAGAAGCCATCTACAGTCAAATGGCAACCAATTTTTCTTCAGGAGAATTTTCACCATAACAATAACCGTTTTTCCAAATTTATGAGAGGGTTTCAATTTCAATTTTTAAAAGAAAAGTTACACAGACTTCCTCATAATAAAATTTAACAAAACTTCTATAGAAAAATTTAAACAAATTCCCAGAAGAATTCTAAAATCACTTCCCTCTAAATTTACACAGAAGCTTTTAAAACTAAAAATAAATTCCTAAATCACAGGTTGTTTTCCTCTGAGTTATTTCATAGCAGTTCAACAATAAAGAAGCCTTACAATTTTTCGAAAACAATTTAAAGCTTCTACAAACAAAACACAAAAACTTCTTGCATAGACAATCTTTCAATTTCATTTAAACCAATATAAGAAAAACTTCTACATAAATGAATTTTGTACAGACAATCTTTCTCAAACAATTAAATAAATAAAATAAAACTTAAAAAAACCTGTTTTCTTGAAGCTTGAAGAAAATTGAAGGTTGGAGCAGAGCTTCCCCTTCAGAGATTAATTTCCAAATCTTTTCCCCAAAATCACCACTTCCAGGAAGATGTAAAAATACAAAAAACCCCCCCAAAATTCTTGAGAACCCCTTTGTTTTTTTTGTTTCTTCAACCAAAACCTCCCCCCAAAAATAATATCTTTTTTCCAAAAATATACTCACACTCCCGTGAAGAAACTTTCCTCTTCTTTTCCAATCCCCAAAAATTATCTTCGTGAATAAACTTTCAACAACCTCTTAATTAATTTTAACTTTAACATGCTAGAAAAATTAAAATATCTTCTAACAACCAAATCTAATTTCCATTTAATTTAATAATTCCAAATATTAATTTAATTCAAAATTGAAATTAATTGCCACCAAATAAATCAAATTCCAAAATGAAATCAAATTCTTTTCTTTCTTTTAATTTTCTCACATAAAATTTAATTAATTAATTTTAATTATTTAATAAATAAATTCAACCCATTGGATTAAATTTAATTAATTAAATAAATTTAATATAATTAATTAATTTCAATATAAACTTCTATCCACAATATCAAATTTAAATAAATAAATAATCAGCATTATTTAATGCAATAATTCTAATTATTTGTTTCCATAATCAAGAACCCTTCAGAATTAAATAATATTAAAACAAGGCAACCAAATGACTCATCAAACATGACTGACGATACACTATGGCTAGGGTGTAGACCTAACACAGGTAACCTAGCTATTATCTCCCAATCATCATACTGTTGGGTTGACATGCTCAAACCTGTGAAACCAGGTGGAGTCTATGCCATGTACCTACAAACATGTATCCAAGGCATCAATATCACATGTATATAAAATCATTATAAAACACACCGTGAAGAGGAAATCACAGAATTGCAGGGCACTCGCAAATGAGTGATGCAATCCTATCCCCTTCACCAATACAGTATCACCAAACTGACACTTCCATCATTAATAAAACTCATGAGCAATAATCATGTCATAATAAACCAACATTCTTCTTAATCAAAGCATGTCAAGTATAACATCAAGGAAAGTACATCACATAACACACATAGTCCATGTCATTCTATAAGAAATGATAAAATATCAAAGCATCTTAATCTAACATAAGAGCAAAACAGAGGGGTGTTACAGTCGATACCACCATATGTAACCATGTGTGCCTATAATTAAAAATGAATTGAATACAAAGTCTTTTTTGATACGACAATTTTATCTTGTGCACATGTTTCACAATATGATTTCTTGCTTGTACAAGCTATATATTCCAATTAATTATTAGTCAATACAAAGGATTATTACTTCAACCGTTATTCTTGCTAATTTTACACACTTAACTTAAACATGTTCTTTCAACTTTTTTCATTACCTAATGCAAAATAATATTGCATTTTTTTGTTCCTCGACAACCACTACCATGGAAAACCAAGCTGAAAGTATGGAAGCACAGCGGTCTCATTGTAACCATCTAAAACGATTATGATACCATGCCAATAAGGATTATATTAATAGATGAAGAAGAGAAAAGCATCAAAGTAACCTTGCAAGCTCCTCCACAACCCCACCTTGTCTTTTCAATAACCCTCCCCCAGTAAAACCACCGACGCCTCAAATGCAATCTACATTTCACCCCAGTTCTCCCTCCCAAAACCTCCATCCTCCACTATTTCCTACAAACTATTACTTCACTAGGAATTCATTTCATTCAAAGTTGGATAGCCTATCAAACATATCAACATGCCAAGTTTGCATGGAACAATATCCAAGAATAAGAACTAGGCTATTAAATGGTAGTAGTGCTTGTTCAAGATGCATTTCAAAAAAAAATGGCAATCTCTTCTAAAAGTGGAACAACATGGACCCTGCAGAGCAGCCTACTTGTTTACAATGCCTATCTCAGATTGAGGAGATGTTATATCAAGAGTTAGCCCTATACTCCAACTTACTTATGCAAGAGGGGGACAACTAAAATAAAGTGGCCACACTATTTTTTTTCCTCGGGATATTACAATAATTGCAACTTACATGACTTGGATATACTCATAGTTAATAAAAGAAATGTTGATTCCCAACAATACAATTTCTATGTTTGCAGAGCACATGTTCACGAGGATTTGCAATATAAGATCTATAATGACCCCTACTACAAAGATTTCCAATTAGATGAGACCTCTCTCTTATGCTTGCCTATTGCCTCCACTGACATCTTTGACCTTCTAAATGCAACAACCTCAACTTCAGACCCCCCGATGTTAGCTTCGTGGAGACAAATAATACAACCAAAGAAAAATTGCAAGAAAATGTGGAAGCAACAACATCATTTATCGCAAACCTGCCCCCTGCACATACAAAAGTGCAAGAATTGTGAGCCTTGTTGCAGTTAGGAGAAGGACGCCCGACTCCTGCTATTGATTGGCCACTAGTTTCTCTTACCCCCCTCAATGAATAAAACACTAAAGGATTATTTGTTATGGAATTCTCAACATTTTCCCCAAAGGGTAGAGCTGCATTCAATCAACAAAGTATGAAATAGGTAAAACTACATGAATATGCTCTCCATCTTCTTCGATACCATGATAATAGATTCGGCCAACACCCACAATTTAGATACTTCATACTTAATATTCTTATGTGTCACCGTAGCCAGGCCACAACTTCCACATTTGTTCAAAAACACTTTGAAAGTAGACTACCAACAACAATATTTGACTTACGCGAAAGACTCAAGGACCTCCCTGATGAACATCTTACATACCAAGTTATGCGGTTCGGTTCAAAAATCTATGGTATATGCCCCTTCTGGACTCTTTGCAGGGGGGAGCTATCTGACATGGTTATTTAGGTTGGTTTTCCAACTCTATTCTTCACTCTTAGTGCAGCAGATACTAAATGGCCAGACTTACACAATGCCATGCCATCTACCACACTAGCAAATCCTTCGACAGCTACTCGAGGAAGGATCCAGAATATAGTGCAAAACCCACACCTTTGTGCACTTTACATGCATCACCGATTTACTACATTTCATGAGGAGTTTTTGGAAAATATTCTTTGCACAAATGACTATTGGTCTAGGTAAATACACTCCACGTCATTTATATTTATGTCTTTCATACATCATTTTCTTAATAACATATTTTGTGTCCAAGTATGAATGGCAACACTATGGCTTTGCACATGTCCATGGTTTCCTTTGGCTCGAAGACACACCCAATATTGCCAAAGTGTAATAGAATAATCTTGCATCAGTACAACATGCAATTGACTACATTGACAAATATGTCTCTGCTTGGAACCCGCATCCCCACCAAAGCTCAAATGCAACAGTTCAAAGGTCCACCTTAAACTTGACACTTGCCTAATGAACACAAGAATGATTATGTTGTCCACCCCTTCACATGACTACAATGAACTACTCAATTGTGTTCTATGCATACATGTTGTACCTTGAAAACATTCTTGCGAAGAAAAGGAGGTATAGTTGAATGTCACTATAAAGCCGCTTGGACCATGCAAGACAATTTAGTGCTCTCAAATGAGAGTGGGCAGCCAAAGCACACCCCTACTTGTAATGATGGATGAGTGAATCTTCACAACCCCACAATCCTCTCTATTTGGTGCACAAATGTAGATTTCCAGCCCATTCCCTCAATAGATGCAGTGCTCAAATATATCACAAAATACACAACTAAAGAAAAAACCAAATCTAAAACATACCATGCAATTATTTCTTGTATTTCAATAACTTTTGATCCTAACAAGCCAGCACCAATAGCTTGTAGGAAAATTCTTGTTGAAAACCTTGTGGATCGTGATATTAGTGCTCAAGAAATTTTCCACCTTCTATTAAAACTACCATTCTGTTTGTGTAGTTGAACGTTTGTTTCTTTAAATTTCAACCAAAAAAACTATCAACGCGTTCCACTCTTAGGCGCATGTACATCACCACACGTAAACTACATTGATGCATACATGGCTTGTCCTATTAGTCTAGAGGTAATGCTATTGATAGAGGTGACTCAAAAATGGAGCTTCAAAACATCTCGTAAAGTGAACTAATGGAAAGATCATTCCTCTAAAACCAATTGTTCGAGTCTCCCCCCACTTCACAAGCATTCCTCCTAAGGATGACCCAAGATTCCATGACTTCTATTGGAGTGAACTGGTTCTCTACAAACCTTTTTGTAACATTACAATTGACCTTGGTTCGTCACCAACTCATATTTTTTCACAGTGGGAAAGGATGGCATGCACTCACCATCCACGACATATTCAACGTAATCAACTAGATACAACCTCCAATATAGAACCAGCCTCTCCTTCAAACAATGTAGAACTGGCACATCAATGCAACCAATATAAATGGAAAGTCTTGTCAAGTGTTCACCCAGGCCATCCACTCTAGTTGGATGCACTTGACATGCTAGGCAACCATGAATTAGACCTTAACCATGATTGGAATACTCATTCCATAAATCCATTAGAACTCACTGTAGCATCCAAATTCGTAGACTCAAACTGCACAAGATATCAAGTCCCCCTTCCAACCTTTCTAAATACCAAGCACGACCTTTCATTGGAACAAAATAAAACACTGGATTTAGTGTTTTCACACCTATCCTCCACCACTTACTAGCCACCACTCAAAATAGTAGTTCAAGGAACTACAGGAATTGGAATGTCACACCTAATTAAACAAATCAAGAATGCACTAAATTCTTCCGCTCCGAACGGAAAAACATCGCTATTACTTCTCACACCAACAGGTGTTACAGCATTCAACATTGGAGCATCAACTATTCATTTCGCACTATGCATCCCCATCAAAGAGTTGGCTCCCTTATAGGGCCAAACACTAGCAAGCTTCCAAGAGAATGCACTTTGTTCGCTACATTTTAATAGATGAAATGAGCTTCATCAGTCCCAAGTTGCTTGAGCACATCGACTATCACTTATGTGAAGCTTTCCCAGCAAACAACCAAAGCCCTTTTTGGAGGCCGCTCAATCTTTCTCTTTGGAGACCTCAGCCAGCTACCACCGGTCAAATACATTCCTATGTACTCTTCTACTTCCTATGGGGGACACTATGGCATAGCTTCTAAACTGTTGTTACACTTAACAAAATATTTTGTCAAGTGGGAGAGAATCCCACTCAACTTCTATTTCGTGATCTCTTGTGCAATTTAAGAAAGGTTGAACTTACTATTGCAGATTGGCAACTGTTAATGTCAAGGTCAAGCTTGACACTAACACCTATTGAACAAACTACTTTCTTATCATCCATACATCTTTATGCAACCAATGAAAAGGTTTCACTCCATAATAAATGCATTTTTTTGTCTCTAGCACAACCTATTTCCATTACCACTGTTGAGAAAATAGGGAGCTCTTTCACCTCAAATCCAGATGATGGGAAACTCCAATCTAAGATTCTTCTTTGTGTTGACCAAAAGTTTATGTTATCTTGTAATTTGTGGATTGATACTGGCTTTGTTAATGGAGCTCTTGGCATAGTAAAACAAATATACTACAAGGAGAGTGAAAAACCACCCCAACTCCCCTTGTTTGTTGTTGTTCAATTCAAGAATTACACTGGCCCTGTCTGGGATACAAACAATCCCAAAGATGTCCCTATTACCCCTATTAGTCATGGTGGTTGATGCCAAATCCCACTTAAAATGGCATGGGCCTTAACCATCCATAAATCACATGGGCTTACACTTCATATGGCCACCATTGACATTGGCAACATTGACCGACAAGGCTTAATGTTCACAACAATTTCCAGAGTCACTCAGCTTTTTGGCCTTCGTATCCACCCACCATTCACTTTCAAAAGATACACATGCCTGCAACAAAGCCCATATGTTGCACTAGGATCTGCGAGGAAGCTCGGCTGTCAAAACTATCTGCATAAACCACTTGACATGCTCAACTTCAATTCAGTTATCCAATACGTACAGGTATGTTCACTTTAAACTCATTTTGCAAAGATTTATTCTTTGACAACTGCTCAAATGGCATACAAGCAATCTTTCAGGAACTTCTACACTATTAGCATCAACCACTTCAAATCAATCTCTTCCTTCCTTACAACATTATATTTGTACGCCCTCCTTCAAAGTTGCATAACTGTCAAGATCAATCCTTTCAACACAAATATTAATATCACAAGAATATTACATTCAACACAGAGTTCTTCGACATCTAGACTCAATCGACATACAAGTAGTGTTCCAACATCTTCTATCGAAGCTATTGTTTATAGTGGAGTTCTCACTAGACAATTATGTTCACAATGGTAAAACATCACTTCTTTACATTTCTCTTTGTACCTATATATTGTGCTCTCATTAGCTAATCTTTCAACTTGTTTTATACTTTCCTCATATCTAACTTACATTAGGCTTTTTTCTTAGACTATTGGCATCTTTCAAAGCTTTCTACTACATCCACTATCATGCTATGGTAAGTTTTAATTTATGTTATCAAAGCTATAAATTATATGCAAGTGTGATTGAATCATATTGTTTCAAATGGTTATAGTTCTAACAATTAGAGCTAAAGAGCTTGATTACAAATATTATTCTTATACTTTTTCAATGTCTTGAATAGAACAAAGAATAGAAACTCACAAAAATAATCACTGGTATAAAGAATACCATTCTACCATTGCATGCTTTAGTTTGATACTACATTCTTTTGTGTTTCTAGAGCACACTATGTATGTGAAAAATTAAGTACTATATATGCACTATACTACATTCTTTTGACCCACTTCATTGTTTCCTTAGATTTTCAATGTTTATATTTCTAAACATTTAATTCAAGGAACGGTGCAAAATGGGGAGATGGAGCATTATTCTTATGATCTCATTGGGTGTGTTATTTTTAGCAGTAGGCTCTAATGGGGCTTGTTCATTTGGTTCATGATTTTTGTACCAAAGATGGCATGTCTACAACTAGGCTTAAAAGGTGGTCTTGTAGTTCTATGGGTGACATGAATTATAGGTTGTGTTGAGATGATGTTTCTATCACAATAAGTTTGTTCCCACTCAAATTATCAAAATTACATCTCAATCTAATTCTATTATAGTATCTAAATTTGTAATTATGTATACAAAGTATAGTCTGTTTGGAGGATGCATACAATCCACTTGACAAAATGCATGAGCAAATGATAGTCGCATTGAATGTCATGCATGGAGGGTACGTGAAGAATGGCATGCTGAAAACATGTCCATTTAGAGAAAAGCTCAATCTATCTACTAATTCCAACAACCATACTAAGAAATTAAGGTAGAATATCATCATCAATATATGAGGTTGATGGTGCCTCTAGATGGCCCTAAATTGGTAGAATTTTCATCTACAAGTTATAGAATAGAACCTCTTCAGAGAAAATTTAAAATGAAAAGATTTAGATTTTGAGAAAGCCTAAAATAAAATAGACTTTGCAAAAAAATATGGACTTTGAGAAAGTCTAAAACAAAATGGACTTTGCAAAAATAGTTAAGAAAATGAAAAGATCTAGAATTTAAGAAAGCCTAAAACAAAAGGTATAGAATGAATGCAATAGTAGTAAGCAATTGAATGAGCATTTAAGGGTTTTGAAGTCACTCATGGTTGGATCTTATGTTCAAAGGGCATCATTCAATACTCTACATGTGTATATAACATGAATTATATACTCATACTTAGATAATTACATCTTGATTTGCACTCATTTTCTAGTTTTAATACACAAATGCATCTATTTTAATCAAATTGATTAAAAACAATCTAGTTTATTTTAGATTTTTGGTTATTTTTTCATTTATAATTTCAATCAATTTTTAGGGAAAAGGATTTTGCTTAATGTTATTCCAATCTTAATACCTTAGTCCAAGTCATACATGATGAGCAAATGACTATTTGAACTATACTTTTTCTTTTATTTTCAAGTTAAGGAAGCAATTTCAAATTGAAAATAAAATTGATAGATAAGGCCTCTAAGAGGTTATTGCATTTCCATTATGCTATAAATCTTAATTTCTTAATGACATTTAACTATTTACCATTGTGAAATGTTAATTTGTTTTAGATAATTATTTCTAAATACAAGTTAATTAATTTTAACATGTATTCGACTATATATTATATAGATATATATAAATTAGTTTTATTGCATAATAATTCTTAATACTCAATGAAAATATTTGTGCATTTGTCTTCAATATAGCAAGAAATTATCTCTCTAAATTATATTCTTTGTTGTCAAAGAAACTATACAAAAATGGTGTTGCATGGTTAAGTTCCTTGATAATGAGATCCTTCCTTTTTATGCTTAGTAGTTGATTCTTGTGGTTATACACTTTTATCATATATATATATATGGTTAAGTTACAAAATCTCCTAAAAATGACCATCATTTCATGCATTTTTTTTTTTTTACATATTTAAAGGGTATAATAAACACTTATTATAAAATATTTGTGTGTATATACAATTTTGTGCTACTTATTATCTATTTGTAGTCCACCCTTGTTTTTTTTTTTTGAGTTATAAGATCACGGGTGGATTTGGGACTTGTCCACTTTTACACCAAGTCTTGGGGTTCTATGTTTCCCTAGTAGAAGCCCTATCTACAATCCATTGTGTTATTTCCGCCCAGGTTGTAGGTCCTTGGGAGGACTTTGGACAAAGGGACTAGGTCCTAAAGTCCAAGTTCTTCCTAGTGCATCATCCCTATTGTGTTCCCCATCTTCTAAATTCCTTTCCACTAGGTGTGGACCCCTAGGTGGAACTGAGACTTTGGAACATAGTTCCAAGTCCTTGGTTCCCCCCATGCCCTAGGTAGCTCTCTCTCTCTCTCTCTCTCTCTCTCTCTCTCTCTCTCTCTCTCTCTCTCTCTCTCTCTCTCTCTCTCTTCCCCATTAGGCACCAGGCATGTGGGTGAACCAGGTAGAATTTGGCACCAATCCTTGATGCCAAGTCCTCCCCATGCCCTAATTCCCCCTACCTCCATATCCTATCCCCTAACCCATGACCCCTTACCACAATTCCTAAGTCTATGGTCCACCTTAGCACCCAACCCTTAATATTTCCCTTTCTCTAATCCTTGGCACTAAGTGCCTCTCAACCTCGACATCCCACTCCTCCCTATTGAAAGTCCCCAATCTTATGTGTGACCTAACCCCACCATGTTTTCTCTCTCACTTTCTCAAGTCCCTCTTAGACTTAGATTCCCACCAGGCACCAAAAGTTCTAGATTTTAGGCCAAGGTTTTTCATGCTCTAGAAAACCTCGAGAAAAAAATCACCTATCTCGACAACTCACCCATTATTCCATTGATATCAAATTTGACTCTGTAGCAACCAATTTTCCTTTCTTCCTTGAATTATACTTGTTCAAACATAATAGTGCAATTTCACATGGAAATCAGATTGAAAGTAGTAGGGGAAACCACACTTACATAAATATAGTTTTTGGGGTTCCAACCACCTAGATATACCCATGATTAATCTCTACCAATCATTTTGAATGTCCCACATACTTGAGAAAACCCTACATGCAAGACCCATAGATTTGCATGACTCCCATATGTCGAGTCATGAGTTCCTCATCTACCCTAAATTTTTTGATCCATTAGATTTTAGAAACATGAATATCTATAAAAACCAACTTATTTTAAATTCAAAGGGTTGGTCATTGAACCAATTTTTTGGGCTAGGAAGGTCAACAATTGATTCTAGTGCATCAAATAGTACATGTTTGAGTTGCAGATGAAGGAATGCATCTAGTAAAGAGTAGGAATGGTTTATAAATTCCCTTCTTCTACAAATGACATATCTTCATGGCTATTTGAAATGATTCAATAGAATAATGTAATCATAATTGTGCTTTTCCTCTTGCCATATGAATGTAGTGAGGTTTTGATGTATGCACAATGATATCTAATGCAAAATTATTTGTAATGTATATTCCTTTGTTCCATGTGGGTCATGTAGTTCTAGTTATGAATTATTATGTCTATTACATGAAATATAATCCATAATTTGTCTGTAAATATATAATCTAGTTTTATCAATACATTGCAATATTGTCTCATTTTTCTTTATTGTTTATGATTCTATTTCCCGATAGAGTGGGCATAATTTTGTATTGGTGATGAATAAATCATATTTCATTAAAACACTATCAGTTAGTATTAGTTTTAGGATTCAATTATGACTAGAGTAGAATATGCATGTTGTTCATGATTGAGTGATATAAATTAGGGAACTATTTTAAGAAAACCCTTACTATTACATCATCAAATAATCATGTCTAGTATGTTTACACCTTACCACTATAGATATATTATGTTAAATGAAACTATCTTTGGGGATCATGATCATGTTTTCATGTGTAGACTGTGCATGTGCAAGGTGTGTTATTATCTATATTAGAGGTTTTATGTAGCTATTTTTCATGACCTAGTGACAAATATAGGGTTCAAGTGTACAATTGGGTATAAATACTAATTTTTATAGTCATGTTCTATGTTAATTATTTCAAAACCCTATTAAGGATGTACCCTTGAGAATACCTTATTAGGTTTAAGCTAAGCCCAAAGTGCAAGAGAGATTACCCACTCTCATTTGTTGACCTTTAACCATCCTCAATTTACTGATGTGTCCCCTTTTTTCCTTCTTTCAACAAAAAATCTCTAGTCCTAAAGGAACAAATTGTTCTAAGATTGTGGACTTATAGTTTTAGAAACTAATGAAATGAATTATTATTGGGGGACATCTAGTTGGTGTAATTTGACAAGATGCTAGCTTAAAAGTGTTAGTTGAGTTGAGATAAAATCAAACTCTATTGGTGAGATGAACCTAGTTTTTTTTATTTTCCTTAGAGGTTTGAAGTGCTTCAAGGATTTCCTCTTTATGAGAGGTGGCAACTTTGTTTTCCATAAGAGAAATTTATTGTTGATGTACCTCATCGATAACTACAATAGTTATTTATAAAGGTATATATGTTTTATTCCTACTTGAGTAAAACATATAAATTTGCAAGACCTCAATTTTTTCCGTAAAAGGTGGTATTTTATTTGACTTGGTTGATTGGTATAGATTTAGTACTCCTTTGGGTGATCTTTCAAATCTTTCATATGCTTCTACCCCCAGGAACTATATTGAATTATATTCCCATGATTATTTGAGTGATGCACATTCATGCTCTACTCAGATAACCCTACATCATATGGGAACCCATGGTTGATTAGTATAAATTTAGTACTAATTTGGGTGTTCTGAGTGATGCACATGCTACTCAAATAACCCTACATCATATGGGAACCCATGGTTGATTGGTATAGATTTAGTACTCCTTTGAGTGTTCTTTCAAATGTTTCATATGCTTCTACTCCTAGGAATTTTATTGGGATTGAATTATATTCCCATTGAGTGATGCACATTCATGCTACTCAAATAACCCTACATCATATGGGAACCCATGCTCAAATTTATAAGCATCCATACAAGAAAGCATAGACAGACTTAGTGAGCTTACTAGGCTCAAAAAGGAGTGTGAAGAGTATGTTCCCAATGCTCAAATTTATAAGCATCCATACAAGAAAACATAGACAGATTTATTGTATGGTCCCATGGGGGACTTGGGCTTCTATTTTCATGGATCAAGCAATCTCATGAAGAAAAAAAAATTGTGCTACAGGATTAATTAGAATCTTTTCCAGAAAAATAGGATCCCCTACCTTTTAGAAATGAATCTTTCAGTTGGTGAAATTGAGGTGGGGCTAGAAATTGCCCCTACAGCTTAGGATTTTTTTAGAAAGTTTTTCTGCCACTTCTCTATCACTTAAAATTTTAACTTCCTAAAAAAATTAAAATGAGAGAATTTTTATTTATTTATTAATTTTTACCAAAAATACTCTAATTCGATCCTTAAATTTTAGAGCTCAAACTTTTCAGCTGAATTGAAAAATTGAATTCATGGGACCACTAGCCTTAAAATATTCCTAAAAAATTTAAGCAACACCCACTGAATTTTTTTAGGAAGCCCCCTCCATAGGACCATACCTAGGACCATACCCTTAGTGAGCTTACTAGGCTCAAAAAAGAGTGTGAAGAGTAGATCATACTATTAACAGACTTAGTGAGCTTACTAGGCTCAAAAAGGAGGGAGTGTGAAAAGTAGATCATACTATTAACAGACTTAATGAGCTTACTAGGCTCAAAAAGGAGGGAGTGTGAAAAGTAGATCATACTATTAACAGACTTAGTGAGCTCACTAGGCTCAAAAAGGAGTGTGAAGAGTAGATCATACTATTGAAGTATGATGCTATAGTATGATGCTTGCTATAAAAAAAGCAGGTTGCTCCATCTCAAATAATTTCCCTAGACACCCTTTACAAATAGCTAGATCTCGCTTATAGCTAGATCTCTCTTTACAAATAGCTAGATCTCTCTTGGGTTGATTATGATTGGGTTGATTATGATATGCAAACAATGAACTCCAATTTGTTCAACCAAATGCCTATAGGTGGAAAGTTTGATATTCATGAAGTGGATGCAAATGTTGAGGCTTTTCTAGAATTCATGGAAAAGAATCTATGGTACATTTGTTTCATTGGTTTGCTTTACCACAACTAGTTAATAATCTGTGATTTTGTTCAATAGCCCATCTCACTATTCGTGTTTTTCTTATACTGCTGAAACACCCATATAATTATACCCAGTAATGAACAGACAGACATATAGTCGGTATAGAGTAATTGAAAGACTGTCAAGGTATTGAAATAGATAAACTCTTTCATTGAAGCCTCGACCGGATTTTACATATCTTAAGAATAAACAAAAACTACTCTGCCTTCAGCTTTAGTTTTAGAACTGCACACGATGATGTGCCAGCTCCGCATCACAATTCCTCATAGAAAACCTAAGATTTAGCAGAGGGGAGACACTTTTATTTATGTCTGTACATACATACTATTAAGGATACTGTTACCGCCTTCCACTCTACCAAATATTCCCTGGCATGAAAATGCCTGCGAACACAACCAACAAAACAAGGCAAAAATGTTAGTTACACGGTTGTACAAACAGTTGAGATGGGAAGAAAGGTTAAAAAGGAGCGTTACCGCGTCGTTGAATTTCGCAGCGGCCGGGTGGAGTATTGCAGCGGGAAGGAAGTTCTCTCGCTCTCTCCAATATTTGTTGTTGTTGTCCGCGCCCCTGACGTCCACTTGGGTTAAACTCTTCGAGCTCCTGTTGCTCTTGGTCGAAGACTCGCTGAATGGCGTCGCAACGGCATTGCTGAGGCATCTGACGAAGCTCTTCGCAGCACCTGCGCGAGGGTCTCTCCTGCTCGCCCCTCTGCCCTCTCATGAAATCTCTGCACTCAGAGAGCCTACTCGGGTCACAGGACTGTGGCCTCGGCTGGTTCTCCTCACACTCTGCCATTGTGAAGGGAGCGCAGTAGATGAGCACCAACACAGCCATCACCACCCATTTTGTTGATTGCTGCTTCATTTTTGGAGAAATTATGTTGCAAATGTGCAAGGGCTAGTAGATGATCTGTATCTGGAGAAACAGGGGTATAAGTAGGGAGGGCATAGCTTTGTGTTCATCGGAGCCGGAGGCATGCACGCGGGGCGATGGAAGGGGCAACACGTAAGTGAATCTTGCAGGGTGGCAAATGGCAGATGAAGGGGTAGGCAGCTAAGCAGCATGCGGCGTCCAGACAATGCAGGTAGATGCCAAGAGCAGAGCTTTTACAAGCTTTTTTCTTTAAGAACTTAAGTGTGTTTTGTTATTTAGCTTTTCCAGCAGATAATGAATTGTCTTTTTCTCATATAATTAAATCTGGAACAATTTTCTTTTCCTCCCTCTGCTGGACTACATGGCTACGTGTTAGCGGAATGTTCAATCATGCCCTCTTAATGTTTGGCATCTGTATGAACATAAACGAGAGAAACACCTGTAATCTCTGCGTTGATGAACAAAGGCTAAGAAATCATTTGACATCCATCTGTGAATAGACATACTTGTATTTTATTTCCCCTGTTGTCACTGGCAACCATAGCAATATAAACTTATGTGTACAGGTTGAAAGGACTTTACACAAATAAAGAATATTAGGCTAAGAAAAGCTCTGATTCAATCTCTTGTTATTCTGTGTCAAATTTGATGTGAGAACACATTTTTTTCTATACATTTTTGCAAGCTTCGCATGGAAAAACAGTGCTCAATAACTCTGTATGTGCAATGATCTCCATGTAAAAGAAATATTTAATTAACTTGCATCGATTCTGTCAATTTTGAAGTGAATATAAATAGCCGTGCTGATCCTTTATTACAGTTTCTTCTTTTCTCTTTTGACCCACTTCATTGTTTCCTTAGATTCTAGACATTTAATTCAGGGAACAGTGCAAAATGGGGAGATGGAGCATTGTTCTTATGAACTCATTGGGTGTGCTATTTTTAGCAGTAGGCTCTAACGGGGCCTGTTCATAGGGGAGCTGTTTGGTTCATGATTTTTGTGCCAAAGATGGCGCGTCTGCAACTAGGCTTAAAAGGTGGTCTTGCAGTTCTGTGGGTGACATGAATTATAGGCTTAAAAGGTGGTCTTGCAGTTCTGTGGGTGACATGAATTATAGGTTTAGTGTTGAGATGATGTTTCTATCACAATAAGTTTGTTCCCACTCAGATTATCAAAATTAGATCTCAAGCTAAAGCTATTATAGTATCTAAATTTGTAATTATGTATACAAAGTATAGCCTGTTTGGAGGATGCATACAATCCACTTGACAAAATGCATGGGCAAATGCTAGTCGCATTGAATGTCATAGAGGGTACGTGTAGAATGGCATGCTGGAGAATGCATATGAAGTGTTTCATCCTAGGGTTTGGCATTTGCATAGCACTTTGGTAATCAGTAGGTTGGAATCTTTGTTCTATTTTATTTCAATGCAATGTCTAAAACATATTCTTATTCCACTCAACAAAATTGTTGCAGCCACTAGTTATGGGTAATTATCATTCATATAGTTCTAATAAGCATCTGAAACACATGTCCATTTAGAGCAAACCTCAATCCATCTTCTAATTCCAACAACCATACTAATAAATTAAGGTAGAATACAATGATCGATATATGATGGTGCCTCTAGATGGTCCTAAATTGGTAGAATTTTCATCTACAAGTTATAGAACTTCTTCAGAGAAAACCTAAAAATGAAAAGATTTAGACTTTGAGAAAGCTTAAAATAAAAGACTTTGCAAAAAGCTTTGGACTTTGAGAAAGTCTAAAATAAAATGGACTTTCCAATAAGAAAATGAAAAGATTTGGACTTTGAGAAAGCCTAAGACAAAATGGATTTTGTAAACATAGTTAAGAAGTTGAAAGCTATAGAATGAATGCAATAGTAGTAAGCAATTGAATGGCCATATAAGGGTTTCGAGGTTACTTATGGTTGGATCTTATGTTCAAAAGGCATCCTTTGTCATGTCCCTGAAATTGTAACCCCAAATTATGATTACTAAAATGCAATATATATATATATATATATATATATATATAAAGATAGTTGCAAAATTCATTATAATTATGATCATCAAAATTCATTATAATTATAATCATCAAAATAATATTATAATTATAAACATATATATATATATATATATAGAATATAAATATAAATATATAGCATATAAATATAAACATATTGAATAACATGTAAAATCAATACAAATAATAACAAAAATACATTAAAACATATATGAAAAAATATAAATAATAAATGAGTCTAAATTACATCAATTAAAAGACAACTTAATTGCCCTTAATAGAACAGTGATGTTATTAATCACAATTATTATATTAATAAATACTCATAAGAAACAAATTGATATTGTTAATTGTTATTATTATAATAATAAAAACATTCAAAGAACCTATGCTTTAAATTAAATAAACAAATAACCACACAACATTTATATCAATTGCTAAAGGCACCATTTCCTAAAGGCATTCTAAAGAATCGATCCAACTATCCCATCAATCATTAAAATAACTAAAAGTTGCATCCTCCAAAGTGATGCGATAGACACCAAGTGACGTGTACCTTGGTCAGCAATGGGTTATAACCATTGGTAAATCAAAAGATATAAAAAGGATATCCATAAACATTCAAAAGGGAATCGAATGGAGGACTGAATACCATACAAAAAAATCAAGTGCAGATCGTGGCTGGAAAAAGCAATCATTGGAAATAGAGGCATCTATCTACAAATCGATAAGGGAAGAGAAATATGTTCTGATGAATCACCATTAGCAATCTCGCCGGAAGAATTCAGAGAAATAGAGAGACGGTGGAAATTATCTGATAATGATGTTTGTAGAAATTATTGAGCCTTATAGATAGTTATGATGCTTAATATAAGTATGGATAATAGATTATTATCTGTTGAGTTACACTAACAATATCTTTTGAGTGCAAAGAAACAAGAACAATTGCATCTTAGGTAGATACATCATCGCATCAAAGAAAGAAGACGGATTAGGCTCAGGGAAATAAGTTTGGAAGAAGTCCAGTTAGTTCAACAATCAGGGGTAAGTACCCTCAACCAACTGATATACCATTGAGGTTTATATAATCAAATTCCAGTGACAGTGGGTTATAGTGTAATGCCTAACTCATATCTTATTAGAATCCATATCGATGAATGTTCTAATCTGTGATGGTTTGTGAATTCAATAGGATAAGTGAATGCATAGAGTAATTAGATGACACACTGCAATCAATAGATATGTGTGTATGTATATTGAGTTCATCTCTACAGCATAAGTGAATTTCACATATAGAAATAAATGGATGTTATTTGTCTAACAATTATTGTGTCTCATTGAGCTTTTATGACTTTACCTTGAAGAATAGATTTCGGGCCAAAATTCCCTTTCACTAGCACTCAACAAGGAGAGGATGGTTGTGGAGGGAAAGGCTGGTAATTCGATCCCATGATGGATGCGCCCAAGACGGGTAGGAAATCTTGAGGGAATCCACTTGGAGATTGGTCAAGCACTCTCGGCACTATAAGGCATCCCTCTGCCAATGAGGTTAGGAAAGAGGAGACAAGGCGAAGATCTGTTTCGATCAAGAGTAATAAGTCATATCAGATTATGTTAGTTATGCTCTAGTTGATAAAAATGCATTTCATTTATCTTATTCCACTAATCTTTCATTACGAGCTTTTATCAAACAATCTTTAAAATCAAAATTTTAATCTGTGCATTTTATGTCTCTAATATGGGGACATTACATCCTTCAATACTCTATGTGTATATAACATGAATTATATACTCATGTACTCGAGTAATTACATCCTGATTTGCTCTCATTTCCTAGTTTTAATACACAAATGTGCATCTATTTTAATCAAACTGATTAAAAAAAATCTAATTTCTTCTAGATTTTTGGTTTTTTTTCATTTATAATTTCAATCAATTTGTAGGGAAAAGGAGTTTGTCTAATGTTATTCCAATCTTAATACATTAGTCCAAGACATACATGATGAGCAAAGGACTATTTGAACTATACTTTTTCTTTTATTTTAAAGTTAAAGAAGCAATTTCAAATCTAAAACAAAATTGATAGATAAGACCTAGAGGTTATTGCATTTCCATTATGCTATAATTCTTAATTTCTTAATTCTCTATTTACCATTGTGAAATGTTATTTTATTTTAGATAGTTATTTCTAAATACAAGTCTATTAATTTTAACATGCATTCTAATCTATATTATATATATATATATATATATATATATATATATATATATATAAAGTAATTTTATGACATAATAATTCTTATTACTCAATGAAAATAGTTGTGCATTTGTCCTCAATATAGCAAGAAATTATCTCTCTAAATTATATTCTCTTTGTTTTCAAAGAAATTATACAAAAATGGTGTTGCATGGTTAAGTTCCTTGATAATGAGAACCTTCCTTTTTATGCTTAGTAGTTGATTCTTGTGGCTATACACTTATATATATAGGGTTAAGTTACAAAATCTCCTAAAAAATGACCATCATTTCATGCATTCTATTTTTTTTTTAATTTAAATAGTATAATAAACACTTATTATAAAATATTTGTGTGTATATATAAAAAATTTGGTGCTACTTATTATCTATTTGTAGGACCCTTGTTATTTTCTTAGGCTCACAGATGGATTTGGGACTTGTGAACTTTTGCACCAAGTCTTGGGGTTCTATGTTTCCCTAGAAACCCTATCTACAATCCATTGTGTTATGTCACCCTAGGTTTTAGGTCCTTGGGAGTACCTTGGACAAAGGGACTAGGTCCTAAAGTCCAAGTTCTTTCTAATGCATCATCCCTATTGTGTTCCGCATCTTCTAAATTCCTTTCCACTAGGTGTGGACCCCTAGGTGGAACTGAGACTTTGGAACATAGTTCCAAGTCCTTAGTTCCCTTCATACCCTAGGTAGTTCTCCACTCTCTTTCTATCTGTCTTCCCCATTAGGCCCTCAACATGTGGATGAGCCCTAGACTTTGTCACCAATCCTTGATGCCAAGTCCTCCCCCTGCTCTAATTCCCACTACCTCCCTATCCCATCCCCTAACCCATGACCCCTTACTATAATTCCAAAGTCTATGTTCCCTCTTAGCACTTGAACCTTAATATTTCCCTTTCTCTAATCCTTGGTACCAAGTGCCTCCCGACCTTGACATCCAGTTCCTCCCTATTTTAAGTCCCCAATATTATGTGTGACCTAACCCCACCATGTTTTCTATCTCACTTTTTCAAGTCCCTCTTAGACTTAGATTCCCACCAGACACCAAAGGTTCTAGATTTTAGGCCAAGGTTTTCCATGCTCTAGAAACCCTCAAGAAAAAAAATCACCTACCTCCACAACTCACCCATTACTCCATTGATATCAAATTTGACCCTATAGCAATCAATTTTCCTTTCTTCCTTGAATTACACCTATCCAAACATAATAGTGCAATTTCACATGGAAATCAGATTAAAAGTAGTAGGGGAAACCACACTAACATAAATATGGTTGTTGGGATTCCAACCACCTAGATATACCCATGATTGATCTCTACCAATCATTTTGAATGTCTCACGGACTTGAGCAAACGCTACATGCAAGACTCATAGATTTGTATGCCTCCCATATTCCAAGTCATGAGTTCCTAATCTACCCTAACTTTTGTGATCCATTAGATACATTAGAAACATGGATATCTATAAAAACAAACTTATTTTAAATTCAAAGAGTTGGTCATTGAACCATTTTTTTGGGCTAGGAAGGTCAACAATTTATTCTAGGGCATCAAATAGTACATGTTTGAGCTACAGATGAAGGAATGCACATAGTAAAAAGTAGGAATTTTTTATAAATTATTCACTTCTATAAATGACACATCTTCATGGTTATTTGAAATGATTCAATAGAATATTGTAATCATAGTTGTGTTTTTCCTATTTCCATATGAATGTAATGAGGGTTTGATCTATGTGCAATGATATCTAATGAATAAAATTCTTTGTAAAAGATATTCCTTTGTTCCATGTGGGTCATGTAGTTCTAGTTGTGACTTATTAAGTATGTCTATTGTATGGAATATAGTCCATAATTTGTATGTAAACATATAATCTAGTTTTATTAATACGTTTCAATATTGTCTCATTTTCCTTTGTTGTTTGTGACTCTAATGCCCAATAGAGTAGGCATCATTTTGCATTGGTGATGAATAACTCATCTTTCATTAAAACAATATCAGTTCCTATTAGTTTTAGGATTCAATTATGACTAGAGTAGAACATGCATGTTCATGATTGAGTGTTATAAATTAAGGATCTATTTTAAGAAAACCCTAACTATTAGATCATCAAAGAATCGTGTCTAGTGTGTTTACACCTTACCACTATGTATATTATGTTAAATGAAACTATCTTTTGGGATCATGATCATGTTTTCATGTGTAGGTGCACATGCAAGGTGTGTTATTATCTATATTAGAGGTTTTGTGTATCTATTTTCCTTGGCCTAGTGACAAATATAGGGTTCAAGTGTACAATTGGGTATAGCTAGTAATTTTTTATAGTCATGTTATATGTTACTTATTTCAAAACCCTATTAAGGATACCCTTGCAAATACCTTATTAGGTTTAATTTAAGCCCAAAGTGCAAGAGAGACTACCCACTATCATTTTTTGGCCTTTAACTATCCTCAATCTACTAATGTGCCCCCTTTTTTCCTTCTTGACAACAAATCCCTAGCCCTAAAAGAAAAAACTGTTCAAAGATTATGGAATTATAGTTTTAGAAACTAATGAAATGAACTATTATTGGGGGAATTCTAGTTGGTGTAATTTGACAAGATGCTAGCTTCAAAGTGTTGGTTGAGTTGAGATAAAATCAAAAACTCTATTGGTGAGATGAACCTAGATTTGTTTATTTTCCTTATAGGTTTGAAGTGCTTCAAGGATTTCATCTTTATGAGAGGTGGAAAATTTGTTTTCCATAAGAGCAATTTATTTTTTATGTACCTCATTGATAACTACAATAGTATTTTTATAAAGGTATATATGTTTTACTCCTACAAGTAAAACATATAAATTTGGAAGACCTCAATTTTTGCCCTAAACAATGGTATTTTATTTGACTTGGTTGATTGGTATATATTTACTAATCCTTTGTGTGTTCCTTCAAATATTTCATATTACCCCTAGGAACTATATTGAATTATATTCCCATGATTATTTTAGTGATGCTTATTCATGCTAGACTCAAATAACCCTACATCATATGGAAACCCATGCTCAAATTTATAAGCATCCATACAAGAAAGCATACAAAGACTCAGTGAACTTACTAGGCTCAAAAAGGAGTGTGAAGAGTACATCATACTATTAAAATATAATGCTTACCATGTTTCTATAAAAAATCAGGTTGCTTCATCCCAACTAATTTCCCTAGACACCCTTTACAAATAGCTAGACCTCTCTTGGAAATTGATTATGATATACAAACAATGAATTCCAATTTTTTCAACCAAATGCCTATAGGTGGCAAGTATGATATTCATGAAGTGGATGCAAATGTTGAGGATTTTCTAGAATTCATGGACAAATTGTAGTTTAAATATTATGCCATGTGAATGGGACTTTTTTTTAGGTATTTACATGGAAAGGCACATAAATAGTATGATGGTTTCCTAGAACATTTATTTTATTCTTGGAATGACCTTGTATCTAACTTTGACAATGAATTTATGCTTAATGTTGAACTTTCCATTCTTATATATTAAAATAGAAAATAAATATATTAAAATAGGTATATTTTTAGAAAGCTTACTTTAATGGCTACATTCTTACAAAAATTCATGATATGATGAACTCATTTGATCATGAAAAGGGTGATTTGAGTCAATATTTTTTCTAATGAAATGCTTCCATGTGGCTTGAAGGGAAATGAGTACCACATAGAATTTTTATAGGACACACATATACATTCCAAGAATGAAATCTATAATGAACTTAATCTAGCTTTCCTTGTCTCTCAAGACTCGAGTGTACTATTTTGTATAGAGCGTTAAATCACTGTGTGGCCCACAAGTGGGATATAACTTTTTTTTTGCTTGCTCCTAATTTTTATCCTAGGTAAATAAATATACATATGCATTGGAAGCTAAAAAATGAAGAGTTTTAGAGAATTTCTTTATCTATATTAAGAATTGTTCTATTTTTTGCATGAGAATCAAGAAGAAATTGTATTTTACACATTCTTCATTTTTGGGAGAATAAGGAAATTTGAAAGCCATTCTTTTGGGAAGCAATCAATTGATGGTGTGTAGAGTCATTATGGGGTTATTTAAGTATATTTTTATTTTGATTGTATATTTTTCTTATTTTAATGGACATAATCTATTCTTAAGTGTATAGCATAGGTTGTTGTAGAGTAATATAGATGCTAAGGCATTGTGCAAGCGTAGCAATATGGTAGTAAGCCAATACAATTATCTTGTAAAGCTAAGAATATAGTAAATAAACTTGTAACATCTAAGAACTAGTGATATGAGGAGTTTTACTCACTCTTCTTAGAGTTTCCTACCCAATTTATGGTTTTTATAATAATGTTTTTTGTGTTGCAATGTGTGTGTTGTACATAATATTTGTTATTTTATATTTACTAATTTTTAGATCTCTACTTTCTAAGCTACACTTGCTTTGTGTTTCAAAATCCACTATAGATGGTAGAAATGGGTGCAAAGGTAGTTGTCAAATTGTATTAAGAGGTATTGCATCCAAGTATTTATTATTGATGAATTTGTGCAAGGAATCCTCCTAGTTTACAAATCATTAGTAACAATTATAATAGGTGCAATGTTGGTAAGGGTTTATCAACAAAATAGATTGATGGGGAGAGAGTCACACCCTTAAGGTGTGTTAGAAAGTATTTAATATATTGACTTTAGCTAGTATGCCATTGAGGCAATATATCTTCACTTGGTCATCAATATAAATAATAGGTTTTAGTTGGGTCACATTTGCTATTCTCAATGGCTTATTGGTTAGTAGACTAAAATATGGAGATGTTTCATTTTGAGAGTGTTCTATGTTGATTTGGGCTTCATCAGACTATTCCTCCATTCTAATTTTATAAATGTTATCACGAGGGGTTGCACCTGAATGCAAAGCTATAAAAATCAGCAATCATGTGTAACATGGACACACTTTCGATCTTGTGGGTTGCTCATAATGAAAGTGAATATCCATATTATGGGTTGGTTTCCTTATTATTTTCTAATGAATGAATGATTTCTTGCAAGAAAGGGAAGAAAATCTTTGAAATGAATGCATAAACTGAAAACTGAACTATGGTGATGCACCTAAATGATAAAAATGAGCAACTAGATTCACAACTATCCCTCATAAAATCTATTTTCACAACTCAAATTTGATATCTTAAACACATAAATGTTTCACAAGAGGCTTGATAACCTATCCTTTATGAAGGAAAATGATATTTTCACAACCTTAAGGGGAAGGTTAATATATGGCACAATTAATGACCTATGACTAAACTATTATCTGTGTATATGCATCCATTAATGATACATAAATTTAAAGGTTTTGAGAGTTAAAACTCATTAAATTTGCATCCAAATAATTAACAAAAACAAAACTCCTGAATCTGAGAAGGTAAACACCTGATTGCAATAAGAAATCGAAGGAAAATTTTGCAAGTGACAATACTTAATAACCTATAAAAGTTGTTGTATATATTAAACTAAAAAAATTAAGTTACAAGATAGTCTCTTTGCAGAATGCAAAGGTAGCAAACAAGAACTGATAAAAAAGATTGTCTTTTCCAATATATACAAAAGATGATAAGGGTGAACCCACAAAAGTGGTTTGCAATTCGAGTGAGGAAGGAAAACTTCCAAAAAAATGACCCATTCAAAAAAAAATTATTTTGGGGGATTCGAACGAACTCTAGGTTTGAACAAACCCCTTTGCATGTGGGAACCCACAATTCCATTATGGGAAGGGCGTTCGCTCAAACCCCCCTTTTCCCACCTTCCCACCCTTTCACACAAAAAAACTCCAAATTTTTTCCCTTTGAAGCTCGAATTGAGGATGAAAATGGAAGAGACTTAACAAACCCAACTAGAAGATGGTAGTCCTCAGAACAATCTATCCAACGAATATAATTTTAATATGTTTTGGTTTTATTATGTATGTGTTTTTTTAGTTTTATTAAACATAGGTTTTTCACTGAAAACAAGCTCTATGATCTACACATGTGGAAAAATAGCAGATTATCAAAATAAAATTTTGAGAAATATGTTCAGGCTGGATATTGATTTCCTTGATCCATTAATTTGTTTTTTGAATTTTGATACATACAGAAAAAGTTATGTTGTATACAGTCTGCCTATGTTTGAATTGTAATTGGTTTGACTTTGAAACTTGATTTAGGAAAAATATTCAATAAAAACTATAAAACCAAATGAAAGTGATAGATATCGTAGTTACAAATCTAAATTTGAAAAAGCTAGAATTTTATCCCTCATACAAAAAAAAGTTATGTTGTGTACGATGAGTGTCACTCCTAGAAAATGTTGTTTTAAAAAAAAAACTAGTTTTCGAAGGAGATGGAAAAATAAGTGCAATCAGGTTCCAAAAAAATGAAAAAAATATATTTAGAATCTATAAACAAAACATCACAAATCACTAGTTTTCATCATCTTCAAATACCTCACGATTTAACTGCTATAGGAGCTCGAAAGTGAAGATTTAGTTAAAAAAATTAGTTCGGTGTCCAGTTTGCCCAAAAATTGTAAACCAGTATTGTGGGATCACCCATAACCCAAGGTGCCAAGAAGTGGAACTGAAAGCCAACTAAAAGTGTAAAATATCACCAAAATATCTTCTCACGAGAAAAGAAGAAAATCCTTGAAAAGAGGGCCCACAACTGAAGCAAACTGAACTCAAAATTTTGTCAACTCCTCCCCTCAATTTGCATGATCAAAAGATCTCCAAAAATGATGTAAAATTGAAGATATGTCTCAAAAACATCAATGAATAATGGCCTCAATCGATGTGATCTCCAAAAGACAAAATTTGACTCCAATTCAAAGAAAGCATGATACTCTAGATGACTCCTGCATAATCAATGTGATTATTTTAATATTTGATATGTGATAGTTTTCCTCTTAAATATTAAAGATAATCAATTTGATTATTTTAATGTTAAAGATAATCAATGTGATTATTTTAATGTTTGATATGTGATAGTCTTCCTCTTTATGCATTACATAGTAAATAATAAGGTAATCTCACCTTTAATATTTAACTAGCAGTTGCACCAGAGGAGATGCAATGGTTATGCCGATTATATTTTTTATCTAGTTTATGTTTGAGATGAAGTATATAATTTGTAAATATATTAGATGTTACAATTAAGGTGTAACATAGATTTGTGTTTCAAATTATCATTCAAATTATTTTATGATAGATGTTGTTTATTATCATTTGTGAATACACATGGTTTCCTATCTATTATGATATGAATTGGTGAATCATGATAATAATTGATATGAAAATCCATTTTAGAGATAAATAATTTGTCTATTTCATCGCTACACATGTCTTAAAAACTATCTTACATATGACATTTGTGCATCCTTAGCACATTAAATTCAAAACCCAAAAGAGATAAATTTAATAATCTTTTGAATTTAATAGGGATTATTTAGACTTCATTTGTTCCATGTGCTCGTGACTTGAGACAAGTAAATCAAAATATAAATTGGATTTTCATGGAGGCATTAAATAATTAGACTATTTTTCCATCCTCTCTCATGCTAGATCATTGCAATCATAACAATATTCATGAAGCATTTATCAAAATTAGACTTTGATTTTTCCACATAAAATAACATTTACTTCATCATCATCTAGGCAATCTACATGGTTGCTTGTAGTGTAATAATATCTTGGATTTTTGTAAAGTCGATCTTTTGTAGGTGTTGACCTAAGAAGAATCTAAAGAACAAAATCACATGTTATATAATCAAATCCACAACTCATAGCTGGCAAGGTAAATCTTATTGCTTTATGAACAATCATTTAAGTTGCAATGCTTTCCATTTCTTTCCCCATTTTTTAACATGGATTGTGCACTACACCATCACGAAGTCCTGGATTGCCTTTAAAACTGTAGCCCATAATATAGCATGCAACAAAAAGAAGTCAAATCCAAGTTAGGTGGATACCAATGGATAGGTATACTTTATGAGAAGTAACAAAATGAAAAAATAAAATAAATTCCTATCATATATGAAGCACCAGAATATCTTAAATCATGTACGAATGGAAGAAAAATAGGAAGACTTTGAAGACTCCTCTAGGAGTGGAGGAGAAAGTCCTACAAAAGGAACATGAAAAAGTCACATACTGTCACCTCTACAACCAATTCAAATTAGTGTTTCTGAAAAGATCCTTATTCTTGAAGCAAAGGTCAACCTTGTTCAACAAAGAAGTATTGATGTTTTCCCACTATGCAATCCTTGTTCTTATGAAGGAATTGAACTGCCTAGTATGTAACTTGTTCCAACATTAGAAGTCGATACTTTAATAAAAGGAAGTTATAGAAAGCATAAAACAATTTAATCATTTGAATGGTAAGGGGTAAAGGCAACATTAAACTTACATTAGCAGCATAATGAGCAATAGTGAAGCCAATTCGAGAATTTCTTGGTTTACTAGAATGCTTTTTTTTCACAAATGTTGAGTAAAGCTTTTCTGGAAAAGTTTTGTGTGTTAACATTTTGTAGTCAACATCCTATAAAAATGCTTGCAAGGTTAATAAATTTAAAGGGAACATCAAAAAGACACATATTGTCACCTCTACAAGAAATTCAAATTGGTGTTTTTGAAAAGATACTTATTCTTGAAACAAAGCCCAACCCTATTCAAAAAAAGCGTCCAACATTTGTAGAGGTCTGGTTGATTGATTGATTCATCATTTTTATGAAGATATTCTATGAACAACCTTTGGGACTTTTAAAATGGTAATGTTAATGCATTTTTTTCTTTTTTTAATTTGATTTTTCTAGATTTTCTTCTCTTTTATAAGGTGTTTTTATTTTTATGTTTTGAGTTCTCATTAATTATTAATGAATTATGTAGAAAGAAGAACATAACTCATCTAAGTTGTCCATTGGGGGAGTGTTGGACAAGAATGGAAATCCAGCGGACAAATCTACGACTGGTGGATGGTCTGCAAATGCCATTATTTTAGGAAATTTGTGTGCATATCTAATTCACTTTACAATAGATAATTGAGATCTAGTGGACAGATTTGTGTGCATGTTGGATTTCTCATATTTTCAACTTTTGAATTCTAATTGAAATCAAATTCTGGTGAGCCTTGTTTTTTTCTTTACTGTGTGCCTTAGTTTCATGATAGTCACAAGATATTCAATGACTTTTTTTAGTGTGTTGCTCATGTATTTGTATGGTTGTGAATAATTTATTTTATTGATTAAATATGGTGCAAATAAGTTTTTAGTCAATAGATTATGTGTAGTATGAGATTTGAGCCCAGAACAAGTTGCACTTCTATAAACCATTGTTGAGATGTCAGAAAATAAGTAAACTCCTTTCGTTTAATGATAAACCATCATTTAATGATAAAACCTCCAAAATATCAGGTCAATGCCTCCAAAATCTCACTTATCACATAAAATCCAGATAAATATTGATTTTTTAACTGGATGGAAACATTCAATTTCCTTTTGCAATGTTTGTGTCAATGACAACTTCTTGTTTAAATCCAGATGAATATTGGTTTTTAAGTTAGATGGGAACAATTTATTTCCAATTGCAATGTGTTTTTCTTTTTAAAATTTGATTATTTCTTTTTTCATTTGCATTATTTTATGTTTTAAATCTATATGTTAATATTTAAAAATCAGATAGTACTTGTAGCACATGACATCCATATACACGAATGGACAAACACATACTCTCTAACATATTAACATACATATAGTGCTCTTACTACAAATACTTCCTATTAGTGTCAAGGGCATTGTTGGTAGTGTAGCAACGGTGGCCAATTGGTCTCACAATAAACTTACTCTTAGAATGGAGCAAAATAGGTAAGTTTTATGACCATATCATAAACTAATCAAGAGTGACAAAAAGAATAAAGCACAGAGTTTAAAGTGAGAATATAGGGCATTCTGAAGAGAAATGAAATTGCAAATGAAAGTTATAACTATGGAGATCCATGGTTTTGAATAGGAATATCATGCAAATTCTTGTAGACTAATAGATGTTTTTGATAAAAGGGTAAAACGGGTTTTACAGGGACCCGAAACCACAAAGTTTACAAAGCAAAAAAAATGACACTAAAGTCCCACCAAAAAAATAGCTGCTCGAGTAAAGACCAGTAGCAACAAAACTAAAAGGACCAGAAAGGTCAAGAAGAAAGGAACAAAATAGAAAGCACAAAGAAAACCCCAGTCATTAATTCAGAGTCTTGAGGACAGACTCCGTCTCCGCCTCCAGATTCTACATATCTTTAACCCCCTTTTTAAAAGTTTGAATCATCTTCAGAGTAAGGGGGGCCTTGTGCTTCAAATTGGCTCTGGTTCTTTTGGAAATGCCAGCTTCCCTATCCCAGCTTTTATCCTCAGTTTCCTCTAGATCCACCACCAGAGACCCCTGTTGGGTTTTATCGAGCTTCTCAGTCATCGTGTTAATGATTATGGCATTGTGTCTTGCCATGCGGTTGTTTTGCTCAGCAACGGTTTTGATGGTATTTCATAAGTTCTTAGCTTTGGAGTCAATATTTTTTGTTACTATGATCCACTTCTTTCTTTTCCATCTCAGCAATCTTAGCGCCCATCTCATCAATCTTGCTTTGCAGGGCCCAGTTTTTAATTTCAGAGAAAGTCCAATCCAAGAGTTTGGAGTGGGACTCAAAGTTGGTTTTGGCAAGGTTTAGATAATCCAGAGAGGGCTCTTTTCAAGTATTAGGGCACATATTCTCAAGGTTAGGAGTAACAAGGGAGTTATCATTAAAGTGTATGTCCGGTAGAGGATCAGCACAAAGCTCAGTTTTGTTGGCATCAGACTTCTCTGACTCAAAGGACTCTTCGGAGTAGGAAACAAGGCTTTTGGCCTAGTTTTTCTTATCAAAAGAGCTGATCTTAAGGGAGGGGCTGTCAGGCTCAAGCTCAATGCAGGTTTTACCAGAATTCCTGGAAGGAACAACATGCAAGCTAGGGATATTTCTAGCCGGACTAGAGTTAGGCAAATAGTCCGAGCCACTGGGCTCAGTATCATCACTCTCAGAATCAAGGTTGGTTTCCAGAATAGCAGGAGTGGGCACATGGAGATATTCAACAATCAACCTTATTAACCCAGTATGCAGAATGGGGAATCTTTTAGGGTTTTTCTTATTGTCCTCCAAGCTTTTCTTCAAGGAGCAGTAAAGATAATAGGGGATAGAGACCCTTACCTTGTATCAGAAATGGTTAAGAAGAGCAAAGTGGTAGCCATAGACTTTTGTGAAGCGCCCGTCCATTGTAATGTACTCCATGATGACCTGTAGAACCTTTCTCCAAATAGCCTTTATGGTATCAACATCGAAGTAGTTGTTAGCAATTTTAACCATTCTTAGCCTTTCCTTGTCCTTTTTAGGAAATCTGATCACTACTTCATTAGAAAAAGCCCTATCCCTAAAGAACTTCTTCCCTTAAGTGGATAATCCCGTAACATCAGCAATAAGATTTTCGCTGAGTTCCACATTCCAACCAAATAGGGTCAATTTACCATCATTCCAATTTTTGGCAAAGAGATCCGTAGCCTCTTGGTGAGAGCCATGAAGCTTCTCTAGGAAGGGGATCAGCCCTCTGCTTTTAATCTTGTTCCAAACCTTGGCATTTTTCATGTGTATTTCGTAGTTGTCCGGCTCAGTTCACTTTTTGTCTCCTCCCATATCGGCCAACACAGTGAGGTAGACCCAAACACAAGCTTTACTAAAATTGGCCCCGCCAAATCTAAGAACCCACAAAGCATGCAGAGTTCTCTTGCAGATTACTCCACTAGGCTCGGTCCCATGCATTCTAATGATTGTGATGTGATAGATCCAACCTATCCTCATTAAAGGGATAACACGTCGCTTTTCCATGTGATTTATCATAATTTAATAGGGCACAAACATTAGAGTTTAGATCACTAATATTTAGCTAGGTACGCACTTCTTTACTCCTAACTCCTTCATTAGCAAAAAAGTTTGCAACAGCATTGGCTTCTCTATAAGCGTGTGATATTTTAACTTTTTCAAATTTAGCCAAGTTCAATATGGCTTCCTCAATCCATGAGTTGATGGTCCACGAGGGGGGAGACTTGCCACGGAGGCAGTCAATTATGTTTTTGGAATCTCCTTCAAGCCACAAATTTTTAATGTTAAGGCTTTGTGCTAAATTTATGATGTGATAAGTGCCAATTGCCTACGCCAGATGATTATTTTGAGAGCCAAGAGGCGAGGCAATCACTCCAATGAAATTTCCATAGGGGTCCCTTATAACTCCTCCATAGCCCACCGCCCCCGGATTGCCTTTAGTCAGGCCATCAAAGTTAGCTTTGATCCACCCATTTGGCGGAAAAGACCAACAAACTCCCTCTCTGTCCTTTTTGGCCTTCATAACAGAACTAGACAAATTTAGATTGATGTTCCATTCCTTAGCAACAATTAAATCATAGTATGAATACTCTGCATTCATGGTCTTCCTGTTCTTCTAGGCCACAGCATTGAAATTTTCCTTTAGGGGTCTGATAATTTTATCAAAGACAATATCCACAAAGGCTTCTTTGCCCCTAAAAATTATGTTGTTGCGTTCTTTCCAAAGGCCCCAAGCAATATGAGGAAAGGATAAATCCCAAAAAAACTTGAGCAAAGGATTCCTTGTCGGGGCTTTCCATTGAGAAAAGAGATCTTCAATGGACAAAGGGAAAACCCAAAGAAGGTTCCATAACTTGATGAATTTTTCTCAAAGAGAAGCAAAAAATGAGTAATGAAGGAATAAATGGCACACAGATTCAGCCTCCAACTTACAGAGAAAACATATATTTGGAGTTTGAAATCCGCGTTTACACAAGTTGTCAATCATGAGCACCTTATTTTGGAGAAGGATCCAAAAGAAGATATTAATTTTAGGTATCAGATGTTTGAACCAAGCTTTAGACCAGAAGGGAGGATGATCTAGAGAAGAAGTGATCCTGGAAAAAGTGGATGACACAGAAAAGTTGCCAGAGGGTTCATCGATCCAAACCACATGATCATCCAACTGCTCAGAACTAAGTCTAACAGCCATCAGCGAAGACTGGATGGGAGCCAAAGCCTGACTGACATTGCACAAGTCCACCCAATTACCATTCACTCTGTAATCTTTCACATAAGATCCAAACCGTGCCTTGCAATTCTCAGCCCATTCTCTGAAGGAGTTGATTTTTATCATGGGTTCCTTGAAAAGCCATCTGTCCTCCCAGAATCTGGTACGATTACCATTTCTCACTTGCCATCCAATACCATCCTCCACAATCTTTTTTCCAATGATTAAATTGTTCCAGCATATAGACCCTCTGGGAAGAAGGTGGGAGTCCTTCTTAATAATGGAAGAGCAATTGTTTTCTAGGTATTTGCTAGCCAAAATATCAATCCACTCCCCAGAAGAAGAGAAGATTCTCCAAATTTGTTTAGCTAAGAGGATTTTATTGACAGTTCTGATTCTTCTTAAGCCAAGTCCACCATTCTTTTTAGGTCTACAAACTAGATTCCAATCAATTAGGGGGAGTCTTTTATTTTCCTCAACACCCAACCAAAGAAATCTTTTTTGAATTTTTTCAATAGCCTCAGAAAATTTTGTAGGAATCTTAATAAGGCTCAGGGCATAGATAGGAAGATTCTGGAGAGAGGCTTTGAGGAATTGAAGCTTACCAGCTTGACTTAGTAGCTCTCCTTTCCAACTCGCAAGCTTCTTGCTGAATCTTTCCACCAACGAGAGCCAGAAAGACTCATGAGGTTTCATGCTTAAAGGAAGACCAAGGTAGGTGGCAGGAAAGGAATCCACCCTACAACCCAAAATTCTGGCAATTTTGGCCTGTCTATGAACCGGAGTATTAAAGAAGAATAGAGAACTTTTTTGATTGTTGATCAGCTGTCCTGAAGCTCTCCCATACTTGTCAAGCAACTGTTTTATAGATTTTCCTTCAGACACAGTAGCTTGACCCATAAGCATAGTGTCATCAACGAATTGTTGATGGGAGCACACCAGGTTGCCCGAGGAAGGTCTGAGACCAGAAAGAAATTTAAAGTCAACCAAATTTTTTAGATTCCTGCCTAAACTTTCAGCCATAATAGTGAATAAAATAGGAGATATAGGATCACCCTGCCTTAGACCTCTGGTACTCTTAAAAAAAGAGGTAGGGGATCCATTGACCATAATCGATATGGAAACTGTGGACACAAGTTGTTCCACCATTTGGATAACCCTATTATTAAAACCAAAAGCCTTTAAGATTTTAAATAAGAAATTCCAATCGACTCTATCATAGGCTTTTGAGATATCAAGCTTTAATAAGAAACCTTTGGTCTTCGACTCAACAAGGGAATGAATGTTCTCGTGAACCGTAACAATAGAATCAAGGATTTGTCTACCAGGAACAAAGCCATTCTGTTGAGGAGAAATCAAGGAGGGAAGAAAAGTTAAGAATCTAGAGGTTAAGACCTTAGAGATGATTTTATATAAAGAATTATAGAGACTGATGGGCCTAAAAGCCTCAAAGTTATTAGCTCCAAGTTTCTTGGGGATGAGAACTAAGAAAGTAGCATTTAATTCTTTTAAAAGACATCTGGATCCAAAAAATTCCTTAACAGCATTAACCACATCTTCTTCAACAATCTCCCATAGCCATTGAAAGAAAAATAAAGGGAAACCATCAGGACCTGGAGCTTTACTCCCGTCAAAGGAAAAGACAGCCCGCTTGACTTCCTCATTGGTGGGGATAGCTGTCAAAAAAGAGTTGTTTTCCTGGTTGATAATTCTTGGTATAGCCTCAACTAGCTGATCCTGCTCATTTTGGTTTATTTCATTACTTATCGAGAGAAGATATTTAAAGAAGTAGCTCGCCTGCTTTCTAATATCCTCTTCCTCCTCATACCTAGTTCCATTCACATCTATATGAGATATTCTGTTAATAGCTCTGTGTTTCGAAGCCGAAAGATGGAAGTACCTGTTGTTTCTATCTCCAGCTGACAGCCAAAGAGCTCTTGATCTTTATTTCCAGAACTCCTCCTCCTTTCCAATTATGTCGTGCATCTTCGTAAGGAGCTCATTCTCTTTTTCCTTAGTATCATTCAAGTAGCCCTCCTTCTGTATTTTGAATTGAATTTCTCCCAAATCCATTTGAAGATCGGACTTAATCTTAAAGATGTTCCCAAAAGATTCATTTTTCCATTTTTTTAAATTACATTTCACTTCCCTTAATTTTTTAGCAATTCTGAACATAGTAGTTCCTTGAATTCTTATATTCCACCATTTCCTTATTTCTTCTTTAAGAGCAGGATGAGAGATCCACATTTTTTCAAATCTAAAAGGAGTATTCTTCTTCTTTTTTATTGGATCCGTAGTGAAACTGATAGGAGAATGATCAGAACCGATTCTTGTGAGAGCTTTAAGGGAACAATAGTAATCAAAATACCAATGATTGGAGATCAAAGATCTATCTAATCTGACCTGTATGAGATCCATCCCCTTTCTACGATTGGACCAGGTGAAGGAGGCTCCATGAAGATCCAGATTAATCAGCCCTTGATTATCAATGAAATTCTGGAGGTCCTCTTTACTCTCCAAATTAATCTAGGATCCCCCAAATTTTTCACCGTTCATTAAGGGTGTGTTAAAATCCCCCATAACAATCCAAGCTTCTTTATCAAAAATCCTCCTAATGGTAGCTAATTCCAACCAAAAATATTTTCTCATTCCTTTTCCATTAGGAGCATATATGTTCATTTGAATCCAGCTGAAGTTATCTCTTATATGTGTGAATCTAGTAACTATGTGATTCGTACCTTCCAATATCGGATCTCCTTTGATGTTGTGGCTATTCCAGAAAGTAACAATGCCTCGCGAAGCGCCATTCAAGTTATTTCCCTGGTTACTGTAATATTGAAACAGTTTCATCTTTTCAATTTTCTCCTTAGACATTTTAGTTTCCTGAATTAAAAGAATGTCAAGTTTGTGATCTCTAACAAAATTGTGAAGAACATCCTACTTGTGGGGGCTATTTGTAAGAGTTATTGATGAACTCGAGCACCCAGGATCACCTACAAAACCAAGATAAACCTTCCACACGAGAGCAGCAAGAGATAGAATGCAGGAATATAGTGCAATAACAAAATGATGTTATATGACACACTAAATGATACAATATGCCTCAACTCTCCCTTGAATTGATTTGAGTTAATATGAACTCATCTAGACTAGATAGGAGCTAGACCTGAACTAGTTAGGAGGGAGAGGTGAGTGCAGAATATATAGTAGAATATGAGCAAATAATTCCAAGAGGGGTAATAACTCCCAAATAACCAAATTAGGTGGGAGTTATGCCTACTTGGAAAATGCCAAATAGGTGGCATAACCTACTCAAAAAGAGACAGATGAGTGGTTTTGTGAGGTGGCATATAAGGCCAAAAGAGGGTGTGAAACTCAACCACCCAAGTGTGAGTGGGAGCAACACATGTAATCGATGGATTATGCCACGTGTCCTCACATGAACCACATCTCCTATAACCTAAGGTATGCTTAATAATGTGTAGGAAAAATAATATTAAAAAAACCTACACTAACACCCCCCCTTAAGCATAGCTTAGGTGGGTGAAAGGATGAAAGAATGCAAAGATGCAAATATGGGTCCCGGCTACTAGGCCATGTTAGGTACCCATGTACAAAATACTCTCTCACAAATGGAGTAAAGGAGAAAACCCAGTGGGACAAAACTCCTCCCCAAAAGAAAACAAGTTTCCCAACACAAGAAGAATCCCATGCAAGGAAGAAGTCCCCTCCAAAATAGAAAGGATAGGAAAGACCATGTAGCCTTCCCCAAAGTAGTCAACTATGCCAATGGTTGAAGCTCGAAGCTGAATGTAGAACATGGTCCACGATCGTCGAACAATGTTCCTCCCCTTAGGAAGAAACAAAACCAAAGGTGTATGAAGAATGTCTTCCCATTCCTGAAAGGAATATGAAGGAAGAATGATGAAAATGTATGAAGTCTCTAAACTCTGCTCAAGTGTCTCCATGTTGATGTTGAAAGATGTCACCATCAAATCAAGTGTTCTAGGCCACACTGTAGAAGATGAAAATCCAGAACCTAGTGGAGATGGATGTAGAACAAAATTTGAAGACAAAGATATCTCCTTTGAAGACAAAGGCGCCTCCTCCAAATGTTGCTCAAAAGTATCCTCACTCATGTCAAAATGTGATGAATGATCATGTGGAGAATGAACAAAAGGATCCAAAGGTTCCTCCATAACAATTGAAGAAGAATCAACTTCATCAAAGAGAAGATGGATGTCATGAATAATGTCTCCCAAGTCTGAAATATGAGACTCTATGAACAAACCTGCAATGTCTGTCAAGTAGTCATCTGAAGTAGCTATGTCTGGAAGACAATGTGTATCTTGCTGCATTGAATCACAAGAAGCCATGAATGTAGCAATGCAAGTATCTTCAGATGCAATAGTAAATGGAGGAGAAGGAATACAAGGCTCAAGAACTGGATCACATGTGAGAATACCCAAGTTCAAGTAGCCAAAGTTCTCCTCAAAATCAAAGCTCACACTAGGAGTGTGATCAACAACCAAAGGATTAGAACCATCATCAGGTGCAAAGTCTAAAAAGGTATACAATCGAGATGCATGATCAACCACCCCAGTAGCAATTATCTCTCTGCTCTCCAAGTCTCTGATGATAACTAAATCAGGTGTGAATTCAACAGTCTTCCCTGTTCCACCATGAGTGATTTGATAGATGGAAAGAAGATTGTTTGAAAGATGAGGTACACACAAAACATCATTGAAAGTACCATCTCCAATATCAACAGATCCTTTCCCAATTACATCCATGTATGTATTATTTCCCATCATAATAGGTGGCATAGCACAAGGCTCAAAAGAAGAGAACATAGACTGTGTAGAAGCCATATGATGAGACGCTCCAGAATCTAGGAGCCATCTCCTTGATCCAAGACCTGTAGAAGCACAAAGAGCTTTACCTTTTGATTTACCTGCACCTGTAGTATGGCCCTTTTCCTTATCAAATTCTAAATTTTTGGAATTAGAAGAAGAAGCTGAATCAACCATTCGAGAAGGAAAATTGATGTTGTTCTTTGCTAAAAGATTCTTCAACTCATCAATTTGTTTTAAGTAACATTGATGTTCATCATGCCTAGATTTCTTGCAATATGCACAAGTGAGCTTCTCCTTCTTAGATGAATCCTCTTTTGAAGAGAATTTAGAGTCTACTTTAGAAGTAGATGAATATTTATTTGAATCTTTCTTTCTATCACCTTGGTTCTGTTGTTTCTTGTTTTGCTTATTAGTGCCTTGTTTTGCAGTCAAGGCTTGAGATTTGGAAGATTTAATAATGCCCATTTGAATCAATTTATCTTGCTCCTTTGTGAGATCAGTTGCAAACTCACTTAGAGAAGGCATAGTAAATCCTTTTCCTAAGGCTCTTTTCATTGCATGAAATGTAGAAACAAACACTGCATAATCAAGACCAAGTTTTGAAAGAATACTCAAAATCAATTGTGAGTCATCCTTTTTAACTCCACACTGCTCTAGCTGCAATCTTATGGCATTCAATTTAGTAAAGAAATCTTGAATGGTATCAAAATTGCATGGGCTCAATCCTATGAGCTCGTTCTCCAATGAATGTGCTCTCAAATCATCCTGTTTACCAAAGAGAGTATTCAAAGTATTCCACACTTCATTTGGTGATTTTGCAGACATAATATGAAAGCGTAGATCAGGAGATACAGCCATGCATAAGGTGCCAAAAGCTTCATCACACTTATTGAACCATTTAGGCTTATCTTCATCTTCTGTAGGTTCCTTATCAATACCCATTGTTATTCTATACAATTTTAACTTCCTTAAGTGAATTTCCATTTCATTTTTCCACTCAAAGTAATTGTATGGTGTGAGTAGAGGAACCGATTTATCCATTTTAGATTGTTGTAGCAATGTGAGAGAAAAAATGCAAGAAGAACACACATAGACACCCCCCTTTTTCACTCAAAGAAGAATCCCCCCCAACAAAAAATTATTTGGCACTTTATAAATTAGTGCGTTTACAATGCTGGAGTTGTTTTCCAAAGTTTTTCAAGTGTCCAAAATGGACTCAAATACTGAAAGTATAATTAAATATCAAAATTAGAACTTCAAAATAGCACCAAAGTATAGTGCTCAAAAAAATATCAACTTTCAAAAAAATAATCACCTCGATCCGAGGTCATATCTGAAAGTTATAGCCGTTTGAAGTTTCAAAAATGAGAACTGTTCTTCAGATCTGCTGATAAAACTGATTTTCTGAAGCATCCGGATTACTTGAGAAAAAATGGATCACACCACTGCAAAGCCTGCAAAATTCTACCTCAAATCAAAAAAAAATTCTCTGAAAAAAGAGCTCGTATGACTGAATTATGGCCCTCCAAAGCTTGACTGCAAAATCAAAAATGCAATTGAAGAGGGGGTCTACTGAAATGTTCCGATTTAGTTTCTGCAAAATATGTAACCTGTATGCAGAAAATAGCAACGACCCAGATGGTTTTTTTCTTCTACGAACAAAACCCAGATGACGGATTTTCTTCAAAGTATACAAAAAATGTGGATCTAGTGTAAAACAACGCCTTTAGAAACATAAAACGACCCCAACAACCAAAAAAAATGACATGAAAAGGTAGAATCAACTACTTAAGACAAGAAAAGGCATGCTGCAACCTGCAATACTGATTAAAAACTCACAAATCTCTCAAATTTGAGAAGGGGTTTGCAAATCTGACGCTCTGATACCATGTAAGAGTTATTGATGAACTCGAGCACCCAGGATCACCTACAAAACCAAGATAAACCTTCCACACGAGAGCAGCAAGAGATAGAATGCAGGAATATAGTGCAATAACAAAATGATGTTATATGACACACTAAATGATACAATATGCCTCAACTCTCCCTTGAATTGATTTGAGTTAATATGAACTCATCTAGACTAGATAGGAGCTAGACCTGAACTAGTTAGGAGGGAGAGGTGAGTGCAGAATATATAGTAGAATATGGGCAAATAATTCCAAGAGGGGTAATAACTCCCAAATAACCAAATTAGGTGGGAGTTATGCCTACTTGGAAAATGCCAAATAGGTGGCATAACCTACTCAAAAAGAGACAGATGAGTGGTTTTGTGAGGTGGCATATAAGGCCAAAAGAGGGTGTGAAACTCAACCACCCAAGTGTGAGTGGGAGCAACACATGTAATCGATGGATTATGCCACGTGTCCTCACATGAACCACATCTCCTATAACCTAAGGTATGCTTAATAATGTGTAGGAAAAATAATATTAAAAAAACCTACACTAACACTATTGAGTCCCCTGATATTCCAGGACATAATCTTCATTATATTCCGAGGGAGTTAAGACATTCCGGGATGGTTTTCTGAGCTCCATCCGCTATATCCTGAAAGCTATTCAGCTCTCTTTTCTTTTTTGAAGACTTTTTACCTATTGAATTATTTACTGCTCCACAATCTACCTTAACTCTTGATCTAGTAGAAATGCCACTTGGGGTCTTCCCTTGTTTTTTTTTTTCAGTCTTCTTCTTTGATGTATTCTCTTCTTTATCAGTCTCATCTTGACTGTCTGTCTCTCTACTAGATTCCCAATCCTTTTCATTTGGTATTCTTTGTTCCCAAGGTAAGGTGTCCATATTACCATTCTCTTGACAAAACAAGACAATACTGGATAGATTAACCGAGTAATCCTATTTTTCAAGGGATTCTAAAACCGTAACAGTGGAGTTGGGATCTGTCAGGTGCTCTACACACATAGGGGGAAGATTATCAGAAAACGGGGAGAGAAGAGGGATTTTCATAACCAAGGAAGGCCCTCACTAGAAATATCCTCCAGACCCAGGATCTCTTCATTTTTATCGAAAGGGACTGTCATTTGGGATAAGGAGGGAGAAAGGTTTCAATCTCCATCACTAGCTAGGGTGCCCTCATTAGAACCCCTTTCCTTTCAAGGAGACACTTTAACAAGATTCAAATTATGAGGATCATTAGGGATCTCACCTTTATACTCCAAGACCACCTCAATCTCTGAGGAGCTTTTCTGAATATCGGCTTCTATGTTTTCCAATTCTTGCTCTTTATTTTCCCTCTTTTCTTCTCCTGAGTCATTCTTTTTTTTTTTCCATTCATTTTTTCCAGGTTCTGCTGGTTTTTCTTTCTCTGAAGTAGCATTTAAAGGGCATTTTTTTGCCCAATGACTAGATTTCCTACACTTCAAACAGGCAAACAGGATGGTTTCAAACTCTATATTCTGTTCCCAAGAACCCAGTTTAGATTGTATCTCAATCAATGATGGTAAATCTGCTTCCTGTGGAACTCCCACACATATCCTTGCAAAAACCAATCTCTTTCTAGCAGTTGTCATTGTGTCAATCGAAAGGAGCTCACCAAAGGAGCTTGCAATACCATGGAATATGTCTTCACTCCAGTACTCCAGGGGCAGGCCTGGAAGTCTAACCCAGACTGGGACATTCTCAAAGATGGAGTCTGATAGATCCAAGTGGCAGGACCATTTCTTTAGAGCCAGGGAAGATTTCCCTATCACCCAAGGACCTCCACCTCTTACAGCAGTGATGTCCTCTTTGCAAGTAAATTCAAAAGCAAAAAAACCCTTTGGAAGAGCAGCAACTGAGACTTTCCCACTGGTTCTCCATTTATTTTTAACAAACTCCCTGACCACTTCAATATTTGGTCTAGGGCCCATGAACTTCCCAAACAGAGTTCATTCCATTAGGGCTATATTATGGTCTATGATCAGATCTGGAATGGAAATAGCAAACTTACCTCTAGTAGGGGATGAGATATTTTGCATTGGAGGGAAGGAAGACTTTCCATTAGGTTTTACCCCAAATAGAGAGGTCTAGGTTTTGCGATTGCCTCCAAAACCGCCTGTGGTCCCCACTCCCCCTCTATCTTTCTCATTTTTACCAGTGGAAGAAGCAGTAGGGATATTCTCTGAATTTTCCTTTCCCCCAAGTTCCATCTATATTTTGTCTCTGGATTCCACATCATCCTACTCATCCTTACCTTGCTTCTGACTTGATTCCAGCTCCTGATTCAACTGTCGGTTTTCTGATCTTGCTCCACTTTCGATTCCGATTCCATTGCTTTGAATTTTGAACTCCTTTTTCTGCCGCCCGTGTCTGTGCTCATGATCCGCCATCCCCAACACATTTTGAAAGCAATTTGCAATTGTAGAAAGTGTTTTTTTTTTCCTGAAGCATTTGTAAATTGTTTTAAGCTACATAAAGCTTAATTTTTTGTTATTTAGTTTTTCCTCCAAATGTTTTCAAGTGAATTGATTTTTTTTTAAGTTGCTACATTGGGCAGTTTGAATTTTAAAACCCCCTTGTCTAGATCTACACCAAATTGAAAATATTATATACTAAACTTGTTATGAGCCAAAAAAAATCATATCAAGACAAATTATATATAGTAAATAGATATTAGAGATATTGATCACAAGCTACACTAAATGATTTTATTGTTCTTTCCCCAACTCGTAGTGCAGCAGAGCCACTTTCAGAAGAATCTCTCTTTCCTGTTGTCAATTGTCATTCATTTTTTCTCTGGCTTTACTTTCCTCTGGGTCACAATTTCCTGGACTTTACATGTAGAACATTCTAATGTTTTAATTCTATCATGCTCACGGTCACCTCAATTTTTTAGTTCTTTCTCAATCATACATATCCACTTTCAAAAGAATCTTCCTTTCCTACACTCAATTGTCATTTATTTTTTGAATTTTCTCTTGCTTTACTTTCCATTGGGTCACTATTTCCTCGACTTTGCATGTGACACATTCTAATGCTTTAATTCTATCATGCTCACATTCACCTCATTTTTTAATTCTTTCCCAATCATTCATACATATCAAGAGCCACTATGGGCACCGCCATTTGGCATCTCAGTTATGGTCATTATCATATTTTGTTTACTCATACCTCTCATTGGCTGGGTACTATTAGCATTAACCTTCCTGCTCACCTTATTCCATTTGATCCTAATCCAACATTAGCTTTTATGGAAAAGTAAACTTTTATGCTTAATCCATGGTTTAAAACATGGTCACTAGTATAAATGGTTTGGAGGTGAATGTTGCTTCTTGCAAATAAGACTGATGCTTGTATGTTTTCCATGGATGAAACTTGTAAAAATACTAATACAGACTTGTAATTTATAGTCATATGATGCTATGATGTGCAGTTTATGCCTATCATGTCTAAAAGCATTGTTGTGAGGTTGGTGTACATGTAAATCTATTTATGATGAGTGAAAGAGGTATTGAGAAGGCTATTTGGTCCCTATGCATCATGATTTATGTGGTCCAAAATACCCTATCAATTGTAATAATTTTCATAGGTTGGATATAAGTAGGGTTGTACAAAATTTATTATCTTACATAATGCTTGTTTATTGAAAGGACTTATGATATTACACCCATAGTGAAAAGGTGTCAATCATAACAAATCATTGGTTTTAAAAATATTTCAATAGAAATTCATATAACGGTATAATAGATATTTGTATACTTTAGAAGAATACCTGAACATTTTTTTCCAGAGAGTTGTGAGACAACGATCAAGTTCCTTTGAAATAGAACATAACAAAAGGATTCTTCAAAGGTACCTGAAAATAATACCAAAGTAATTTTTTTAAATGGTCATCCTTATCATAGTATAGTAACTTCCAATTGAAACTCTATGATACATTACTATTTGAATTTTGTCATCTACATCATCTATTGTATGGTAACCGTATGTAGTCATGCATCTGTTTAGGTGGAAGTTTTACCACAAACATAATAGTTGTTGTTCATTGGGTAGCAAGAAATTAGGTTTGTTTTATATCAAATTTAATTTAATTATGTGTACCATATGTTTGAATGTAGAGAAATTGAATTAGGTAATATATTAATAAACACATATCTATAATGTGTATACATACATACATCTACATGAACACATGCATAAATTAAGCAACACAGACATGAGCATATGTATACATGCAAACATTTACAAATTAAGTATAAAGATACCTGGGGATAAATTTCTATTTAAAAGAACTATTTTTCCTATGGTTGTGTCTACGTATAGGAGTTGACATTATTCTCTATATAAGAATGAGAAGACATTGTAAAAGGACATAATTAATTGTCCATATGTTCAAAAATTTGGAGTGGCTCACCTCTGAGATTTAGTCGTTCTATTTATTGGGAGTACTGGAACAAAATTGGTTTTATTTTGTTTCAAATTTCCAGATTCTAGTTTGGTTAATTTCAGTGATATCAAAGTGTTGTACTCATAATAAAGTTTATAGCCAAACTGAAAGCCTATACAAATTTTTGTGTGGATTTTTTTTCCAAAATATAAATGAAGAGGCTATTTTTACCAAAAATAGTTATTAATTATTTGCTTCAGCTGATAAGCTCATCTAGTAGACCAAGAAAAATTTTCACTTTCAAATTACCAAAAACAATTATTAATTATTAGGAACCATGAAGAAAATCAAAGTTGAAATAGTAATTGGAGCAAAAGAAGATATTAGGGTGGTTCGTAAGTCCTCACAATTCACCAGTATACACTCCCTCACAAATGTTAAAATGTGTGTTATTTCCAAGCAAGCTTTATAAGAAGATAGATAGTGTTTCTTTGAAACTGTCTAATCTTTACAATGTATTTTCATGTATATTAAAGAAAATATGGATGTCTACACTTCTTGAAAAGAGATTTTTGATTTAAAAGACAAACTATCATTTTAATAGCTCTAGAAAATATTATGAAAACAAGACTACAAAGCATTTCCAAATGTGTTGCAGTTTGGAGCCAAACCAACTCTCAAATATTTAAATTTTAGGATTGTAATTCAATCACAATCACATTTCAATACATGATAGAGGAAGCCCAATTTTTTATCTTGACTGAAATTGGATCAAAACTCCGGTCATGCAAACAACATTTGTGACAACACCTTAACAATCTATATATATATATATATATATATATATATATATATATATATATATATATATATATATATAATAAGGATTATTTTTGAGGTAATAAGAAATTAAAAGGTAGGCATTATTCATTGGCCTTGAATGTATTGGGAAAATGGGTTAAGTTTTACGGTGGTATTGATGTGTGCATGGATTTTTTTAAACAAAGGAATACAATTGAATATTGTTTAAAAATAGTATTTTTTAATAGACTATATTTGAATTTATTTGATAAATGTTTATAGTTTTGATTTTTTTTATTTAGGGTCTTTGTTTAAGTGCATTAGTTATTCCAACGATCAAAGAGAGCCCTATCTGAGCTATTCAACTCCTTTTAAGGAACTTTTTTCCTATGGTATGGCACGTGTTTCATTGCTTCTCTTGCCTACTTTTATCCTCCACACCCCACAACAAGAATTACGAAAAAAAAATGTTTTATCTGGTTTCCTAGTAAGTGTGTTGATAATGAATTTACTTTCATGTACCAATCTAATTCGGAATCAATCAAAAGAGTAATAGTCATTAATTTTGAATATAGTAGAGACCTAATAGTAAATCAAATATGCAAGTGACAACTACGATTTTCAGGCTTATTTCTTGATTAATTCTGTAATTGGAAAAATCTCAATACATCCTTCTTTTGCAATATCAGGAGTCATTGGTACTAATGTTGGTACAAAAGGAGGAGCATCTGATGCTATTGCAGTTGGAGAGAAGGCAACTAGCTCCATTTTATGATCAAAGCTTTTTAGTAGTGCTTAGACTAGACTTGTTGTTGGTTGTTTGCACACTTTAACTAGACCTGATTACCTTGCTGCTCTTGCTCCCCTTTCAATTGGTCATAGAAGGATGGAAAGTGATGCAGTGGGAGTTTTTTGGGGGTGTGTTCATGATGTTGGACAAGTTATTTTTGGTATTCTCTTTCTGATATTGAAAGATAAATTGCACATCAAGAGCTTCTTCACTCATGGGGAGCTTGAGTTGTGACATTACTCATTATTGGGGTATGGGCATTAGGTAGGCCTCACAAATACTTGAACCTTGTGTGGCTCTAGAGAGTGGTCATCATCAAGAAAATATATTGGAGTCTATTCCTACTCTTCAAACTAGCAAAAAAAATTCCAGATTTGCAACCTTTGCAACAGGAATAGTGCATGGCTTGTAGCCAAATGCACTTCTTATGATTTTACTTTCCCTTGCACTACCTTCTAGTTTAGTTGGAGGAGCTTTTCTCTTAATTTTTTTGCTTGGAACTATCATGACAATGGGTGTTTACACTACATTTATTGGGTCTTGCAGCGATGCACTAAAAACAAAAGTTCCAAGGATAACAGAGCGAATGTCATGGGGTTCTTCACTTATAGAAATTTCTCTTGGTGGAGAAATTCTCTTGAGTGTATCTATAGGAATCAATCTTTCTAGTATATGATTCAAAAATTCTTTAACCCAGTTGTTACTTATATAGCACCTAAGCTATATTTTCTTATCTTTGATTCTTTGTCAAGTTTTTGTTGTATTTTTTCAAGTGGAATCAACAATTAATACACATTTTCAAATTTTAAACTGCATTCAAATTACAAATTATATTGAACACTCATATTTATGGCTATTTAACCATTCAACGTATCAAGTCAATTATAAAAGGAAAAGTCATGATCAAAACAACTCTTAAGGAGAGCAAGTTTTATGGACCTTTCTTCAGAATAATATAGCTAGCTCTTTTATTCCTAAGAGCATTACATGAATTAAAACTAACAGAACATGAAAAAAATTATTCAAAAAATTAAAAAAAACTTCCTAGCAAATTCCAGTTCAATTTAGAGGCAAAGTTCCATATTTGGAAGTAATTACATTCCTTGCATCTTTGAAACTATACTTTGTTCTTCCTTATAGTTTTTTAGGAGGATACTCATTACATTTAATTCTTTTCACATGAAACAATTATTTTTTAATCTGATCTAATATTAATGCCATGGAAGCATGGTATATTGTTCATTATTTTTGTTCTTGAGGGAATTGATTAGTCTGTTGTTGGTTTTTTTATTAATACAATTCCAACAAAAGATCGGAATCCCTTGAAGCCAGACAAATAAGCTCTAAAATCAAAGGGATGATAAAAATGTCTTCATGTTGAGTATGAACTTCAATCAACCAGATAAAGAATAGACACCCGTAAGATCTCCATGATAGAGTTTCTCTACAACTAAACATTTCAGACCACTAAAATGAATGAAAAAATTCAGATGAAGAGTTTAATTACATAAGTTGCTAAACATTTTTCAAACTCAAGTTGGCAAGCATAATCTATGTGATAAGAAAAGAATTTTATTTGAAGTGTGAATTAAAATCAATTAGAGTTTCTAAAGTTAGAACAAGAGCAATACACCTTTTCCAACCATTATTAGGAGACAATTTTTTTAGAGACTACCACAAAATACTAAGGATTTTGGAAAGAGATAATCACACAAATATTGGGAAACTTCAACAAGAAAAAAACTGAAACATATGTTGTCAGGCCGATGCCTCTAAACCCTCTATTAAATTTAAAGAAAGTAAAGTTACTCATCTACAGAAATTAGGGAAATTACAACAACAAAATTGACCTCTATGAAGAGATTTAAAACCCCAGTTCTGCCTTTGCAAGACAATTATGCATTCACCTGTAAATAATACAACACAAAAAAAATCACATAATTAGAAATGGGTGTGGAGTTTCTAAAAGGAACATTTCATAATAGAGTAAGAATGAATATTATTCAATGTTCAGAAACTCCAAACATACTAGATTTCAATATGACTTCTTTTCAAATATTTTTTACGCTTTAATTTTCATCAAAGTTAAGCACATTGACTTTAAAAAACAACTGATTTAAAACTCTGCTATTGCTAACAAACATAGGTAGAGTCTACATTATTCTCAAATTCAGAACAAACATACTTACTATGAGAGGTGACATATGATAAAGTGACTTTGGGCTTAGGTGGAAGGAAGAGGGTTCATTTTGAGACAAGGTATAGAAATATAAGAATAAGGGTACGACTATTCTACAATTGAATATAGTCAACAAAAGATGCAATTATGAATAGGGAGTTGGCCCTGAACTCAAATTTCTTGGTGGCTATGGGAGCAATTAATTTTACTGTTTCACTTTCATGCATAAAAAGCTGCTCTGAAGTTGTTGAAACAACCTTAGGTAAGAAGCAAGAGGCACATGATTCAAGTATAGTTATTCTTGATCCAGGAATCAGTTGTGTTGCACCCACATAGAGTCTTCTGCAGCTATGTGAAGATTTAAAAAAGAAGTGGACGGGTGCCAAATTGTGGAGGTTGAAAAGAAGCCTGCACATCCAAACAAAAGAACACTACAAAGCCCAAGCCCTGTGTGATGTTATGCCAAAGGCTAAGTTTTGAAGAAAAAGTCGTGAAAATTAGAGGACATATAAGAGGATGAAAGCTTGTGTGATGCTATACAAAGGCTAAGTTGTGAAGAAAGAAGTCATGAAAAATAGAGGACATATAAGAGGATGGAAGAGGCGTTGTCATATGTGTTATTTCAAACCCTAGCATTGCCCTTTCTGTTGTCTCTTTGTTTTTTTTCCTATATGGAGATGATACATGACGTGTGAAGAGAATAAACCCAAATGCTAAAGCCAATCAACAAAAGATGCCTCTGGCTAAAAAATCTTCAATGCTGGAGAGAGCTTGTGAAAAGCAATATCAAATATAAAAGTGAGATTCGATATAATGAAGGAGGTTAGAATGTAGCAATAGAAGCAATGAATGGAGCCCTTGTAAGAATGACAAAAGAACAAACTAAAGAGGCATTACCATCAATCACAAATTAAGGAAAGACCATTCACTGACCTCTCTCAAACCGCTCTCCTTCTCTGTTAATGCCTACAACTGTCTTTCAATCGTCCTTGATTTGCTTGCATAGGGTAAACTAAAAAATAATGCTTATTCAAAAAACCGTGGAGAACACAATGGAACGAAAGCTTTGCTTTTAAAGAACACCATGGCGGTGAGGTTATCACAGTGCTATTGTGTTAACTATAGTTTTTTTTTGCATGGAAATCCAACAACGGTGCTGCTAATATGGCATGTGAAGTGCAGTCTTGCAGTGCAATTCTGAAGTGCAAAATTCTGCGATGAAGTGCAATTTTCAACAAAATTCCGGTGAAGTGCAGTCTTGAGCAAAATTCCGATGAATTTGTCTCAGGCGTGAGACTTTTCTTATAGGAAAAGCCCACAATTAAGAGCCTATCGGCTAATTACATTATTGATTTTTTTGAAAATCATGCAAAAAATATATATATATGTTAAGTGCTCCTTTACTTCAAACTCAAATGATCATCTTGCACTTGACACCCAAATCTAATTTCAATCGCATGACTCCTTTGATCATTAGGTCGATTGACTTTAAGTCAAGACCATGGGCATTATTAATGGGCAACGTCTACCCAGCCCCAGGAATGCACCGGGGCATGGATGCATGCTGCATACCTTAACTTGCACAGCTGTGCACAGACTATGCTTATGTAGGTGTACGAATGACAGCCCTTTGTATTTGTCGTATCTTTTTAAAATTTTGTTGTCAGTCTCTTTGGTGAATATTTAAATGCAGTCATAAGGTACAATGCAAACTAACTTTTTATTGACTTATGATTAGTAAAAAATTTACTCTTTTAATTTTTTTTAAGCTTATGAATAATTAAAATAATTTACTGTTTTCAATTGTTTAAAAGTGATTTAAATTTAGCTTTAAATTAGAGTTTAAATTAAGTATGATTTATTTATAATTTAACATATTCTACTATAAATATTATTAAATATAAATTAAAAGAATTAACATTATAATTTATTTACATTTTTATTGTTTACAATTAAAATTTACTAAAATATATTTATTGCAACACTAAATACTATTATTTAAAATAATATAAAAATTTATACAATGTTAAATTTTAAGTATTATGTTTAAATTATATTTAAATAAAAAAATTAAATATAAGTATTCAATAATAGTATATTAAATGTTTAAATATATAATTATTTTTAAGTTTAGATTGTAAAGAATTAGATTGTTGAAGTCTTTAAATTATATTTAATTTTTTTTATAAATTATTTATACATTTATTAAAATATCATATTCTTATATAAACATTTGTATGTTTAGTCATATTTTAAGAATGGTTTAAACTTAATACTTATTATTCTTTTAGTTTAACATTTAGTGATTATGGTCTTGTTTAAGTCTTTTAAAAAAAAAAAAAATTAGTTTACACTCCTCTTTAAATAAAAAAGAAATTATAAGAATGAATTTTATCAAATCTTTTATACCATTTAAATATAAAAAATTAAAATTTATTTGAATGTATTTTTTGCAACACTAAATAATATTATCTAAAATAATTTAAAGATTTATAAAATGTAAAAAATTATAAAAACTATAAAATAGTTTAGTGTTGTATAGATCTTTGTAGTTTTTATAAAATTTTGCATTGTACAAATCTTTAAATTATTTTAGATAATAGTATTTAGTGTTGCAACAAATATATTCAAGTAAATTTTAATTATTTATATTTAAATGGTATAAAAGATTTTATAAAATTCATTCTTATAAACTTTTTTAATTTAAAAAGAAGTGTAAACTAAATTAATTATTTTTATAAGAGTGAATTTTATATCATTTTAAAAAAACTATTAAAAATATTTTTGTTTACAATATTTAAACAAGACCAATAATGACTAAATCTTAAATTAAAAGAATTATAAATATCAAGTTTAAACAATTCTTAAACTATGACTAAACATACAAACAATTATATAAGAATGTGATATTTTAATAAATGTATAAATAATTTATAAAAAAAAAAAACACTAAATATAATTTAAGGACTTAAACAATATAATTCTTTACTCTTTAAACTTAAAAAATAATTATATATTTAAACATTTAATATACTATTATCATACTTATATTTAGTTTTTTTATTTAAATATAAGTTAAAATTAATATTTAAAATTTAACATTGTATAAATATATTCAAGTAAATTTTTATTGTTATGAAAATGTAAACAAATTATAATTTTAATTCTTTTAATTTATATTTAATAATATTTATAATAGAATATGTTAAATTATAAATAAATTATACTTAATTTAAACTCTAATTTATAAAAGCTAAATTTAAATCACTTTTAAACAATTGAAAACAGTAAATTATTTTAATTATTCATAAGCTTAAAAAAATTAAAATAGTAAATGTTTTACTAATCATAAGTCAATCAAAAGTTATTTTGCATTATACCTTATGACTGCATTTAAATATTCACCAAAGGGACTGACAACAAAATTTTAAAAAAATACGGCAAATACGGAGGGTTGTCATTCGTACGCCTACTTAAGCATAGTCTGCACAGCCGTGCAAGTTAAGGTATGTAGCATGCATCCATGCCCCAGTGCATTCCTGGGGCTGGGTAGATGTTGCCCTATTAATGTGGAATGATTTTTGTTTAAAATATAGTAAAAAAAGACACTCATCGGACGAGGGCTTTGAGTTAAATGCATCAAACCCTAATCACTCCTCATTCGTCACTTTGCACTTTCTGGAGAAAACTTGTTGCGCTACCATGGTAGATAGGGTCTGAGCTTGAACTTATGTTGTTTCTGGATTTTTACCATGGAGATTCTAAAGGAAAATGTGTGGTAAGTCTATTTTTGGATGGGAAACGCAAAAACTCCTCATATTTCATGTATTTCTGAAGCATCTTATGGCTTCTAAGCCACAACCAATGTCATATCTTCCTAATGTATTTTGTTTCCAAACTTTGTTGAATCTCTCCTTTGTGTTTGATGTCGCCATTGGGTAGTCTTGGCTTTGAGCTTGATATTCTAGTGAATCTGGAGCTTCTCGAGGCCAAAATGTTGTCAGGAAACCTAAAAACTCTACATTCTCCCATTACAAGTGAGCTCTTCAGTATCCAATATTTAGCCATTGTTGTGTATGCACTTTGAAATTATGAAAAGCTTTACACCTGCAGCTTATTTAAGTGTTTTCTCTCTGATAAAGTTAAAATTGATGGATCTTCAAGTATTCGTGCCCTTCTCATATGATATAAAAAACAAAATATGAGTATTCTCCTTTATTCTTAGCTTAATCAAGGATTCCAAGATATCGACATAGTCTCTTGTTGCACTTTGAAATTGTTGAAAGCTTTACACCTTAATTGCACTTTGAGTTTGCTAATCATAATGTCTAGATTATCCTGCCAATGTGAAGCTCTGCTCTTTGAGATATCGAGCTTCTTATTTCCTGACTATTATGACACTAACTACTTTTGATTTATCATTGCAATAAAACTTAGACATCCTCCATTCGACGTATATGGTTCCTTTTTTTGTGTGTTTGACCTGATCTTTGTATGCCTTGATTCAGTTATTGAAATGAAGCTCAAAAATTCTTCATTATTTGTAGTCGCCCCCATGTAAACTCTAAGTAAAAATGATGTAGCTTTATTTTGTAAAATAATGAGTAAAAATCCCTAACTTGGTCGGCCAAGTTAGGGCTCAATAAATAAACAAAAATGGTAAGCAACTCTAACTCGGGCTTATCATTCATCTCACTTCAGTTTACTCATTTCTTTATGTTCACTGGCATGCTAGAGTTTGAGCTCTCTTCCTGTGAGCTCTCATGCTTTGAGCATATCACCTTATTACCACTATGATTTTGCTGTGATGATCTTTTATCATGCCAATAGTCCTACATATGATTGTGACTCTTCATGCATTTAAGAGTAAATTTCCTTTTATATTGTGAGAGATTACACTTTCTTAATGTTGCTCCTGGTAACTTATATTAGTCTTGTCATTATGGAGGTTGTTCATTGTTCTTTCCGAGACATAATAGTTGTCCCTTAAGGATTGTATTTGGTGTTGTGCTTCTTTTTGTTGTTATTATGGCCAAAGTATCTACTTCTCCACTCAACATATGACTTGTTGCGAGACATTTAGTTTGCATGGCTGATATTCTTGATTCTCATGGGTTGTTCTCAAATACATGATGATTTCTCTTTATTGTTGACTGTGACAATGCATGGACTGCTTCCTTATATGCATTGTTGTATTTTAAACATTCTAAGTTTATCTAAAATGTACTCTCCCAACTGCTATGAGATTGATGCCCCTTTTGTTATTATGGTGAGTGTTCATTGAAAATGTAAGCAAACGACTGTTGTAATCTACCGATATGTAATAATGTACTCTCTTCTACTGATATGTAATAATGTACTCTCTTGTAAATGAGAGGATACAATATGTTGAGATCGACCCTTGTGGGAGCCCATTGATTTCCATATATTGAAATTTTGAATATGATGAACCAACAATAAAAAATGTACCTGTACCTACACACCGAACAAACATGTTAGATAAAATAGATACATCTCTTGATGATTTTCTTTAGATATCTTGGATTTAGCTATTCATTTTATTTTTTTTGATCAGTTATGAGGTAGCAAGTGATTCCTTGATTAGATATGTATAGAATAATGAATAGAACCCTAAGCTCTAACATCAACCTTATTTCACCCTTACATATTTCTCTCTTGAAGATGCACTTGGACAACTCAACAATGAGATTCATCATTCATCAAGCAATGACGGGTCCCATCTTTAATTCTATGCATCTCCTTTTCTTGCATTTACTTGCTACTTTATATATTTTTAGATACAATTACTCCGGCAACTTGTGTGGGATATTTTGAGTACTTTTTTTTATCTTCAATGAACAAGACAACAACATTGTATATGTAACATTAGAATAAATCTGTGATAAGATCTGCAACTAGAACAAACAATTGTTAATCCTAATCTAAATCAAAACTAATCTAAAATCTAACAATAAAGAATGAATATGAAAACATGATAAAAACTAAACAAACTAAATTGATCTCACCGAATATGCATTCATCCCTTCGAATTATCTCCATTGCTCTTCTCCATTTTGCCTTTTTAGTATTCTTGCCCTCAGATTTATGTGTTTGAATGCAAGTATAGCTGTGTTGAATGTCTAAGCAAAATATCGAAGAATGGTCTCTTCTCAAAAATGACTGATTTCGGGAGGAGGAATAATGATAATGATAGGCCATTTTATAGATTTGGTGTTTTCGAACGATCGGCTCAGATTGAAAGAGAGATCGACGGATGAGATTGATGAATGTCATGCGATGTGAGTTCTGTCTCAAATAGAACACGAGTTAGAACATGAGTCAGGAAAGACTAAAAATAGAAGAAGATCTTAATCTTCAGTTAAGAATCTTCGAAAATAGAAGAAATAGACTCTGAATGTCAAAGACAAAGTCAAAACTTGAAGATGAGGAATTCGAATGCATAATTAAATTAATTAATTAAATAAAGATATTTAATTAATATATGCATACATGCATATGAGTTAGAACTAGTTAATCGACTAGTTGTGACGGAGAGTCTTCCTGCAGAGATGATTAGCAGCTCAATTCAGAGATAACTCGAGAACTAAAAATAGATCTTGAGTTAGAAGGTGAGTGAATGATTTAGATAACTGAATGATAGAGGAATGTGACTTAAATGAATTAAATATTAATTTAATTCAACATTCAAAAATAAAAGATTTAATTAAATAAATAAAGATAATTTATTTAATTTAACTTTTGAAAAGGGTGGAATTGAATAATTAAATAATAAATATTTAATTATAGTTGAAAAGGAGGTTAAATGAATAATTAAATAAAGATATTTAATTATAGTTGACATATGATAAAAAGAGGGTTTAATTAAATAATACATTATTTAATTATGAAAGAGGATTTAAGTAGTTAGGGACATAATTAAACAAATATAATTTATTTAATTAATCAATTTGAATAAAGATTAATGACAAATTAATGAATTAATTAAAAAGACATATTTAATTAATAGAGGAAATATGTGTTAGAAAGGTAATTAAATAATAAACATTATTTAATCATGACCATGGACTATAGAAAATTATGTCGATTATGTACTCGCAAGCCTAGACCAATTTTAGGTATCTACAGTTTGCCCATCTTTGATACAATGTTGTTATGACACTATGTCAAAGAAAATATGCCCCAGTCGTGCCTCAGCGTGAAATGGGTTAGGGTATGCCCCAGTGAAACGGAGAATGACGAGGAGGTAGTGGTATGCCCCCTCGAGAGGATAGGCGGATTTAAAGAACATGAGTGTGCTCTCGAAATGGATAGATAATGGTGGTGAAGATGCAAAAAAGAAGAAATATTAGCATGGATGATTGCAGAATGTTAGTAAAAAACAATTAAATTTGATTGATTGAGAAAAAGACATAATCTTTGATATATTGCCAAATACGCTATACTTGCTTGTTATCATCATTGAGCGGGACATGACATAGATGGATAGTACACACTATGATATGAGATAGACCATAGTGTACAAAGTTATCCACCTGTGAAAAACAGACAGTCGTAAGGAGTGTCTTAACTCAGACTAAGGACAAGATGCCCCAGTCGTTTGGTCAAGACAAACCATAGACAGTAGACAAATAAAAGATGGGTCATGAGACATCATTGCTCCTCTAAATCCTTGATAGGACATCCTTGAGGAAACTAGTAACATGACTCAAAAACCAATGTTAAAAAGATAGTTGATAGACATCAGCCAAAGAAAAAGAATCCTGAGATGTCATTGCTTCTCTAAATCCTTCAAGGGACATCCTTGAGAAAGCTAGTAATAGGATCTTGCACAAATCGATAAAAAGATAAGACAAAATAAGATATAAAATCATAAAGCCAAATAAATGTATTTGCCAAAACTTGATCTTGTGGGATTGTTTGATGTCGATGTGTGACATAGCGTAATGTGAGAGAATGACACATACCGCATAAGATGTTGAGTCTGGTTTCGACTTGGTGACTTCTGTATAAGGCATGACAAAGCCTGATTTCAGTAAGACACATGTCGTATAAGACATTGGAGTCTGATGACGTTGAGGTGACAAGCCACATGAGACTATGACAAATTTGATGACGTCTGTTGACAAGAAAGACATATCTTGTTTAAGACATAGGTTGATCATTTTGACAATGTGTTTGATATTGACTTGATGATAGTTTGAGATATCTTTCCTTGTTAATGCATGACTTGTTTTGATTCTTTGACTGATAAAAGTGTGTTTGTAGACAGTGTTTGACATGAGATGATACCTTAAAAATGATATGCAACTTGTGTGATAGTGATTGTGAATGAACCCTATTGGACTGACCTAGTGTGGTCTCAGGAGCTCATCAATTGATTAGCCTTGCCTACGTTGTACACGCAGAGACCTCATAGTTCGACACGACCAATGCCTTTGAATATACAAAGTGTCATGATTTAATGTGTGTGATACATGACAAACCTAGACTGACAGACCTAATGCCTCGGGGGCACATCGATTGATGGCCTTGCCTACGTCCCAGTCACAGAGGCAACGTAGTTCAACTATGTCTACGACTGACTTAACATGACCGACTTGACATGATTGACTAGACATGACTGACTTGACATGACATAACTGACTTGACACTGTTTTTGGGATTTTCTGACATTTTTTGTTTTTTGGATTTTTGGAATTTTCTAATGTTTTTGGGATTTTTCAGGACATTTTTGATGGTGTGACATTATGTACAAAGTGTTAGGGCACAGAACAAGGATTTGCCCCCAATCAGGAATATGATTTGGAAGATGGAGTGGGTAATGTGATGGAATGGACGTTTAGATGTCAATCATTCCAAATGATGGATAAGACAACTATTTATTATGAGTGATGGTGAAAAAGTCTGATTTGAATGATGGTAGACAAAAGAGTGAGCTTGACTACACATGGCGCCTGTTTGCCAAGTTTTCACCATGGTACTTATCCATAGCACCACCGAAGCGGTTTTCACTAGTGGACGGATTTATTTCTCTTTACTTTTTTTATTTTCTCAAAAAAACATTGGTGTTACAAAGACGCCTGTTTGCCAGGTTTTCATCAAGGTAACCATTTTTTTGTTTTTTTGTTTTTTTGTATTTTTCCAAATTAAGACACGGATTCTCAGAGACTTAAGCGTAGAACCTCTTTAGATGTAGACTGTTGATAGGGGACAAAATTGGTTCTCCTTCAGGAGTAGAGAGTTGGTACGCTCCTGATCCAAAGGCTTTTGTGACAATATACGGCCCCAACCAGTTAGGTTCAAACTTTCCTGGTTTCTCGCGTTCAGCTTGGTTCTTAGGATTCTCCATTAATACCAAGTCACCAATGTCAAAGTGTCTATTGAGAACCTTCCTGTTGTAACTACGACGAAGATGATTCTAATATGCTTGTAAATGATCTAATGCTTTTTGTCTTCGTTCATCCAGCAATTCTAGCTCTTATAACCTAGAGACACGGTAGTCTTTATCGTCGATATGACCCTTCAAGGATACCCACAGAGAAGGTATTTCAACCTCAATAGGTAAGATAGCTTTGGACCCAAATACGAGGGAATATGGAGTGGTGCCAGTGGGAGTACAGATGCTTGTGCGATAAGCCCATAAGGCAGGATTAAGCTGTAGGTGCCAGTCACGACCAACATCATTAACAGTCTTCTTAAGGATTCTAACAATAGTCTTATTAGACGCCTCAGCTTGGCCATTACCTTTTGGGTAATATGGGGTGGAAAAATGGTGTTTGATGTCGAATTCTTCACATAAATGGTGTACTTCTTGGTTCTTGAATGGGCAGCCATTGTCTGTGATTATGGATTGAGGCACACCATACCGACAAATGATATAGTTTAGGATAAACTTAGATATTTGTGTGTTGGTTATGTATGTCATGGGGATGGCTTCGATCCATTTGGTGAAGTATTCGGTAGTGGTGATGATGAATTTGTGGCCATTGGATGATGAAGGGTGTATCTTACCTATGAGGTCAAGTCCCCATTGGGCGAAAGGCCATGGTGAAGTAATTGGATGAAGCTCCTGCGCTGGTGCTCTTATCAAGTCTCCATGTATTTGACATTGTCTACACTTCTTTACAAAGATGTATGAATCTGTCTCCATAGTAGGCCAATATTAACCTAATCTCATAATCTTATGGGCTAGAGTGGGACCACTTGAATGAGATCTGCATATACCCTCGTGTATCGCTTGCAAAGTTGTTTGTGCTTCCTCAGCATCAAGACATCTCATTAGGGCGTTATCTAAGGTACGTCTATACAGGTTTTCTCCGATGATGGTGTACTTAGCTAACTTTCGGATGAAGGTTCGACGTTGGTTATTGGACAAATCTTGAGGTAGGGTTTGGTTAGTGAGGTAATCGAATATGTCTTTATACCAAGGAGGCGTAGGACCAACAATGGTACACACTATCGCAGTATTAAGGACATCATAAGTGGGGATCAAAAGTTGTTCAACCAGAAACTTGAACTTAGGCACATTACTTGGAATATCCAACAAAGAACCCACGGTTGCCATTACATCTGCAGCTCTATTCTGGATACGTGGTATTTGTTGAAAAGTTATGTCATTGAAATACTATTTGAAACTGTCAGCCATTCTCTTATAAGGTGCAAGCTTCTCATCCTTAGTCTCGTAATCATCATTCACCTATCGGATTACCAGTTGAGAGTCGCCAAAGACATGTAGGCTCTTAATGTTCCATTGAGCTGCCATTTTTAAACCTGTCACTAAGGCTTCGTATTCTGCTATATTATTGGTACAAGGGAATGCAATCCTGAATGATTTACGAATGGTATCACCTTGAGGTGTGACAAATAAGATACCAGCCCATGAACCACGATTTGTATGTGATACATCAAAGTACAGTTTCCACTCAGTTTTAACATCAAGGTTGAACAGAAATTCATCTGGAAAATCTGCTACTAATGGATGATCTGCCTTTATAGGTGCGTCTGCCAGTTGATCTGCAATGACTTTTCATTTTATTGCCTTCCTTTCAACATAATGAATATCATACTCACTAAGTATCATAACCCATTTAGCCAATCGGCCTGTTAAAGCTGCCTTACTTAGGAGGTATTTAAGTGGATCAATTTTTGCAATCAACATGGTTTGTCGATTCAGCATATAGTGCCTAAGTTTTTGGGTAGCAAAGACTACCGCAAGACAGGCACATTCTATGTTGCTATAATTCAATTCATAGCCCACTAAGTTTCGACTGATATAATAAACCGTTCTCTCACGACCTTGATCATCGTGTTGTGCGAGAAGAGCCCCTAATGCCGACTGAGTTGCTGAGATGTAAAGTATCAATGGTTTCCCCTCTGTAGGTGGCATTAAGACTGGTGGAGTAAGCAAATAGTCCTTGATTTGTTGGAAGGCCTCTTGACATTTAGGTCTCCACACAAATGGAACTCCTTTCTTGAGTAAATGCTGAAATTGATGTATTTTATCCACCAGTTGTACTATGAAACGCCTAATGGACTGTAATTTTCCCTGTAGGGTTCTGAGTTGACCAATGTTGGTTGGAGGAGGCATTTCTATGATTTCTCTTACCTTTTCTGGATCTACTTCAATGCCTCTGCGAGAGATGAAATACCCTAACAGCTTCCCTTATTTCACTCCTAAGACACACTTCGGATTTAGCCTGACATTGTAGTTTTCTAACCTCTGGAATATCTTGTCTAACACTTTCAAATGATCTTCCCTTGTTTCTAACTTGGCTATTATATCATCTACATAATCTTCCATGAATGTATGTACAAATTCATGAAAAATCGTGGTCATTGCTCATTGGTAAGTGGCTCCTGCATTCTTAAAGCCAAATGGCATAACATTCCAATAGTATGTGCCCCATGGACACGTGAAAATTGTCTTATGTTGATCTTTAGGTGCTATCTTTATCTGGTTGTATCCAAAGAAACCATCCATAAGGGATAGCATCTCATATCCTGTAGTAAGGTATACTATCATGTCGATATTTGGCAATGGGAAGTCATCTTTAGGACATGCCTTGTTGATGTCTCTAAAGTCAGTGCAAATACAAATGCCCCCAGTTGGCTTAGTCATTGGTACAAGATTCGATCAATCTACATAGTCTATTGTCCTTATGAATCCTACATCCAGAAGTTTCTTAAGTTCTACCTTGACCAATAGAGCAATTTGCGGATGCATCTTCCTCAACTTCTGTTTGACTAGTTTGATACCTGGCTGTAATGGTAAATGATGTAGTATTAGATATGGATCCAGCCCAAGCATGTCAGCATACGACCATGCGAAGTTTACTTGTCTCTTTTTGAAGAAGTCCTTGAATTCATGTTGTTTTGTTTCTGTCAAAGAAGCTGCAAAATATACTATTTGAGGATTCTCTTCTGTACCTATGTTGACTGCAACAGCTTCTTCCACTAGCATGGGTGAAGTTTCTTGTGCAATAGGGAGAATATTTAAACCTCTATCCTCGGGTGCCTCAGAGAGGTTTTCGCCCTCGGATATGTCCGTTATTTTGAATTTTTCTTTGTCCAAAGGCGCCTTTCGGTTTTCACCTAGGGACTCATCATTTTTATTTTTATTTTCATTTTTGCGACTAGAGGTGTAAATAGACTCCCCGAAATATGCTTTATCATCCAAGTCTATGGTAAAACCTGCCTTATGATCCCCTCTAGGTATACCTTCTCTAAGTCCCATGAACTCAGCAATTGCTTTGGCATTCTCGAATGTATCTATGATAGGTGTACCTTGTTGATCCCGGTCAATAAGTTTAGGATATACAAGGGGCATGTCATCATCGGAGTTTGTAAGGGTAGCTGCTGATAAGGTGAATATGGAATGGTTGACATGGTCATAGAAGTTTTGGACTAACTCCTTCTTGTTCTTCCTCCTAGGGGTAGGTATACTTAGTTGTGGGAAAATGGTGAGGGAAGATTCTTCAGAATATGGCTTGTCAGGTGCCCAAGATGCATGTTCAAGGGTTTCCCAATAATAGTTCTCTTGCCATTTTACTTTGGACAAGTGTTTCTTAGGACAAGGACTAGACTGTTTCGGTACAGGTTTCACATTGAGGTCCAACTCTCCAAATAAGGCATCTATGTTCATAGTACTAGTAGATGAGAGGGACTCCCATTCACCATCGCTTGAGTAAGGGGATTCATCATAGACTGGAGGTTTGTCGTAAACTGGAGGTGTATCAGAAACTAGGGGTTTGTCGTAAACAGGGGGTTTATCATAAACTACGTGAAATGGTTCATGAGATGTCTCGATGTCTGGGTAATCATTCACTTCCTCTTGAAGCGTTGACGAGGTACCAAGAAACCCAATTCTAAGCGGTTGACACCCTAGCCCTAGATATTTCGGTCGTGGGTAGATAGTAATCGGTTTTGTCCTTCCATTTTGATATAGCCCTAACCCACTGTGCCCGTCATAGCCTTCCTTTTGCATTATCTTGAATCCTTTTCCATATTAGTCCTTGGCTATTTGAATAGACGAGGAGGGGTATTCATGTTCTTCTTGATACAACCAGGAATCAGCTTGATCCACTATTTCTTCACTTAACTCTCCCCATTTTGTCAATGTCGTTGTAGGGGGAACATGAAATGTGACAATTGACTGTCTTCTATCCGCCATGGGTAGGCCATATGCCTTAGGTGGAATTAGTTCAGTAAAACAGTATGATTCCTTAATATTATATTCACCACAGCCTTTGTCTTGGATCTCGAGTTTTGGAGTGGATGATGGTGGTTTGAATGAAATGGACTTAGTGAGACATGATGGGTCAACGTACTAGGATAAAGTGGATGATGAAGCCTGTTGATTAACAAGCACTTGTCATTGTGGAAGATCCCTTAGGCTTGTACAATACTGGAAAGGATCCGGATCACCATCAATGGTGATCTTTGTGCCATTATAGGGAAACTTGAGACACTGGTGGTATGTGGAAGGTACAGCTTTCATTGCGTGTATCCAAGGTCTACCTAACAACAAGTTGTATGGAAGGGTGAGATCCAAGACTTGGAAGCTGGTGTTCATGATTGCTGGGCCAATTCGAATAGGGAGTGTGACAACTCCTTTGGACGATCTTTCCTCATCATCGTAAGCCTTCATGACTATACTCTTAGAGGTATCTACACAGTCTTTCGAGAATCCTTATGCCTTAACCAACTTTAGGGTACATAGGTTCAAACCTGCTCCTCCGTCTACCAAGAATCATCGAACTTTTTTTTGATGGACTAAGACTTCAAGATGTAAGGGGTCATTATGATTTGACTTTTCAGTTGAGTAGTCTTGTTGTGAAAATGTAGCATGATGTGAGTTGGTCAAATATCCCACCATCTCTTCGAAACGATTGACATCTAAGTCTGTAGGAACAGTTGTATTCTGTAGAGCTTTGTCAAGAATGGACCGATCTTGAGGTGATAAGGTCAACAATTCCAAGATAGATATTTGCGCGGGGGTTTTACTCAATTGATCGAGAAGGTTGTACTTGAACTTGGAATTCTGCGTAGATGGCTCAGAAGAAGGACCAGGAATAGTAATCTTAGTTTTGCGTGTGGTTATATTACATTCTGGATGCTTCTTGATGCTGAAAGTATTGACATTCTCATTTGCAGCTCGAAGGTGATTTATGATCTTTCCTTTACCATAGTCATACTTGGTATTGTTATAGTTGGCCGATGGATTATTCTGGGGTCCCGAACTAGAGGCTTTTCCTTTTGCGTGGTCATGTAACAGGTCCATGAAGACTTTATGATCACTGTTCTTAGTGTTTTTCTGCCCACCAACCTCTATGGTTCCATTTTCAACAAAGTCTTGTATAATGTTCTTTAATTGGCGACATTGTTGGAGGTTGTGCCCTTTCGTTTGATGATAGTCACAAAAAGCATTATCGACCCACCAAGAAGGTTTGAACTGTCCAGGATCATACTCTCTTGGTTCTAAAGGTTTGATAAGATTGTGTTTGACCAATTCTTTGAAGACTACCTCGATTGGTTGCCCTGAAGGTGTAAATTCTCACATTGGAAATCTCCTTTGTTGTGGCCTTTGCTGTTGTGAATTTTAGACATAGTTAGTCATTTGCTCAGGACTGTTCATCATGTCTTCTTGTTGATTGTATCCTCTAAGGGAGATAACCGGTCTAGTATGTATGTGCTTAGCATCAACTATGTCGTCATTCATGACATTCTTGTTCGTAGACCAGAACTTGTTTCTATCATTCGACACATTTTGATGTTGGACAATTGGGCTCTTGCCTGGTACTTTGATTTCGCCTTTGTCAATAAGATCCTTTTCAAGGATGATCCCCTTTTGTACCAAGTCAATGAATGAAGTGCAACAGTGTACCCGTAAGTCACCTCTCAGTTTGGGGTTGATGTTTTCGAGGAAGATAGTGACCTTTTGTTTTTCAGGTATTTTGATGGGACAGCGGCTAGCTAGACTTCTCCATCTCTGGAAGAAAGTGATGAAGGTCTCACCATCTTCTTGTGTCATGTGGTACAAATTTTCTATGGTTACTTCGTTGTCTATGTTAAAGGCAAAATGTTCGACAAACTTTTCAGCCAATTCCACCCAGGATCGTATACCGTATGGCAATTTGGAAAACCATTCCAACGATATCCCCATGAGGGTTCATGGAAATAGGTGCATCAAGTAAGTGGGGTCATACGATATGTCCATGCATGTCATTGAGAATTCTCTAATATGTTCTAAAGGATTCTTCCTCCCATTATACTTAGGCAAATTTGGTATAATCTATCCATGGGGGAAAGGTGAAATATAGAGTGCTTTGTCAAATGGGCATGGACATAGGTATTGTGCTAATATAGTTCGTTTGCCTGACATAGACATGTCATCCATCTTTTGTTGTAGATTCTGCATTTGGTTTTGAAGGATGTCGACTTGTGTCAAGGACATGGTGTTCGTGTTATTTGGATCAATGTAGATGTTCTGATATGCCATGTTTTGTGATGGGTTATGATTGAGTGAGGGAATATATCCTGTCAAAATATTCTGATTCAGGATAGGGATATTTCCTGTCTAAATGGTTTGATTTGGTATAGGAATGCTTCCTATCTAAATTGTCTGATTTGGAATAGAAATGCTTCCTGTCTGGATTGTCTGACTTGGTATAGGTATATTTCCTCGAACTTTGGTTCTCTTACCAGTCGTGTTGGTGCCAAAGGGGTTGGAGGAAGTTCCTCCCACAGTGAATTGTAAACATTGTGTTATGTTAAAAGGAGTTGTGTTTACAATTGACGATGTTTGTGTTGGTATACATGTTGGTATCACTGCAGTTATTTGGGGAATAGACACAGTAGATGTCACAATTTGTGTTGGTTGAGTTGACTGTGTTGCCAAAGAATGGACATCAAATCCTGGAGGTAGTGTGGCACCTTCTACTAGAAATTTTTCTAAATAGCGTTGTGGATCATTTAGCAAACACTCATCCATGAAGGATGAAAACTCAGGATCTTGAACTGCTACATCTATGTCTTCTATGTAAATTTGCCCATGTGTGTCCCTAGTGACATGTTTTTCAAGTAAAGATTTGTGTGGGCGTTTGCTGCCTAACGCTTGGTTTCCGAACAGATTGATGAATTCGTTGGGGTCTGTCATTGCTTTCTATTTCTTTTTGGACCTTGTTTCGACCATGAAAAAGTTTGCTCAAAATGGGTAATGCAGACTATGTCTAAAACTTATATGACCTATGTCTATGTTTTTGGATTTTTTTGACAATAAGGATGTTGCTAAAGATCTAAAATGACATATGACTGGACGGACAATATGCAAAATTCTAAGTGGACTAATGATGAAAAATGAGTCTAAGACGGGTATAGCCTACCACCTAATGGAATAAATGCATGCAAAAAATTGTTTTTGATGAAGGAACCTAAACGTATGACAAGGACAGTATGACAATGTGAATTTTCCAAAGACAAGGAAAGTTATCTAGTCCGTGATTTGCAACTTCCTAGGGAGTACCTATATGCATGCAAATTAGGATGATTATGACTAAGACGTTTACTGTGACCAAGACGTATATGACACCTAATGATGGTAGCTAAGATGTATATGACTCCTAATGATGGTAAACTAAGACGTATATGACGCCTAATGATGCAAGGTTTTCGAGAAAATTTAACTAGTTTCTAATCCAAGGTTGATCCTAAAAAACCTAAAGCAAATAGTGACAAAGATGTTTCAGACTCAGCTCGCAGTTTTTTGAAAAAAATTTGTTGACAGGCAGATGCGGTTCACCTAACAGTTGCGGTTTTTCTTCTGACAGATGTGGGTTTTCTAATAGATGCAGTTTTCTAACTGACAGATGCGATTTAACAGGACACATGCGGGTTTTTAACTGATAGATGCAATTTACAACGACACATGTGGTTTTTGAACTGATAGATGCGGTTTGCATGCACACATGCGACTCATAATGTGACAATTGCGACTCGTAATATGCAGACTGTGAAAAGTGAATTTTTTGACAGCAAGATGTTGTGTTTCCCCTAACAGATGTGACTCGCTATGACACATGCGGTGTTTAAACTGACAATTGCGACTCTGTTTTCTGACACTTGAATTTTTCCCAAAAGTTATTTGACTGACTTTGTTTGTTTGATCAAGATTTTGACGAATACAACAAAGAGAAAACATAGCAATCAATGTATCTTTCGTTTTTGTGATGTAAGGACTGTTAAGACTCGAAAACATGTACAACCTAGGCTTTTAGGACAATACTTGTTGAGTTCTTACTTGGATTTCTCTAGCTATGCATATTTATGGCGAATGACTAGTAGCTTGACCCCGCTGGCTCCCCTCCATGGCACTCACTTATACGGGGCAGCCAAGCTACTGTACCCATGAAACTCCCATGGCATACATTTCATTTCCACACATAAACCGTAAAAATGTAAGACGGCTTCACAAGGCCAACCTTGTTGCGCCAACAAGTAGGTAGGATTTTGGTAACTCTACAACAAGGTGTTTAATAAGGGCATTCCATTCATGGGACACTATCCAACGTCAGCGAGAGTCCATTGTTGTCCATCTCGTCAGAATAGTGCACGTGATTCTTGGGGTTTCCCCAAGAATCCACTTTTATATATTGGCTGGAAGTCGCTTGGCTTTAGCGTGCTATCGGTCTGAGTCATCTTGGGGTGAGTACTTTTTCCCACCAAGACAGGCCCAAGTTCTAGAGTCAACAACCATTTCTCTTACACCCAGGATCGCATGACTGCACAAGGGGAGAGGATACTTCGGTGTACTAAATCATAAGGGTTTACAGATATGTGCAAAGCACCAAACAAATAAGACAGTGGTTCTTTTTATTCCAAATGACGATTTTCTATCTATCAAACAGAAAATTCATTTTAATCCCACACAATGATTATTTATCTACCAAACAAAAGCTTATTTAAATAAATTAACACAAAGGCATTAGGTCCTGCATGCAATTTATCAGTAGTTCATGGTCTTCAGCTTTCGTCCTGTGGAAAAATTGTCTTAGGTTTGTAAATGTCTTCAAAGCTTCGTCTTGCAAAAACTATGTTATTCCCCTTTAACACAATTGAAATCAACCATTAGCGAAAATCAAAACAACTTCAAAAGCGAAAATGAAAAATATGGATGCATAGAAATCAATGAAAAAGATGAAAAAATTTTACCAGTCAGATGCGGCTTTTGAAGCCATAGATGCGGCTCGCGAAATTGTTGAAAGGCGAATGCAATTCGTAACTTCGTGGATGTGGTTCGTGATGGCAGATGCATCACTATTTTTGATAGATGTAGCTCACAAATACAGATGCGTTGTTTTCCTTAAAAAATGCGGTAGGTCGTACGAAAATTTGCAAAAAAATAGAAAATAGAAAAAGGAAAAATGGAAAAAAGAAAAATAGATGCGCGGATTTTGAAGTGGGTTCACGGCGGGTTCACCAAATGTAACATTAGAATAAATCTGTGATAAGATCTGCAACTAGAACAAACAATTGTTAATCCTAATCTAAATCAAAACTAATCTAAAATCTAACAATAAAGAACGAATATGAAAACATGATAAAAACTAAACAAACTAAATTGATCTCACCGAATATGCATTCATCCCTTCGAATTATCTCCATTGCTCTTCTCCATTTTGCCTTTTTAGTATTCTTGCCCTTAGATTTCTGTGTTTGAATGCAAGTATAGCTGTGTTGAATGTCTAAGCAAAATATCGAAGAATGGTCTCTTCTCAAAAATGACTGATTTCGGGAGGAGGAATAATGATAATGACAGACCATTTTATAGATTTTGTGTTTTCGAACGATCAGCTCAGATTGAAAGAGAGATCGACGAATGAGATTGATGAATGTCATGCGATGTGAGTTCTGTCTCAGATAGAACGCGAGTTAGAACATGAGTCAAGAAAGACTAAAAATAGAAGAAGATCTTAATCTTCAGTTAAGAATCTTTGAAAATAGAAGAAATAGACTTTGAATGTCAAAGACAAAGTTAGAACTCGAAGATGAGGAATTCGAATGCATAATTAAATAAAGATATTTAATTAATATATGCATACATGCATATGAGTTAGCACTAGTTAATCGACTAGTTGTGATGGAGAGTCTTCCTGCAGAGATGATTAGCAGCTCAATTCAGAGATAACTCGAGAACTAAAAATAGATCTTGAGTCAGAAGGTGAGTGAATGATTTAGATAACTGAATGATAGAGGAATGTGACTTAAATGAATTAAATGTGAATTAAATATTAATTTAATTCAACATTCAAAAATAAAAGATTTAATTAAATAAATAAAGATAATTTATTTAATTTAACTTTTGAAAAGGGTGGAATTGAATAATTAAATAATAAATATTTAATTATAGTTGAAAAGGAGGTTAAATGAATAATTAAATAAAGATATTTAATTATAGTTGACATATGATAAAAATAGGGTTTAATTAAATAATACATTATTTAATTATGAAAGAGGATTTAATTAGTTAGGGACATAATTAAACAAATATAATTTATTTAATTAACCAATTTGAATAAAGATTAATGACGAATTAATGATTTAATTAAAAAGAGATATTTAATTAATAGAGGAAATATGTGTTAGAAAGGTAATTAAATAATAAACATTATTTAATCATGACCATGGACTATAGAAAATTATGTCGATTATGTACTCGCAAGCGTAGACCAATTTTAGGTATCTACAGTATACATTTACATTTCTAAATGAATAAAATACAAAATTATCATGCAACTTTTGTAATCTCTTTATGTTATAAAATATTGCACAATAAAAACTAAACTTCATTTGAAAACTTTATATGCAAATGATAATGATTAGTAGAATTTTATTGTAATACCTTTCACCTTAGAAGTAGTCAGCTGTTCCAGCTCTACCAAAATGAGTTGTAGGTTAATTTTTGGTAACAATAAATATGTGATCAAAGATCTCCTTTTAGGAGGGATGAGATGGATAATCCAACAATTTGAAACCACGCCTTGATTGATGATGATGAGCAAGATGATACTTTTGAGCTTATCATATGAGATGATGTGGGGTGGCTCTATATTTCTAGGTGTAGTGCACAATTGGGAGATGCCCTTCATTTTATGAATTAGACCCTCTCAAGGAGCCACCAATAGCTAAGAGAGATGATGTATAGTATATTGTCATTTCATTGACTCGCTCTAATGAATCCTAGTCGATGAGGAGTTATAGGATGGTGAAGATGGTATAATGTAATGATTTTGTTGATTTGACTCTAAGGCTTTTATATTATGGTTTTGTATGTGAATAATGATAATCATGATATGAAAGGAGCATTGTAGTTTCATTGATTTCTTCGATCATTGAGAAACCTAAGGTGTCCCAATTATGCCAATGGGAAAGATCATGAGAGATCATGGACATGCAAGGTAGTATGATCCATTGTTTGATCTTGTTAGATAGTCATGTGAAGTTTGTATCAATGTGGCCACTGAGTGTGGTACATATTAACATGAGTGGGGCAAGGCCATCTCTATGCTAAAAGTCTTAGATGTGAGCAAAGACACCATTTAGGATGAGAGGGATAACCTAGATGTAAGGTTGGACTAGTGGGAGGCTTAAAGGGTGATGTTCATACTTTCAAGCAATTTACCATGACTATGGATTTGACTTAGGAGTTGGATGAGGCATGAGTCACTACATGGGCCATTTAGATGGAGGTGGCCAACATACATGAGGAGATTGGATGCCTATCAGGTGTACGCTCACATGAGAGGTCTAGATTTAGGTCTCAATAAAGGACACATATGAGGACTTGTGATAATGAGTGAAGTGGGGTAAGGGAGGGGTTATCTAGGGAGCCTCCCCTATGTAGTCATATATTTATGATATTGTTAATTGGAACTCTTTGTTTATGTTGGACTTCTTATGATTTTTTGGTGTTGGACTTTTTATAGCTCATGTGATTTGACATGGTTTTATATTATTATAGTATGAATGTTTGCATTTATGGTTTATGGTTCAGACTTAGTTTAGACTTGGGTTTGGTATATTTGAACATTATGATCATGACAAATGTATATGGTATGGTTTAGACTTAGATTGTTTTCATCTATTATGATTTTTCTATGTGTTTATGATTCATTTGTATCCATGTGTATGTGAAGAATTATCATGGATAATTGATACTTACACACATTTATCTTTGGTAATCAATGAATCCTGAATAATATTATGAGATCCTAAAAAGATAAATCAATCAATATACCAAAAGAAATCCCATAATCATAATCACTTTTAATAAATGAATGAGAATTTACTCTATTCTCATGAGAATTTACTCTATCATTATATTTTCTATATATCTACTTCTAATTATTTCAAACAAAGATTATTTAACATTACTACTTCTCACCATAAAATGTAAACATAATGCTTACTCCAAATCTTCTTTCATCATTATTGAATGATATATCATGATGTTATTTGTATCCGATAACGACCAAAGATGAAAAGTAATTATGTAGTTTCATATAGGCTTTTAGACGAAGGATTTAGCCGGTAAGCAGTTTTAAACAAAATTTCTAAGAGAAAGGATTTGGCGGGAAAGCACTTTGACGAAATATCAGCTTAATTTATCAAAAAAGCTTATAATATAAAAAAAATAAAAATTACAAAGACGAAGAGAAGTTAATTTATTTTGAGGCAAACAATTAACGTACTGGGGATGTAGCTCAGATGGTAGAGCGCTCGCTTAGCATGCGAGAGGTACGGGGATCGATACCCCGCATCTCCAACTGAAAAGCTCCCTTTCTATAAAGGAGCATTTTAAATGCAATGAGGTTAAAGCTTTCAGATGGTAGATAAATGTTTTGGAGAATATATGCAAGTTTCCAAACACCTGGACTCGATTATTCCAGCCCCTTATTATGTTTTGCTGTTTGAATTTTAGTGAAGATAAAAAGAGAAGCACGCCCACAAATATTAATTTCTAAAAGCAAACAGCCAGCGACGTATTTCCCGAGATTCCAACATAAAGATAAAAAGTTCGGTGTCAGCATGTCAACAAAACAAAGTTTTCATACCACTTCCGTCGCCGGGATTTGAACCCGGGTCGTCTGGGTGAAAGCCAGATATCCTAACCGGACTAGACGACAACGGACATACAGTGAATTTAATTTCAAACACTATTACTACTAAGCTGGTATCGTACCAAATTAACTCTTGATACTTTTACTTCCTTTCTCTGCATTAACTTCTAATCTTCTTCAACCTATTTTTTCATCAGAAATCTTAGGTCGCTTTCTATCATATATATTCCTCTTTCTCCAACCCAATTTCTCTACATTTATGTTGAATCTCTTAGTTGTGTTGGATAATGAGATTTAAATTGAGTTTATATTTTATTATTTTTTTAAAATTTTGTTTCTGATTTTTTCAAATTAATTAGTTATTATTCTTATATATGCATTTAAGAATTATTATAGTCAATATTTTTTTACATGTATAAACACATGAAGATTAAATAAAATATTTACAAAAAATCATCATTTTAAGTCAAATCATCTATGCTCTTTGTTTTTCCTCTTAGAAAATTCACATACTTCCTATAATTTTCTTCTATCTTAGCCAAGCTTAATGCAATACCACTTAATGCACAAAGTACATTAGATATGAGAGTAATTCATTATGTTCTAATCGTGGGTGAATTATCAGTGATAACTTTAAGAAACCTCCCTCTAAAAAAGATTAAAATCTTGGCAAAGTTTTAATTTTTTTAGGAAAAAATATTAAATTCTATTGGCGAATCTTTCATTTTTTTTGAAAAAAATATTAATTTTATTGGCTATTTTTTTATATCACTAAAATTTTGTAGAAAATTTTGGCGAATCTTGAAAATAATAAAAAATGCATTAATTATGATGGCGAATCTATCCAATCTAAAAATAATTCTCATGGAAAAGTAGGGGCCTGATGATCAAAATTATCAATGGGTTGAAGGGGTAGACCATAATATTTTCTTTCCACCATTGTTTTAAATTATAATATAATGGCCCTCATTGTATTTTGTAAGAAAAAATGTACCCATGATCTGTAATTCTCATGGTTCTTAAAGTTTCTTTTAGATCATTGATCTAATGACCCTCGTTCTACTATGTAAGGTAAATTTTATCCATAATCTATAATGCTCATGAGACCCAAAATTGTGGGCCCCATGAGCATTACAGATCATGGGTACATTTTATCTCATGGAATACAACAAGGGCCATTAGATTATATTATAAATCAATGGTGGAAACTAAATATTAGAAGTATGGTCCTAAAGAAACTAATAGTTATGATATACTATTGGCGAATTAATATAGATTTCTACTATAATTTATAAAATTTAGGCGAATCTGATCTAATCATGTATCAAATATTGTGGTGAATTTTTGAGTTAAATTTTTTAGTAAAATAAATTATTTGGCGATTTAAATAATACTATAATAAAATTTCGTAAAAATGTGGTGATTCATGTCACGTTTTAGCTCGAACTATTAGCCAATTTTGGATTCCCAAATTTCAACTATTAGTCAATTGACGAATATTAGCCACTAAAAAAATCACTGTGAATTATTATTGCAAACTTTAAACTCTCACATGTGATAAACCATACCCACTCGGAGCCTCTCCCCATCTCCTCCCCTTACACCAAATAAGTTCATCATATAATCTATAGGTTAGAGAAACTAATGCTCTTCAATAATTTCCACATACTCTAATTTAATAATTGGGCTATGTGAATACATGAGAACTTACCTATAGCTTTTAAATAACAATATTAAATCCATACTAGTATATAAGCATATAATCTAAAAGGGTTTGGATGATAGCTCACACTTTCAAGTAATTAGTTCCAAAATGAAGGTTTCTTTCTTAAAATATTATATAAAAGAGACAAGCATAGTATGTCTATCTATGAACAAGACTTAAATGCTATAACCCAAGATGTATCATAGAGTAAGAGGTAAGGAATATATCATACTTTTTTTTACTATGTCCACACAAGTATTTTGAAAAATATTCTTCCAATAATATTCTCTTTCATGTATAATGTATACTTCCAAGAAGGATACTCTAAAATAGTGCTCAAACCAAGGTTATCATTAAAAGAAAGTAGTGTTAAACTATAACACTACCTTAAATTAGACTACTCTTGCATTAACATTATAAAAGATAATTTGTTCTCCATAGAATGACCAGGATATATCATAAAAAAATCAATTTACGTGAGGTATTTACTATAGAGCCAAAATAAATCAATATAAGGGTAATTATTTAAAAATATATATATAGTTGAATAATTGAGATGGGTTAGACCTAATGGCTATTAGTGTGTTTGGTTATTATATAAAAACACAAATTTGCCTCTTATTACATGTATTTTTTATGATCTATTAATAAGGAATACAAAGAACATTTGATTGTAGAAAGATAAATGAAAACATGCATTTAAGTAAAATATTTTAAAGTTATTCATGGAGGAATTGTAAAGGTGCGTATCATAAAATTATTGAGGTTATATATTTTGGTGTTCATGAAGAATCTTTTATTTAAGTGGTTGATAGAGTTTATTATATTTCTTAACTTGTCCTAAATATATTGTAGATATTTAAAAGTCACATGTGTGCTAAAATATCGATTTAATATCAATTCAATATATGTTTTTAATTCTTTCACTAGGATGCCAGTATTATGCCCTTAATCTATTTGGATATATGATGACCAACTAAGGTACAAATTATTCTTATCTTGAAACTTTGTGAGTGCCTTAATATATTAATTATAGAGTTGATCGACCTTGTTGTTATTAGGATAATAATTTTGTCCAATGATGTTATATATAGGAGGTATTGAGTAGTTTTTGAGAATCATATATAAGTTTCACTTGAGGTACACTTGGATTCAAGATCCAATATTGGTTCCTCTCATGGAGATATATGCATACTTGTATATTAACAAAATTATTGTAAATAAAAAGAACTAAACAATAAACAACATGATTACACAACACATGAATCTCATTAACGTCACAAAACTATTACAAATTTCATATATATGGCCACCCTTGTCCAAAGGGAAAAGGGAAGTTGCAACTCTCACCCTACTTCCTTTGTCTTCTTGGGCCTAAACCTATCATAATGTGGATCTCACTACCTCTCAACTACGTTCAGAAATATGCATAAGAGGCTTTATTTTATGTACAAAAGAAACTTATATGTTCAATAATAGCTCATCTATAATTATCTCAAAATCACGTCTATTCATAATCACATCTATTCATGTACAACAAAAATCATGCACATGTTTTTGCTAAGCTTAGATCATGTTACATACCTTTATGTCTAAGAAAATTATTTATGTATGCATCCTCTAAATATAGGATTTGATAATTAATTATAATTACAATTATAAATTTTAATAATGATAGGTGTTTAAGCTTAGTGGTCTATTTTTCGCACCAACATACTCTTGAAAAAATAATGTATTTCATCCTTTGAATACTAGAAGAATAATCCATGAATGTTAAACTCTACAAATATTGGAAAAATCTAAACCATGAAAAAATTGTACATCCTAATATTGTGTAGACTCCCTCTCTCAAATAGGGGCATAATTTCCCTAGCACTAGATCCCAAACCATAAAATAATGTAGATAAAACTAGCATTGGTAAAACTAAAAACCAATACAGTCCAATAAGGTATACTTTAAGAATTGGCCCATGATAAATTCTATAGAAAATGATTTGAAGTGATAGGTTGGGTGACTATTTTATATTACTAGTATATATATATATTTATTAATAATATATATATAAAAAAATCGAGAGATATCCTTCTCGAGACACCTATTTTTTGTGATGTCACTTTTCCTCTTATGGTTATTAAGTATTAGCAATGGATTTAATATAACAAATATTAGAGTTAATATAATTTATAATATACAATATTATCAAAATAAATGTGGATAATTAATGTAAGCTACAAAAATGTGATACTTAAATAATCAACATAGTAAATGGAATAACACCTCCACATAGATTAATCACATTAACACCAAATCATATAAATAAAATTCCCAATATTATCAAATCAATGGTTTTCGATACTTATCTTAAAGTCAAGGAAAGGCTACTATCTGACACTCAAAGGAATGGTCATGGATCTAGGCTATTTCCCGACACAAACACCCCTGGAGGAACTAGTTCTTACATAGAACACCAACCTACCTTAGAGGGCCTCACGGTAAAACTACCTACATCAGAGGGCCTCACGGTAAACTACTTGCCTTAGAGGGCCTCATGATAAAGCTCTAGCCAGGATAATCCCGAGTTGGACACATGTTGTGTGCCCCTTCTCCAATTGTTTAAATGCCCACCTAGACCCTAGCCTTCACTCCTTTGTGCCCTTTTAGTTCCTCTTCTCTCCTTGAATGTTCTCCATCCTTGAATATTTTTTCCATGTCTCACATGAATAATTTATATATCCTTTTAAGGGGTGGTTTTCAAACGATCACAACCTTTCACACAAGGTTTCTTTTTAATAATTATTTAAATAAATAATTATTCATCCTTTTTTAATGAGTGTTTATACATATTCTTTATTAATCTCTTTTATCCAAAGGATCATAATATCCTTTATTTATAATCTCCCTTTTAATTTTAAAGGATTATTCATAGATTTCTCTTCTCTTGGGAAAAAGGAACATAACGTTTTCTAATCAATTTTTCACAGGGTAAGTGTAAAAAGAAGGGGGGCCAAAAGGGGGGCTTAAGTGGTCATTTTTTTTCTGAAATTAAAAAATACTGAACTTGGATGTGAAATTGAGGATAGTTACACTCAAAAAATTTAGATGCAACAAAAACAAGGATCATAGTGCTCTGAGTCTACTTTCTAAACTACTATTTTTTTAAATGGTAGAGATTAAGGGGTTCAATAGACGGGGCCATAGAAATTGGTGTTGTTTTTATCAAAAAAACATAACATAGCAAATTTTGTGGCTCCCTTAAAAGGTTAACTCTTTTTTAGAATTTTTTAAATCACTTCAATGAGAAATTAGCTAATAGTATATAGTTTATGCTTGATTTTTCTGATAATTTTTTAATGAATATTTGATTTTTTACTAATTTTCAAAGTGGACACTTCCTAAAAAATAGAATTTTGGTTGTGCTACCCCTATAAATTTTGAAAAACTAATTAAAAATATATTTTTTAATATGTGTAGAATGGAGTCTATTTTCTAAAAATGTAATTTATTTTAAATTTCGATGAACGGTTAATTTAGAACAAAAAAAACCAAACACTGGTTTTCACCAAAAAACATACACAAACAAAATAAATTATAGATCTAAGGCTTAACATTGTCAAAATGTGAAAAAAAATTACATCGTTAGATAGCTAAGAGAGAGCCTAACATTACCTAGGTGTTTGATTTGTTTGACCTTAAAACACATGCAAACTTAATGCTTAACATGAATGTGATTATGTGAAATATTGTATAATTTCAAAAAACACGTCTTTGGATGTTGGGAAGGCACTCCAAGCCTTTGGGTTGGTGTTCCAAAGCAAATACCAAGCCTAAGGCTTGGGGATTCCCAAAGCAAGAAATAACGCGAGCGTGTTATAATGCACTAATGTTATTTCATAGTTTTGACATGTTTTTTGTATTTGTGCCCAAGACATGCCTAGCAAGACATAATGTGAGCATGTTATAATGCGCTCATGTTATGTCTTGCTTTGTGTTAAATGCTAGTCTATTAAATGTATGTATATATATTTGTATGCTTTTATGTATGTATGCTTGTATGACATGTATGTATGCATGGTTGTATGTATGTATGTATATATGTATGTATGCATGTATGTATGTATCAATGTATGTATATGCATGTATGTATGTATCAGTGTATGTATGTATGTATGTATGTATGTATGTATGTATGTATGTATGTATGTATGAATGCTTGTATGTATGTATGCCTATATGTATGTGTCTACTTATATGTAATATGTATGTATTTAGAGGGAGGGAGAATTTTAAGAGAGAGAGAGAGAGAGAGAGAGAGAGAGAGAGAGAGAGAGAGAGAGAGAGAGAGTTGTCTAGGTAGGGTGGGAGGGAGAGACTTGAGAGAGAGAGAGGTAGAGAGGTAGTGAGAGAGAGACTTGAGAGAGGGAGAAGGGGTGGAAGGGAGAGACCTAAGAGAGAGGGAGTGGGAGAGAAGGGTTTGGAGTGAGAGGGACTTATCTAGGTAGGGTGGGAAGGATAGAGGGAGAGAGATAGAGAGATAGGGGGTGGGAGAGAGAGACTTGAGAGAGGGGGAGAAAGAGAGAAAGAGAGAGTTATGTGGGTAGGGTGCTAGAGGGAGATAATTGAGAGTGTGAGGGGGTGAGAGGGACCTGAGAGAGGGAGATGGTGTGGGAGAGAGTGACCTGAGAGAGAGGGAGAGAGAGAGGGAGTGGGAGAGAGAGAGTGAGAGAGAGAGACCTGAGAGAGGGAGATGGTGTGGGAGAGAGTGACCTGAGAGAGAGGGAGAGAGAGAGGGAGTATGAGAGAGGGGGTTTGTGTGAGATGGACTTATCTAGGTAGGGTGGGAGGGATAGAAAGAGAGTTACCTAGGTAGGGTGTCAAAGGGAGAGACCTAAGAGAGAGAGAGAGAGGGGGGTGCGAGGGAGAGACCTAAGAGATAGGGAGAGAGAGATGGAGTGGGAGAGAAAGGGAATGATGGAGAGAGAGAGAGGGGGGGTGGGATGGAGAGACCTAAGAGATAGGGAGAGAGAGATGGGGTGGGAGAGAGAGGGAGTGATAGAGAGAGAGAGGTAAGGATTGGTTGAGCGAGAGGTATGTAGAAAGAGGGAGAGGGTAGATAAAGACAATTAGAGATGGAGGGAGAGAGAGGTGAGATGGATAGATAGAGAGAGGGATAGGGGTTGAGGGATTAGGGTTGAGGTTCCAATGTATATGGTAGAGGGTTGAGGGTTTAAGCATTTAAGGGTTGAGGGGTTAAGGGGTTAATGGGTTAAGGGTTGAGGTTTTAAGGGTTTAAGAGTTGAGGGATGAGGTTTAGGGTTTAAGGGTTTAGGGTTGAGGGATTAGGGTTTAGGGTATAGGGTTGATTATATAGGTTTTAGGGTTTATGGTTGAGGGATTATGGTTGAGGATCTAATGTATAGGGTGAATGACCTTGAGAATTGAGGGTTCAAGGTTTAATGTATATTGTAGAAGGTTGAGGTTTTAAGGGTTTAAAGGTTGAGGGATTAGGGTTTAAGGGTTGAGGGTTGAGGGATTAGGGGTTAAGGGTTGAGGGATATGGGTTATGGGATTAAGGGTTGACAATTAAGAGTTTAGGGATTGAGGGTTGAGGGATTAAGGGTTGAAGTTTTAGGGTTTAAGGGTTGAGGGTTTAGGGTAGATATTTTAAGGGTTGAGGGTATAGGGTTGAGGGATTAGGGTTAAGGGTTTAGGGTATTGAGTTGAGGGTAGAGGGTAGAGGGTAGAGGGTTTAAGGGTTGAGGGTTAAGGGTTTAGGGTTGATTTTTTAATGGTTGAGGGTATAGGGTGTAGGGTGTAGGGTATAGGGTTGAGGGTTGAGGGATTAGGGTAGAGAGGGAGGGATGGAGGGAGGGAGAGATGGAGGGAGAAGTGAGATAGAGAGAAGGAGAGAAGATGAGGGATGGACAAAGAGATATGAGGGTAGGGGATCCAATGTATAGAGTAGAGGGTTGAGAATTGATGGTATAGGTTTGAGGGTTTAGGGTATTGGGTTGAGGGTATAGGTTTGAGGGATTAGGGTTGAGGGTAGAGGGTAGAGGGTTTAAGGGTTTATGGTTTAATGGTTGATGGTTGAGGGTTGAGGGTTTAGGGTTGAGGGTTGAGGGTTGAGGGTATAGGGTTAAGGGATTAGATTTGAGGGTCCAATGGAGAGGGTAGAGGGTGTAGGGGTTTAGGGTTTAGGGTCTAAGGGTTGAGGGTTGAGGGATTAAGGTTTGAGGGTAGAGAATTGAGGGTTGAGGGTTTAATGTATAGGGTAGAGGGTAGATAGTAGAGGGTTGAGGGTTGAGGGTTTTAAGGTTTAAGGGTTCATGGATTAGGGTTGAGGGTTGAGGGATCAGGGTAGAGAGTTTAAGGGTTTAAGGGTTGAGGGTATAGGGTTGAGGATTTAGGGTTGAGGTTAAAAACGGTATTGGGTTGAGGGTTGAGGGTTTAAGATTTGAGGGTTGAGGGTTTAAGATTTGAGGGTTGAGGGTTTAAGATTTGACGGTTTAAGGTTGAGGGTAGAGGATTCAGGGTATAGGGTTGAGGGATTAAGGTTTAGGGTAGAGTAGAGTAGAGGGCATAGGGGTTGAGAGTTTAGGGTTTAAGGGTTGAGGGTTGAGGGATTAGGGTAGAGAGGGATGGAGAGATGGATGGAGAAGTGAGATAGAGATGAGAGAAGAGGAGAGAAGGAAAAATAGAGATGAGGGTTGAAGATCCAATGTATATAGTAGAGGGTTGAGAATTGAGGGTATAGGGTTGAGGGTATTGGGTCAAGAGGGTAGAGGGTTGAGGGATTAGGGTTGAGGGTTGAGGGTTTAATGGTTTTAAGGGTTGAGGGTATAGGGTAGAGAGGGAGGGGTGGATGGAGGGAGAGATGGAGGGAGAAGTGAGATAAAGACAAGGAGAGAAGAGGAGGGATGGACATAGAGGATTTAGGGTTGAGAATTGAGGGTATAGGGTTGAGGACCTATAGGGTGGGTTTAGGGTATTGGGCTGAGGGTATAGGGTTGAGGGTTGAGGGGAGGGTAGAGGGTAGAGGGTTTAATGGTTTAGGGTTTAAGGGTTAAGGGTAGATGGTTGAGGGCTGAGGGTTAAGGTTAAGGGATTAGGGCTGAGGGTCCAATGGAGAGGGTAGAGGGTATAGGGGTTGAGGGTCATGGATTAAGGGTTGAGGGTTGAGAATTGAGGGTTGAGGGTTTAATGTATAGGGTAGAGGGTCGAGGGTAGAGGGTAGAGGGTAGAGGGTAGAGGGTTTAATGTTTGAGGGATTAAGGGTTGAGGTTTGATGGATTAGGGTAGAGTGTTTAAGGTTTTAAGGGTTGGGGGAATAGGGTTGAGGGTAGAGGGTTTAGAGGGTAGAGGGTATTGGGCTGAGGGTAGAGGGTAGAGGGTTTAAGGGTTGAGGGTTTAAGGTTGAGGGTAGAGAGTTGAGGGTATATGGTTGAGTGATTAGGGTTGAGAGGGAGGAGATATGGAGAAAGAATTGAGATAAAGAGGAGATAAGATGAGAGAGAGAGAGAGAGAGAGAGAGTTATCTAGTTATGTAGGTAGGGTCTGAGGGAGAGAGAGAGAGAGGGGGTAGGAGGGAGATAGTTGAGAGAGAGGGAGTGGAAGATAGATGGATGAGAGAGATGGAGGGAGAAGTGAAATAGAGAGAGGGAGAGCGAGGGAGTGGGAGAGAGGGAGAGGGAGGGATAGAGAGATAGAGAGAGAGAGAGTTATTTAGTTATGTAGGTAGGGTGCTTGAGGGAGAGACTTGACAGAGTGAGAGAGGGGGTGGGAGGGAGATAATTGAGAGAGAGGGGAGAGAGGGAGTGGGAGAGAGAGGTAGTGGGATATAGAGGGATGGGAGAGATGTAGGGAGAGAGTTGGGAGAGAGGGAGAGAGGGAGAGAGGGAGAGAGAGAGAGCTGAGAGATAGAGGGATTGAGAGAGAGAGAGATTATGCTTTAGGGTTTAAGGGTTGACATATCAAGGGTTTTTTTAGTATAGGGTTGAGGATTAGGGTTTAAAGCATACTGTCCATGGTTTAGGGTTTAGGGTTAAGTGAGATACTTATATGGTTAAGGTGGGATTTATGGCTAAGGATAGAGAGAGAAGAAACCTATGGAAAATCAACATTTTCATAACACGAGCATAGTTTGAAGAAGTTGAGATGTAGCCATTTTTATAGCAAGACAAATGTGCTCGCGTTATAACATGAGTGCATTATAACATAAGCACACTTTTTTCTTGCTCTACAAATGGTAAAAAGTTAGACACCCATGATCTCTAGGCTCACATTCTCTATATTCTCCTAGTTATGCATGTATTTCGATAAAAATAAGCGTTTTGATGCTTTTGTGAATTATGCATGCAATTTTTTCACATTCTACCACCTTTTTATGAACTTTTTGCCACATTTGCATGAAATAATAGAGTTTTCATTTTGAATTTGATATATATCAATTCAATTCTCAATTCCATTCAAGAGTGATATAAAATTGAACATTGAAAAGGAAACAAACTTGTGAAAAACTCAAATTGTTGAGGATTTTGATGCAAGAATAAACAAAGGCTACATAATCAGGTAGAAATCCCTCATTTGAATCTCCATTTTTTAGGTATGTGAAGTCTTTAAACATTTTCATTACATTTTCCTTAATTCTATTTTGGCTTGATTTTGATTTTTTTTATTATACATATTCCATGTTCATCATTGTTTGTTTGTCATTATAACCTTATCCCCTCTTGGCACATTTTAAACTACATAATTCTTTACACTTTCCAATTACATTTTTAAACCACATCTCTTTGAGGCATTTTGTTAAACAATTAACCTACCTTGTGTATGCTTCCACATTTTGTATACACATATATATGAGAGTAGTTATAATTATGTAATATAATACATCATTTCTCAATCCTTTTCTATAGATGTGCATGACCCTTTCCAAAGCTTTCATTTTGGTATCCCCATGGGTGATGTTGGAAAATGCAGTGGAATTTGGTTTTACACTTAGAAATTGCATTTGCTTGAAATTTTCTAAAGCCTTTTCAACAGATCCATTTTGTGCATATCCTACAATCATTCTAGTCCATGAGGACATATCTCATTGAGGAACTTTGTCAAATAGTTCTACCAAGAAACTAATTGCCTTGTCTATGCTACCAAACTTTCCATACATGTCTACCAAATAATTTCATCAAACAACATAGACAAGGTAATCAATTGTTAGAAAAAATGCCTCAAAAAACTAATGGTCTCATGGTGATGTGAATTTTTTCAAACATATGATTGCCTTGTCTATGCTTCCAAATTTTCCATGTGTGTCTACCAAAATTTTTTGTTCCAACTAGGGGACAGGTGCAACTAAGTCAATAGGGCCAACTAGGTGATGTAAGTATGAAGTTAATTGCCCTACTTTATTTTAAAGTTCTTCATTTGTGTTCTCATCCTTTTTCATTCTCTCGAGTTTAGTTTCTTTTGTTCTTGAAGATTCTCTAGTTTGTTTCTTTTGTTCTTGAGCCTTAGGGTGTAGCTCCAATATTGGGTATGGTTCTTCTAACCATTTTATTGATCCAAACACCATGTTTATAGCTCTATTTTCAATATAATAATCCTTTGGATTTGACCAATCCACTTCCTCTATAGGGTGGTCAAATATCCTTTCCATGTTGTACAAGGGATGTAGCACTTTCCTATAAACTTCTTATTCCTTGGACATCACCATGAGACCCCATTTCTATGAGGAATTCTTCCAAACAACCCACTACCTTGTCAATGTGGTAGCACTGACACTTGGTAGTGGGTTCTTTGAAAAAATTCCTCATAGAAATGGGGGCTCACGGTGATGTCCAAGGAATTTAAATTTTATAGGAAAGTGCTACATCCCATGTACAACATAGAAAGGATATTTGACCACCCTATAAAGGAATTGGATTGGTCAAATCCAAAGGATTATTATATTGACAATAGAGCTATAAACATGGTGGTTGGATCAACAGTATGGTTAGAATCACCATACCCAATGTGAGCCCCCATTTCTATGAGGCATTTTTTCAAACAACCCACTACCTTGTCAATTATACCGTATTGACAAGCTAGTGAGCTTATTAGCTTGTCTATGGTACCACATTTTGCATACATGTCTACCAAAAAAATTTTGTGAAACAATTACATGTCTTGTCCATGCTTCCATTTTGTGCCTATCTTGCAATCATGGCATGCCATGAGATGACATTTACTTAAGGCATTCCATCCAAAAACTCATGTGACCTTTGACAATTTAGTGAGCTCACTAGCTTGTCAATGTTGTCGAATTGACAAGGTAGTGGGTTGTTTGAAAAAATGACTCATAGAAATGGGGTTTCATGGTGATATCCATTTTTCAAACAACCCACTACCTTGTCAATTCTACCACATTGACAAGCTAGTGAGCTCAATAGCTTGTCTATGGTACCACATTTTGCATACATGTCTACCAAAATATTTTTGTGAAAATATTCACATTCCTTATCCATGCTTCCATTTTGTGCCTATCTTGCAATCATGGCATGCCATGAGACCACATTTATTTAAGGAATTCCATCCAAAAATTCATGTGAACTTTGACAAGCTAGTGAGTTCACTAGCTTGTCAATATGGTAACATAGACAAGGTAGTGGGTTGTTTGAAAACATTCCTCATAGAAATGGGGTCTCATGGGGGTTGTTTGAAAAAATTCCTCATAGAAATGGGGTCTCACATGGGGGTTGCTTGAAAAATTCCTCATAGAAATAGGGTCTCATGGTATCACCATGAGACCCCATTTCTATGAGGCATTTTTTCAAACAGCCCACTACCTTGTCAATTCTACCGCATTGACAAGCTAGTGAGCTCACTAGCTTGTCTATGGTACAACACATTTTTCATACATGTCTACCAAAACATTTTTGTGAAAAAAATTGCATGCCTTGTCCATGCTTCCATTTTATGCCTATCTTGAAATCATGGTATGCCACGAGATCACATTTCTTTAAGGCATTCCATCCAAAAATTCATGCCAGCTTTGTCTATGCTAGAAATACTCTTCTACATGATGATTGTAAGTATTTTGTAAGAAGGGTTGAATGGCATGTATTTCATTTATTTGTATGCATTCATTTTTTAGGAACTAATAATTGTCTCTATATCATGCTGCAGATAAAATTATCTATCATGCCAAGGAAATGATCAAGGATTAAACCAACACAGGAAGAGTCCCAAGCTAAGAAGGCAACGAAAGCAACATTGATGAGGGAACATCATGAGAAGAAGAAATTGGATATGATTGATGAATAGATGGAAATTGAAGAGGAACCTCAACCATCAAAAAGAGAAATGGAAATGGTGACACAAAGGGCATGAATGTGAAGGCATTGTGCTAAGACAAATTTGAATACAGTAGTTGGAGACACACCCTCTACCACAAGTGAACATGGAGGGACACCATCTACTGTAAGTGAATATGGAGGGACACCATCTACCACAAGTGAATATGGAGGGATGCCATCTACCACAAGTGAATTTGGAGGGACACCATCTACCACATCTCAAGTTGAGAGTATATCATCACTCACATTTGAGGAAGGAGGTACGCCATCATTCCCATCTCAACCTCAAGGTATGTCATATAATTCATCCTTGATCAAAGGTACACCATCTAGCCCATCTCATTTAAATATTGATGAAATTCCTAATGTTGAGATGAATGTACCTATGATAACACCTAAAATTTTGCATAGAAATCCAAAAAAAAATTGTTAGTATTGATGAGAAGATTTTGCAACCAATGGAAGGTAATATTCCACATGTAGAAGATATTCTCATAATATATGGAGATTGTTCTTTGAAAATTTAAATGAGATCGCAAGATGTCAACTATTTGTTGAAATGATGTGAAGTATAAAGTATAGGTCCATCATGAAGACTCTTGGGTTGAGAACATCAGATGCTTCAAGTGAAAATACTATTGTGAAGAATCTAATGGATGCTTATGAGAGTGGGTAAGACCTCATGCTCAAAAGATAGTAATGTCACCTGACATGTCATTACATCAGCTTTAATAAGTAATCAAACAAGGAAATATCATCTCATTAGAAAGACGAGTCAACAATTGACAATTAATAGAATTTTTTTATTAAGAATCATTCAAAAGCGCCAAATAATTGAGGATATCGATTCCACTGAATTATGTGCATTCTCGGGGAGACTCCCACGAAAAGATAAACAAATTTTTGAAGCATTGAGATCACTAATTGAAGACAATTGGAAGAATAACACAAGGCCATCTCTGAATAAAAGTGATGTGATAAGAAGGATAATCGATAGTCGAAACTGTGAGCCACATCCAAAGCATTTTTTGGATATGACTCAAACACAATTTTTTTGTAAATTTCTAGAAGATTATCTCAAATTAAAAAATTTCAAAGATATTTTGAAATGCTTACAAAAATTTATGTCAAGATAAATTACACACAGTACTTGTTGTTGTAGATTACATATTGAATTTTCTAACCATTTTGATGTTTATCATTCTTGTGTTGCCAAAAAGTGTAGCCTTTGACACTTTTCACTCATTTGGACCCTTGCCTATGGATTTTGGACCTTTTTCAACCTCTTTTTACCCTTTTCTAAGCCTTGTTCCAAAGTTTTGTGAGGTGTTGCAAAACATTTTCACACTTTCCTAGGCTTTTCATCACTAAATTAACTCTTTCTTATGCTATAATGACCCCTTAACACACTTCTAGGTCCAATCTTAGGCGTGTTCTGGAAGATAATCTCGAAAAACATCAATAATCATACTTTAATCCCTGACAATCAATGAAAAATGACCATGTGGACTAGGTCGCCACCTTGGGTGACCTAGTCCCATGTGGCTTAAAATTCAAATTTAACTTAAAATTATTTTGGGATTTTGTCTTTGAAATCCTAAGATTGGCTTGTATGGTGTTATTTTTGGTAAATTAGGGCACAACTTATATAAATAAGGGTTTTTCATAATTCATTCACCTAAATTCTTCCATCTCATTTTTATCCTCACTCAATCTTCTCAAGCACTCATCCACTATTATTCTCAAGCAAGCTAGGGTTTATGCATACTAATTCATCAAGACATCTCTCCAAGGCATTCAATGGATGATTACTGCAACAAGACAAGATCATTCACCATGGCAAGGTATTGAATCCATCACTCTATATTTCATGCTTTATTGTCTTGTTTCTTCATTAGATTTAATTATCTACAAAGGGATTTGACCAAGGCAAACCCCTATACTCTAACAATCAACATTTCCTTCTCTCTCTTTGTGTGTTTGTAGATTTAGGTATCTTGGAAGCTTAGAGACTTCCCAAATCGCTGAAAGGGACTAGGCCACCATTAGTGGCGAAATCGTCCCACCATACATGAATTTTTAGGTTTTTTATGGATATGAGTACCCTTTTGACAGAAATGGGTTATGACATATTTTCACAGAAAAAAGGACTAGGTCACCCAAAATGGTGTAAGTGTCCTTATCAGCTTCTGCATTAGTTTTTCCAAGATTCCAGACCTGCATGCCATCCCTCTTTAGCCTCCAGGTGCACATCTTCTTTTCCATTCATTTTTGTTACAATTTGTTTACATTTCTTAGGTCATTTACATACCATAGTGTGTTTTTCAGCATTTTACATTTCTTAGGTTTTACATTACTAGTTAGTTTCTATTTTATATTTCTAAAATTTAGGGCACTCCATCACACACTCACTTCAAACCCCCAACCCCCCTCTTTTGAATTTAACATTATGCATTTTGGTATCCCTCTCTATCCTCTTAGGTGAAAAGCCCTAGAAGTGTTAGAGACCCTAAGTGGGTACCAAAATCTTTGTTACATTTTGGTGAGTCTAACTCTCTTACCCCCTTATTTTCTAATTTGGAGCTTTTTCGTCATCCTAGGTTTGCATTGCATTGTGCATTGTTTCATTTGCATTCTAGGTTTTTATTTTTTTTTGCATTAGTGAAAGTGCATAATAGGTTGCATTTTTGCATCTTAGAACATTACACATCTATGAAATTTTGTAGTTTCATGTTAGGCCTGCATCACCCCATATAGAAACCACCTAAACCAATCCAAAACATCTGAAAATTTTGAAAAAAATCACCAGGAGGACTAAGTTGCCACTCTAAGTGACCTAGTCCCTTCAGACCTCTGAAATTATCCTTTACAAAGCTGAAAACCCTATTTTTTATGCTTTTGTTTTGTGCCATTACCTATGTGTATCAATGGGTTGTGTTTCTCTTAAATGAATTTCATTACATTTAGCTTATATTAGCTCATTTTATGCATTGCTTAAATTTCATTTTGTATTCACAGCATTTTATTTTCAAGTATAATCAGTCGATTACATTGTTTGAAATCTATAAATTTCATTGCATTTTATGCCTTTAAATTGCATTTTAAGTTTACACATATTTTGTTATATTTTAAAAAGAATTCATGGTATTTGTGGATAACATTAGGTTATTTTCATTTGTTGCATTAATTCCTAGATCATTTAAATCGGAATCTTTAGAAAACACAAACCCACCATTAACAACATCACATGCACCCACTCACACCTTTCTTAAGACCTTTAGTAGTGATGACTTAGACATGTTAGATGAAGCCCTTGATGACCATCTTTTTAGATCATCCATTAAATCTTTGACCGATGAGGATACAAACACTGATGATCATGATAGTCATAGTTGTTATTCTCATGATATCTGTCCAATTGGTGAAAAAGGTATCTTGTTGAAAGGAGATACAGCCATTGAAGATCATGATGGTCTTTCTTGTCTTACACATCCTCCTTCCTCTTTGCAAAACATTAAAAACACAATGAAAAAATCATCCCCTTACCTAGTCTCTATACACATGACCCTCAAACTTTTTCTTCTCATATCCCTCCTCGATGCAATGAGGATAGGTCAGTGTTAGAAGATACACCCATTACAATTCATGAGACTCTTGACCCTCCCTTCCCTAATGCTCCCACAATTTGGGATAATCTATTTGACAATCATAGTGGATCTTCTCTTGATGCATCCCCTCCTTGCGATGAAGCTAGTGATGAACCTCTTCCAAGCTCTCCTACTAGGGTAGGTTGTGTGGAACAAGAGAATGAGACCTTTGATAATCAAATAGAACCATCTCTTCCTCCTCCCACCATTTCTAATCCCATCATTGATCATTCCCCTACTCGTGTTGAAGTCATTTTAGAAGAACCAATCCTTGAATGTCATGAACATGAGGCTTGTAGTTATCTTAAAATCTCTCCTCCTAGGGAGGATATCATGATGCAAGACAAGGATAACATTGAATCTCCTTCCCAAGGGGATGTCAATATTATTCAACCTCAACTAATCCTTTATCCTCCTTCAAACAAACCTAAACCTAAATTCATCCTCTACCCACCTAAGCATAATGTGTTGCAGCAATCGAGTCATCATACCATTTCGCATACACATTACACAAGAAATAACTTGTGCCAACAAAAAAAACCAACCTCAACATCCTTACCTCCATCCCATCCCATCTTACCCGCTACCCCTCGCTTCAATTTGTTCATTACAGAGTATGACCTTGATGACCAACTAAGGAATACTCCTGCTAAAATATCTTTATGGGACCTCATTCAAGCCTCCCCTCACTACCACAACATGATGCAGGAAGCCTTAGAACAACTTCTTGTCCCTTATAATACACAAACAAATGGCATAGCAACTATGATCCAAGGCTTAAATGCTGACATTGTTTTCCACCAAAGTGAGCTCCCTTCTTTGGATGTGCAAAACCAAGCTGATGCCTTCATGATCATATCTTAATACAAACACATAGGGATCAAGAGAGCCCTTATTGATAATGGCTCTATTATTAATGTGTGTAGTGTCAATCTCTTGGATAGGCTCCATATCGATAAATCAATCATTCAACCTACCTCCTTATCTCTTAGTGGATTTGATAGTAAAGGAAAAAAGTTGCTTGGTGTGATCACTTTGCCTCTTATAGTTGGGATGGCCACATTAGATACATTGATCCATGTTATTCCACATGATGTTTCATATAATCTCATTTTGGGTAGGCCATGGATTCATGCAATGAATGGTGTACCTTCCACTCTTCATTGTAAGATGAAGTACATCTACAAAAACAAAGTGTACACACTTGATGCTGATCCTGGGCCTTATAGTGTCTTACAACTTGAAATTTAAAATAAATCCAAACCCTTCACCACTTCAACACCAACTAAACAAGTGGAACTCGTACAAAAAACACCCTTAGCCAATGATTGGGGTTCCTTAGACTTCACACCTCCTTTACTAGGAGAATCCAAGATCACCCACAATGACTCTAAAAAGGGAAACATAGTCTTGTCCACACAAGACTTGGCCAATCCTTTGCATGCATCCACCTCAACCACTTCAGCCAATGAAGCAAACAAAACACCTCACCCAAGCCAAAAAAAGATGAAAAATCTTTATGGAAAAGGTTATGATCTCATGAAACAACTTGGCTATAGTGGAAAAGGATGTGGTGCTAACAAACAAGGTATCTGCAACCCTATAGAGCCTCTCATGCAAACAACTAATCATGGTCTTGGATTTTGTCCTTTCATTGAAATCATCAAGCCTTCATCCAACATCAATTCTATCCCAAATCACCCTTCTAAACCAACCTTAGAAAGTGATCCTTTGAAACCAACAAAGGATTATTTGCTTAAAGCCAATGTCACCTTGCAACCCACTACTGATTTGGATTTTACACAATCCTCTAAAGGAGTATACAAAATCTCACACTCTATAGCGCCTTGCATAAGTATGACATCCTTTACTAAGAAAGACACTTCTTTATCACAAAACAAAGGAACGCCCTCTCCCCTTGATCAAGAGGGTATCTTGTTGAGACTCCTCCAAGATCACTTGATCTCCCTTCCTCCTAGAACTCGAAAGAAATGTTCCAAATAACATTCCTTTTGTTCTTACAACCAAGTTCATGGTCATCACACTAATGAGTGTAAGGCCTTGAGTAGTAAAGTTCAACATCTTAAGGAGTTTGGTACTCTCCCTTATGTGGTGGCACCCCATTCCTCTAATTGATACCAATTTTCACTCAACCTTACATCTCCTCAATCCTTTTGGCTCACTCTTGTCCTACACTAAGTGAGGGCAAGGGATTAGTTACCCTCTTTCCTTGTATGTCACTTGTCATTGTATATTTTGACTAGTCATTAACCTTTCATGAACATATAAGAGCAAGCTTGAGATGTGGACGATATGTGTTAAGTTGACTCGCATGTGACATACAACCCTTTTTCATGGCCTAGCTTCTCAGAAACATATGACTCAACATAGGGCTTTCTGAACAAGCTCTCATGTCCTCTTCTTCTTCTTCTTCTTCTTCTACTTGAAAGCAATTTCTCACAACAATGGTGTTAGCAATTCCTTTAAAGTGGGGGCATACATCACCACTCACATTTTATTGTGCGATTTTCTTTTTCTTGTGATTCCCTCTCTTCGAAACATTATGTACAATGTTGCTCAGGATGAGACATTTGCTTTTTTCCTCTCTTGCATACACGATGAGTCCTTCCTCTCTATGATACAAGATGAGTCAATTTGCACTTTTCCTCTCTTGGAAACATTACGCATAATGTTCCCTAGGTTGAGACCTTGCATGAACAAAGAAAAATCCCTTTGAACATTTCAAAAATAATTGTCTTTTGTGGTGCCTTATCAAAGTTATCACAAGGTATAACTTTCGTATGGTTTGAGCAAGAAGCCCAAGCAGCATGACTTTTCCCATAGCCACCTTTGTGTGTGTGAGTACATACCAACCATGTGTATGTTTCTCACCTTTCGGGACTTCTCACCCAATAGACAATCAAAAGTCTTATCGCCCCAGAGTGAGTACACATCATCTATTTGGAAAAAAAACCTAGATATGATCTGCAACTAGCTATACAAATGGTCAAAGCTTGATCCAACTTTTCACCTTTCCCTTTCTCTTCATTCTAGCCCTCGTCATTGCATGATCATTTATCTCGTTTTCTTGCAATTCATTCTCCCTTGAATGTGTTCTCTTTCGCTGATGTATTTTGGACTTAGAATCTTGAATCTTGGGGGCTTGACTACCTTCTTCGTCTTTTTCATTCTTCACCATTTTCTTTTGGATACTTTAGTTTGAGTTTGAAGTAAGTTCATCCTCTCACTAAAGTGGGGGCTAAATATGTTGCCAAAAAGTAGCGTTTGACAATTTTCACTCATTTGGACCCTTGCCTATGTATTTTGGACCTTTTTCAACCTCTTTTTATCCTTTTCTAAGCCTTGTGCCAAAGTGTTATGAGGTGTTGTAAAACATTTTCACACTTTCCTAGGCTTCTCATCACTAAATTAACCCTTCTTATGCTATAATGACCCCTTAATACACTTATAGGTCCAATATTATGTGTGTTTTGGAAGATAATCCCAACAAACATCAATAATCATACTTTAATCCCCAATAACCAATGTAAAATGCCTAGGTGGACTAGGTCGCCACCTTGGGCAACCTAGTCCCATGTGGCTTAAAATTTAAATTTAACTTAAAATTATTTTGGGATTTTGTCTCCTAAACCCTAAGGTTAGCTTGTATGGTGTTATTTTCGAGAAATTAGGGCACAAATTGTATAAATAAGGGTTTTTCCTAATTCATTCACCTAGCTTCTTACATCTCATTTTTCTCCTCACTCAATCTTCTCAAGCACTCATCCACTATTCTTCTCAAGCAAGCTAAGTTTTATGCATACTAAGTCATCAAGACATCTCTCTAAGGCATTCAAGGGTTGATTGCTGCAACAACACAAGATTATTCATCATGGCAAGGTATTGAATCCATCACTCCATATTTCATGCTTTATTGTCTTGTTTCTTCATTAGATTTAATTATCTACAAAGGGGTTTGACCAAGGCAAACCACTATACTCTTAACAATCAACATTTCCTTCTCTCTCTTTGTGTGTTTGAAGATTTAGTATCTTGGAAGCTTGGAGATCATTCAAGAGTGGATTAAAATATTTTTGAATACACCTCCTTATTAGCTAGTACAAAGCATCCATTAAAAGTCTCCTATAGGCCGAAAATCAAAGTTTCAGGTCTGGACACTTGGAGAAGCAGAAAGTGTAGACCGAGACCTCTAGATCCTACTTTTAGACTTCCTGAAAGGTTGAAAGGGGCTAGGTCACTATTAATGGTGACCTAGTCCCACCATACATGAATATTTGGGTTTTCTATGGATTTGAGTACCCTTTTTGGCAGAAACGGGTTCTGACATATTTTCACAAAAAAGGACTAGGCCGCCCAGAATAGCGTAAGTGTCCTTCTCAGCTTCTGCATTAGTTTTTACAGGATTCCAAACCTTCATGCCATCCCTCTTAAACTTCTAGGTGAACATCTTCCTTTACCTTCATTTATGTTACAATTTGTTTACATTTCTTAGGTCATTTGCATATCATAGTGTGTTTTCCAACATTTTACATTTCTTACGTTTTACATTACTAGTTAGTTTCTATTTTCCATTTACACCATTTAGGGAACTCCATTACACATCCACTTCAAACCCCCAATCCCCCTCTTTTGAATGTAACATTATGCATTTTGGTATCCCTCTCTATCCTCTTAGGTGAAAAACCCTAGAAGTGTTAGAGACCCTAAGTGGGTACCAAAATATTTGTTACAGTTCTATATGTTTAGATTTACATACTAACTATGTTTTGAAAGGTTTTGGCATACATGTTGCACCAACATCTTCAAGATAACTCTTATCAAAAAAATTATGTGAAGTAGAGGAAGGCCAAATATTCTACAGGAAACTATGCTTGGATGGCACATGCCAACATTGTGATGGCTTGCAATGTATGCCAATATGTGAACATATGGAAAGCACACATGTGATTGGAAAGGAACCATTAGAGCTTGGCAAGTATAAAACAATGACATACAATACAAAAGATGGTAATCAAGAAAAAAGGTGTGATTTGGTTATTCAAAAGATTCCAGTGTATCAGATTATGTCTACATTTTGTGATAGTATAGTGTATGAGTATGCAAGGCATACCCATAGATCTCGATGGTTGGAATTGCAATTCAAGTTATGAAAGAACACCTTTCTAGTTGGTAGTATAATTTCAGTGGTCAACTTTGCAGAGAACTACACTCTACATCCACAACGTGAGGTGCAATCACACTATTACTACTCCACACAAGTTTATATATTTGTGCACATAACATTCATTCATGTAGCTGATAGTATAGAAGATAATAGGAAGGTCTTGAGGGAGTGCCAATTTTACATTAGTGATGATCACACACATTCTCCAAAGTACGTGCAAGTTTTCTTTCAGTTGTTCTACAATTATTTGACTTGGAATGGCATAACATAGAGTCAACATATAATATGGTCGAATAATTGTGCATCATAGTTCAAGAACTCATGAATTTTCTATTGGTTGAGAAGGATGCATGTTATTATAGGTGTTCAACATATGTGGAACTTTTGTGAGGTTGGGCATGGAAAGGGGGAGCATAATGGTGCATGAGAATGCATCAAAAGAGCATTAACACGAGAAGAGTTAAAGTATAAAGAAAATTCAAAGCTCACATATGCAAAATCAATCGTCAAGTGGTGTAATGCTGCAATGGGTCCAGGTAATGAAGGTAAGTATTTAGTTCATATATTTTTTTGGTTTATAGATGATACTAACATTGCACCATATGAGGATTGTTGTACACTAATAGGATCAAGTGAGCTACATTTTTTCCTTAGCTCAAATGCACGTTCATGGAGTATCCATGCGCAAAATATGGCATGATTTTGTTCTTCATTTACAATTCAAGCCTGTAATGAGTGCAATTTAAAGGAGTGGGTAGACGAATGGTGGTTAATTTATTGTAGCCCACTTCACATGTATCGGCCTTCGACGACACTAGAACTGACACAAAAGGAATCATCGGTTGACTTTGACCACATCTCAGATCTAGTTCAACCAAGTAATATATTTTCTTGCATAGTTTTTGAAATTCTTATTGTTATCTTACTTTGTAGTGCATTTGTAATGTTTACTAGTTTAATCTAATTTGCTACACATATCAATGTAGGGCAGGTTTATGCAATTATTGCAGATGAAGACAATGAAGAGGGAACAAATTATTACTTGTCATCTTGTTGAGGCCCAAAAGAAATTGGAGGCCCCACTTATAGATGGAGAAAATATCGAATACCCTATATAGGCTCAATGGTTCTTACTAGAATGTGGCTTAGAAGGTACCCATATAAGAGTGTTAATGTTTGGTTGTTTCAAGACTTTGAAACACATTGGAAGATTCTTCATTACTCAAACCTTATCGCGACATCCAATGTTCATTTGATCAAATATGGTAGTAGATCTCTGAAAAATACCTTGTGGAAGGTGTGTGGGTCTAACCATGAGGCAATAATTGATACAATAAAGAGTAGAGCTAACCTAGATGGTTTGTTGGATTAATTTGTGTATAGGAGAAAATTTTCACCCCTAACACAAATTCCCCTTTTACCCTTCCTCACTTTAGAAAACCAAATTCAGAGGCTTAATTCCACATAAGCCCATTGTCCTCGTTCCACTTGGCACCTATTTTGAGCGTCGATGGGGGAATAATTGTCGGGGATGCCCGCACAACATGCAGAAATCCATACGGCATGCTTACATCCCTGGAAAATTCCCATGGTTGAAACCTATAGAGGAGCTACACTTCCCATTGGAAGTCGAATTATAATGCCCCTCTTCGGCTGACCAACCCAAACATGGACATTTTTTCATCTCTCCTTCAAATTCATTCACTTCCATTCCATTTCATCTCTTAGACAATCACATCCATAGGTTCAAGCACTTCAAGAATTCAAGCACATTCTTCCACTCCATCACTTCAATAGAGCAAGTGTAGAACAACACCATTGCAACAAAGGATTGAGTTCCTCTCATTTTCTCCTCCATTAGCCTTGAGTGCTCTTGGTGGAGGTGGTAAGCTCTCTACTTTGCTTCTCTATTACTTGGTTGAGTTAGCACATTACTGTTTTGTAGTGTTTTGGTGTTCTTTTCTTGTATCTCCTTCTTTATCATATTATTTCTATATCATTTTAAACTTATCTATCCGTGGAGATGGAAAGCCCAAAATGGGGGTCTGACTAAGGAAGACCCCTAAACAACCCCCCAACAATTTATCTCTTTTGTGTGTAGGTGGAGATATCTTGGAGCAAGCTGGTGAACAAGCTTTTGAGTGAGATCATTCTTGTCACCCTTGCCTTAATCTACTTGTTTTATCATATATGTTTATATGTCTCTTATTTCATAGTGTTATTTTTTTCTCGCAGAAACCATTAGCTAGGTCGAGATTTTGTTTTCCAGTGATTAGACCTTGTCTTTCTAGTCCTTTCGATGTATAAATTCCAATGCAACTGAGAGAAGCCAGCGTGCCATTTTGTTGTCCCAAACCCATGCTTTTTTCCTCTGATAGAGAGCTACCTTAGACACATAGTTGATCCTGAAAAATTGACTCTCTTGGTATCCTCTCAAACCTTGGTTCTATAGAGTGATCAAAGGACCTTATAGTCCTCATCATTCTCATCTTGCCTTTCCTAACACTCCCTTAAACTGAGGTAAGTTAGGGCATCCTACTACTCTTGGCCCTTTGTGACCTAGGGCCTTGACATTGTTGGTCCCCCTCTCTTACAATTTATAAGTATGTGCATTGGTTCTTATTAATTTATAAGTATGCACATTAATTTCTATTAAAATTTAGAGTATGCACATCAAGATTAGTTGATAGTTAGACCTATTACTTCTATATTTCAAGTTTACATATGAATATTGGGTAGATTATATTTTTTGGTTCAATGTGTAGCATAGACAAGGTGGTGGACCCAATAGCTTGTGAATTTGATGAAATTGGCAAGGTAGTGGATTGTTTGAAAAAATGGGTCCAAGAAATGGGGAGACCCCATTTCTTGGACCCATTTTTTCAAACAACGCATTAGGTTGCCAATTTCATTGAATTGGCAAGCTAGTGGGCCAACTAGTTTTCCAATTCGATGAAATTGGCAAGGTAGTGGGCTGTTTGAAAAAAATGGGTCCAAGAAATGGGGCCTCACGACTACCTTGCCAATTCCACAGAATTCGAAAGCTAGTTGGCCCACTAGCTTGCCAATTCGGTGAAATTGGCAACCTAGTGGGTTGTTTGAAAAAATGGGTCCCAAAAATGGGGTGTACATCACTGTGAGACCCCATTTCTTGGACCCATTTTTTCAAACATCCCACTACCTTGCCAATTCCACCCAATAGTTTGCCAATTCGATGAAGTTGGCATGGTAGTGGGTTGTTTGAAAAAATGGGTACAAGAAATGGGGTCTCATAGTGATGTGCATCATTGTGAGACCCCATTTCTTGTACATCACCATGAGACCCCATTTCTTGGACCCATTTTTTCAAACAACCCACTACCTTTCCAATTTCACTAGATTGGCAAGGTAGTGGGTTTTTTGAAAAAATGAGTCCAAGAAATGGGGTCTCATGGTGATGAGGGCACCTTGTATCACAAGCTCAAGCATACAAAAATTATATATTGGGTTTTTTCAAACAAGAATCACATACAAAATTCATTAACAAAGATTGAAAGGATTTTAAACTAAGCTCAATATGACCACAATAAACATTAATAAGATCATGACATAATACAATGACACACCTAATACTATTACCAATGTACTATGAATGAAAACACTCAAAAAATCATTACTAGATCACAACCTCAACTATCATGATTGAATGAAATATGAACCCCTACACCTCAATCAACATAATCTAATGTACCTATTGTACCTTTTTTTTGATATATCAACATGAAATCATACAAAATGATGCATGAATCACCAACGAAATCATGATATGGTTAGACACAAAAAAATAAGAATGAATTCATAAGATATCACATTTTTGAAGATAATAAAGCATGATAAAAATTCATACAATATTTCTTATCTATAATATTTGCAGCTCTCCACTTATTCAACACGATAGAATGAAAGAATAAGTAAATATCAAAATAAAGACTTCATGTTAAAGAAAATAAGAAGTAAGCATTGAAATAATTAAAATGTACATGTGAAAGGCACATAGCTTGGTCAACACTAGAAGCAATTTAATACATCACCATGAAATTGGCAAGCAGTGTAAAGTTGCAAAGTGGTGCAACTTTCATTTTTCAACTCGTACAACCAAATGAGTCATACCAACATGTCTAGATGGGTATTTTTACGCTATGCATGGTCCTTTTTCACACCTAAGTACACCTAATCACTTCGAGCTATGTTTAACCAACTCAATCCCTTAAGAGTCCAAAGTGTAAAATGACTGTAATATTTAATGGGCTATTAATCAGAAACCATGACACTTAAAAAATATTTTTCTAAGGCTAAAAGATCATATTGGGCCCCTCTAAAATAACCTCTCTTAATTTTTTTCTATCTTGGAGGTGTTTTCCTATGGCGATGACTTTTCAATTGAGGAAATTTTTATCAAATGCAAGTAATGTAGTTGCAAAATGGTGCAACTTTCATTCTGGAACTCGTACAACCAAATGGATTGTTCCAACACGTCTTTATGTGTACATTTACACTAGGCATTGTTCTATTTTTCAACCAAACATGTTGAACCACTCTGAGCTACGTTCAACTAACTCGATCCCTTAAGAGTCCAAAGTGCAAAATGACTGCGATCTTTGACAAGCTATAACTCAAAAACCATGATTCTTACAAACTCCCCATCTGAGGTTGTGGGATTGTGTTGGAACCATCTACAATAACCTCTCCTATTTTTTTATTTCTCAGAGATTCTTTCTTGTGGTGATGACTTTTTAGTTGAGGAAAAAGTTGTTAAATGCAAGCAGTGCAAAGTTGCAAACTGGTGCAACTTTTGTTCTGTAACTCGTATGACCAAAAAAATTATTCCAACATGTTTGGATGGGTACGTGTATGCTATGAATAGTACTCTTTCACACCAAAACATGTCGAATCACTCCAAGCTACATTCAATCGGCTTGATCCCTTAAGAGTGCAAAGTGCAAAATGACTGCAATCTTTGGCAAGCTATTACTCAAAAATCATAATGCTTAAAAACTCTTTGTCTTAGGCAACAAGATCATGTTGGACCCCTCTACAATAATATCTCTTAGTTTTTTCTATCTCAGAAGTGTTTTCCCATGGTGATGAATTTTTCAGTTGAGGAAATTTTTATCAAATGCAAGCAATGCAAAGTTGCAAAGTGGTGCAACTTTCATTCTACAACTCGTACAACCAAAAAAACTATTCCAACACATCCAGATGGGTAATTTTATGCTAGGAATGGTCTAGTTCCATGCCCAAACACCCTGAATCACTCTGAGCTACATTCAACCGACTCGATCCCTTAAGAGTCCAAAGTGTAAAATGGATGTAATTTTTGACAGGATATTACTTGGAAACTTTGATGCTTACAAAATCTCTATCTAAGGCTACAAGATCATGTTGGGACCCTCTATAATAACCTATCTTGGATTTTTCTATCTCAGAGACATTTTCTCATGGTGACAAATTTTCAGTTGAGAAAAAAACTGTCAAATGCAAGCAGTGTAAAGTTGCAAAGAGGTGCAATTTTTTTTTTGCAACTCATATGACCAAAAACAATATTCCAACATGTTTGGATGGGTACATTTATTCTAGGCATGGTCCTCTTTTGTAACCAAACATGCTGAATCACTTTGAGCTATGTTCAACTAACTCGATCCCTTAAGAATTCAAAGTGCAAAATGGTTGCAATATTTGGCACGATATTACTCAGAAATTGTGATGCTTAAAAAATATTTGTATAAGGCTACAAGATCATGCTAGGCCCCTCTACAATATCCTATCTCATTTTTTTTTATATTAGAGGTTTTTTCTAATGGTGACGAATTTTCAGTTGAGGAAAAAGTTATCAAATACAAGCACAGTAAAGTTGCAAAGAGATGCAATTTTTGTTTTGCAACTCGTATGACCAAATAGACCATTCCAACATGTTCATATAGGTACATTTATGCTATAAATGGTCCTCTTTTGCAACCAAACATGCTGAATCACTCTGAGCTATGTCCAATCGGCTCAATCCCTTAAGAGTTTAAAGTGCAAAATGATTGCAATCTTAGATAGGATATTACTCAGAAAATGTGATGCTTAAAAAATATTTGTCTAAGGCTATGAGATCATGTTGGGCCACTCTACAATAACTTCACTTTTTTTTTTTCTATATCAGAGGTGTTTTCTCATGGTTATGAATTTTTCAGTTGAGGAAAAAGTTGTCAAATGCAAGTAGTGTAAAGTTGAAAGTGATGCAATTTTTGTTCTTCAACTCGTAAAACTAAATGGATTTTTCTGACATGTTTGGATGGGTACATTTATGCTAGGCATGGTCCTCTTTCACAATCAAACACGTTGAATCACTCTGAGCTACGTTCAACTAGATTGATCCCTTATGATGGCATGCAAAACAAAGGAAAAGAGAAAGATTCACATGATAGTTGACAAGTCTGAGTTTTCCACACCAAAATCATATGATTGCATGATTGAGGTAAAAAATTTGGGTGTCAAAATATTTGATTAAATCCTAAACCTTTTCATTATTGAATGGGTTATGATCCAATTACTACATGGATCTCATACTTACATTGAATTGATTATTATTAATATTAGTATTTAGGTAAATTTCTTATTCCTATTATGGCTCTAATCACAAATGAGAAGGCTAAGTGACTCTTAAAATCTTGTATGATCATCCTCATGTCTATCAAGGACAAGACATTCTTTAATTATCATCCTTGCCCTTACAACAATATGGTTGTTGTAAAGAGGAAAATTTTCAAGATTCTAGAAAAAATTGAAAGATTTAAAACTAAACCTAATCATATCTCAATTGAAATATGAGCCCGCATGGTGGCTTATGACCTAGCTAAAGCTAATCATGAATAATGACATTATAAGTTCACACTAGAGCCTCGACCATAAGTAGAAGCTAAAAAGAGCCCAAATAAGAGGTATAAATATATGTTGATACATGAGATATTACAACCCCTATTCCTACTCCACAATCATATCAAATGTTCTAGAAGAAATTTGTTGCATATTACCTATAATTAAAAATGCATTCTTTGAAAAAGATAGGTTGGAGTGAATATAGAATAAATAATTGGTGAAAATATGGGCAAGAAGTTGGACACATGGTGGAAAAACCAAGTCACTTTTCCTTGGGTAATAAATGGGATGACATATATGAGAAGGATCATTTCAATCCTACCTCTTCCTTCACTCCAAAAAATCCTCAAATCCAAGTAAGTGAAATAATAACATCATTTGGTGATGAAAAAGGAGTAAAAATCAAAACCTCCAAGTTTCCAAACCAAGTAGCTAAATACATAGATAGATTTGGTGCTAGAATAATTCACAACCTATGCATCTACTCAACTATATATTTCATTTAAAAGTATCTTGACCCCACTCCAATGAGTATTTCAAAGAAAGAAAAAGAAACAATTAACTCAAGTTCTTATTGAAGAGGAATCTACCTAAAATATCCTACTACAAAGAATGAGAGTTTCCATCTCCACAAAATTAACTATCAAATACATTGTAACCAGCCAAGAAATAATAAAACCACCCAAGAAAACTAAGGGGAAAACTAATGAATCCTTTGAATCTTAGTAGGTTCTCGTGCCACAAACTAGAGATTATTTTAGAATAACATAAGTGGAGGTCAAGACCTAGAATAGGAGAAGGAAAAAAATTGAGAGAAGTGATGATCCAATTATGAAAATGGGATATGAAAAGTAGAAAACAGAATAGAAAAGCATACAAAATCCATTAGAGGTTTGTATAGATAAGGTACAATAGGTTACACTATAAATATCTATCTTCCCTCTCCTCATAGCTTTATCCCTTTTAAATTATTCCTTGGATTTCATATTGAATTAGAACATAAGTAAATGATAAATCGTTGGTGAATCATTTTTTGAAATATTGAAGTTATTTAGCATCAACTAATAAATTTTTTTAGCATCAATTAATAAATATTCATGATAAACTATGAAGGAAAGAAATGAGCAATGCTAGGGATAACCAATTAATAACTATACACGTGAATAAGTGAAGCATACATGTGAATAAGTGAAGAACAAGTACACAAACACATGTAAGCCCTGAAGTATACACATGAGTACATAGTATACACATTTATACAAAGTATATGTATGAATACAAGTTATACCCATGAAAACACATAAGTCACAAAGTATACACGTAATTTGTAAAGTATATACTTGAATACACATAACTCATATCTATTGAATTGTGAATTTATAATGCAAATATGGACACCGTCGATAAAAAATATTTGTCTTAACCAAATAGCCATGTAGGCATACATCAATATATGTCAATGTAAGTATAAAATATATGCAAAATAGCATATAGGATTAGAAGAATGCCATATAGGCATACAATGTCAAATATATGTAATACAAAATATGTCCTAAAATTCCATCTAGGCATACAAAAAAGGACCTTGGAATCAAAATTCATTGCCCTCCAAGCTCTCCAAACAAACTCTTGCCATGTGTTGGTCAGTAAGATGGTGATAATTCTGTCACTCATTTACTCTGAGGTCGAGGAGTGCTCTTGGTGCTCCTCCTAGGGTTTAGTTCTCGATTAAGCCTTATTTGTTACAATAAAAAGTAAAGATATTAATATATAGAAATTAAATTATAAAATTATGTATTTAACAAAATAATCACTTACTACCACTAGATGATCACTCTCCTCAAGGTAAATATTTGCATGCCCATGCAGTGGCATGCTGAAGTCCTATATAAATTATCCAAAGAGAAATTAAACTACAAATCAATAATAATTTGATTTTTCACTAACTAACAACTATAACAACGAATGCAATTTGAAAATTAGTAATCTGCCTCATACCCCCGTGAGAGGCATAGAGGAGTCTATAGTAGAAGAAACACCAAGCTCTATTTCCCTATGAACATCTAGAGGTGTTTTCACTTGCAACATCTGAATATAAAATAACAAATTATTCAATCATGAAAACTACAATAGTGATGCATGTCATGGCTTATAATGTATGAGATAATGAACAAAATTTTGGGTACTTATTGAACTATATATTTATTACTATCATGCTTACTATTTTCCCTATCCATAGATTATTTGAAAGCACCTATTTTAGGATTTTATCCATAGTAGCAAGGCGATGAACCATTTGATAAAATGCTTTGGTAGACATGTATGAAAAATGTGGTGGCATAGAGAAGGAAGTGAACTGTTTGAAAAAATGCCTCAAAGAAATGTGGTCTCATGCTGATGGAATGCTATGACAAAAAAATGTGTCATGGCATTCCATCACCATGAGACTGCATTTCTTTGAGGCTTTTTTTCAAACAGTTCATTTCCTTCTCTATGGTATTATGTTGGGATAGGCTGGATGGTATAATGTGGTCTTGGTTATGAGATGGATGGAAATCATGACATGAAGAGGGAGGGGTGGGTATATGAACAAGTGGGATAAGAGGTGGGAGCTTCCATTGATTGGTAAATTGAGGATGAGGATTAGGACCTTGAAAAGGATTTGGAGGGAAATTTTGGTTAAAGTCTTGGTTTCTATTCTTAAGGCAGTAAGTTGTTTGAAAAAATTCCTCAAAGAAATGTGGTCTCATGGTGATGGAATGGAATTCCATCACCATGAGACCACATTTCTTAGAGTTATTTTTTCAAACTACTCATTTCCTTGTCTATTTTATTGCTTACTATTATGCTTTAATAGTTTTTTTCCAAGCATCCATAGTTTGTTGGAAAACACCTATTTTAGGATTTTAGCCATAACAACAAGGAAGTGATATGTTTGATAAAATACTTTGGTAGACATGTATGGAAAATGTGGTAGCATAGAAATGGCGGTGAGTTGTTTGAAAAAATTCCTCAAAGAAATTGGGTCTCATGGTGATGGAAATCACCATGAGACCACATTTATTTGAGGAAATTTTTCAAGCATCTCATTGTCTTGTCTATGTTATTTCTTGCTATTATTCTTTCATAGATTTTTTCCAAGCCTCCAGAGCATAGAAAAGGTAGTGAACTGTTTGAAAAAATGCCTCAATAAAAAGTGGTCTCATGGAATACCATGACAAGAAAATGTAATTGGAAGTTGCTCCTAGTTATTACTTATGCTATGTGAAGTAATTGCATCATTTCTTATATTGAATTTCTAAAAAATTATATTGTAATTGAAATTTTGTCATCTATCAACATCTAGTTATTAGTTATATAATGTGAAGTAATGCTTTGAGCTTGAAAGATGTGCATTGCAATGTAATCAACGATATAAATATAAAATACACAAATCTATTTTAAGTACAATTCATTAGTTAAAATCTTTACTCTATTACTTGCATGAAGGTTTGTACTCCACTAGCATTGGGAGGTGTTCCTACAAAACCTCCAATATTAACCTATTTAACATCCAAAATTAGATATTAGAATACCATTCATATAACAATGCTATCCACATGTAATATTTATAATTTTTTACTATTTACACACCTCAACGGTAGATGCAAAGGAGTAATTAATAGGTGGAGGGCCAGTGTATCTAGTATCAACACCATGACCCTCAAATTTTATTACAATCATTAAACTGAATTAGTTAATTTTATATTTCAAAAATTAAATTTAATAAATTCAATTCAATGAACATGCTAACATTTAATTAGGTATCAACATTGAAAACCTCATTCAAAATATCATATGCCATCATCGAATCCATAGCTATAAACGTATCATGTGCACCAACCTCCTGACTATCTATGGGGTCATATTTGTAAGCCGAACCACAAACCTGACAAGAATGGGGTGGAACCCTACCCATAAAACTCTCCCATGGCTAGTGTTGTATTATAGGATTGGCACAATGGATGATACTCTGGTTCAAAGATCTAATAGACTACAGAGTGTCCACCTTAACACTCTCCTTCACAACATAAGGGATAGCGACATGCTCATAAGCTGGCCTAGTGAGTGCTCATCTCCCTTGCCACTGAGGATCTTGATGTGCACCTAGTCTATCGTGTGCCAACCCTCCACCTCTCACTTTGAAATTTCCTCATATAAAAATAGTTTGGGATTTTGTTGATGATGAACTCGTAGTAGAGTTTCCTCAAGAAATATTAGGGGACCTTATTATTTTTACATGGTGGATGGTAAAAAACCATCCACCACCTATCCCAAAAATTATTCCTAATCCCTTGGTGGTTGCACCAATGGATAGTAAACCTCTTTCTATTAAGGTCAAAAGTTTAATTTGTGCATGGGTTAGTGAATAGTGAGCACAAATCATATTTTGTAAAAAAAAAATTCATCTTTTACTTCTTTATATGATAATTTATGTGCATAAAAATCCCTACACTCTTGCCTTGTATCTGCCCAACCACTTAATTGATTGTTAATTGCGTCTACATGTGTTAACATGGCTTGAAGTGAATTTTCAAGTGCGCTTATTTCCAAGGTTGAACCTACACGATCATTCAATCTTGCAACTAAATCCTCAAATTGTTTTTTGTTGTTTTCTATTTCCCCCATTAAATTTTGTTGAGTACTAAGAGGATGTTGAGGAATTATTGGAGGAGTTTTTTGTTGTGGTTGTTGAGGATTTTTTCCATGTGCTTTTTCATGAGGAGGAGAAGGATTTTGAGGAGGATTTTCAGGTTGATTATCAACTCCTACAATTTAAAGAAATGAACATCAGAAACAACCTAAATTTACCTATTTAACAAAAAATTCACAAAAAAAAAAAATGCTTACTTATTTGACCTCCTTGTTGATGTGGAAACATCCTAGTGAAAAAATTACAAAGATTTGATAAATAAATTGCAATATTTTACACTTCCAAAATATGAGCATGCAATGAGAGGCTTTGTTGGTTATAGGCAAGAAAAATGACAGTGAAAATAGAATGAATTTGTTGTGTTTTTTGTTATAATAGGCTATAACGTGCTTGTGTTATAATGCAAGTGTGTTATAGGATTGATGTGACTGAGCCTTAGGCTCAGTCACACCAAGCCATAATGTGATCACATTATAACAAGCTCACCTTATAGCCTTTCAAAAAAAAAAAAAATTGGCCACTTTTTGGCCCCCCAACTTTTTGCACCCGACCAACATTGAGCAATGTATAACAAAATAAATGAAGAATATTCTTAAAGGTGTTGAACTTAGTCAATAAATAATAGAGCTTGAGTGCATCATGGTTATATTTTCAAAGTTTCATGTCAAATGTGTGAAGTGTGGCGTGCCATTATAGAGAAAGACAAAGGAAAGAGATATACCAAAGGGATATTCCAATCAAAGGGTTGTAAATGCATCATGTGCATCCTATGCATCATAGATTAATTTTTTCTAAAGGAAATGAAGTAGTGATGAGTGATGGAATGGCTTAAGCTTTTCTCTCATCATGTGGTCTTAATACATTGCTATTACACTTTCAAACATGAATACCTTTTCAGCGATGAGCGATGGGCGAATCAAGGGATATACTGTGGAATATTCCTCCCATCGCGAGGACTCTTCACATCATAGTTTTCAAATATTCAAGGCAAAACATTTCAATGATAAGCAATGGATTTGAAAATAAAGTTGGTGGTTAAGTTTTAGAGCAGTTATGTGGCATCACCATAGAACATCACACCAAGTGTTCACATCACTAGTTCATAGCAAAGCACCAAAAGGAAAACAATGATGAGTGATGAGTATGGAAAATCATTGATCATGTTTTAAAACAAATTGATCAATGGTGATAATTCAAATTTGAATGGCTAAGTGTCAGATGCATCCCTGTTCGCTCTTGCAATTTTTCCCTCACTATTAATGGTGTATCTACTTGCATTTGAAGGCCATAAAGGATTGAATTATTCATTTTGCATCATCTTTGCAAGAAATTGAAGGATAATATGAATAAGGAGACCTCAGACATGCAAATTTAGAAGGTGAAGAGCTAAGGCTTCTTGGGTAAGTGAAAATTCTACTTCTCTGTGTGAATTTCCTAGTAGGATTGGAATTGGGGTAGAATTGACTATTTTTAGCAAAATGAAGCATAGCCTAGGGTTTGTTATAGTTGTCTAAATTGTAAAAGGTAAATTATTAGCCCTAGTTTATTTTGAAGAAAATATAGTAGGGTTAGTTGTAGTGACTTCTGTGGAATCAATTTCAATAAAATCCCTAGCTTCTTAGCTAAATACTAGCAAAACCCTAGCCTTTTGTAATCTGTTCAAAATGAGTCAAGCAAGTGAATCGTCCAAGTCAAAGGCTGAGCCTAGAAAAATAGAGGTTAAGGACAAAGCTCAACATCTAGAAGCTTCAAAGGCTTCTGAGAAGAAGAAGGGTGTGAAGAGGGATTTCACCCATTTCATGGAGGTTGATCCTAAAGAGGCACTTCCTAGGGCAATGCCAATGGGGAAGAGGACCACGGGAGAAGGTATTATGAATGAAAAATTATTAGATATGGAAAGGGGAATAGGAGAATTTTCATTGCCTCAAAGTGGATGGGATTTATTTTTGCATGCCTTCAATAGCAGAGGAGAAAAAAACCCGACTTGCCACTTGTGGGAATTTGATATTGGGAAGCTGGTGGTTCCCAATGTATTTTTGGAGGTGGATTTAATACTATAAATTGCAAATAATTGAAATTAAAAGGACAATATTATTCAAAATGTAAATGGGACCCCACTACCAGATATCTCCAAGATTTGGATTGTGGAGATTTTCAAGTTGAATCTTGCTGCCACTATTTCAATAAATTTTGTTGCATTATTCTAAGAATATAAGAAAGATAAACATGGGTATAGAAGACATGTGTTGCCTAGGAATAGGAGAAGAGATCAAGAAAAAAAGGATGTCTGAGGGATGTAGAGCCCTTTAAATGTGATGAATTCAAAGATTACTTCAAGAACACAAACTACAGTTTGTGTCACGTTCTTGCAAGGAAATATGATGTAAGGATGAATGTTGCACTAATGGTGATGGCCCTATACATCCAAAAAAAACACTCAAATAGAGGGTTTGAATATGCAACCTATCTTGTAGAGGAAATTCACAAGGAGTTCGTGGAGTTAAGGGATGGGAAACCTTCCTTGAGTTTCAACCATTATTCTTTGTTGATGCATATAATTTTGTGGATGGCCCAGAAGGCATGGAGGAACTTCATGAAGTTGAGAGAGAAATATGAACAAGACAATGATCTGCAAGTGCAGATGTGGACACATATCTAGGACCAAAAATGCCTAGAGTCCAACTATGCTACGTTCTACAACGGTTTTAAGTTTGGTGTTATGGAGAGTCTGGGTCTAAAACCCATTTATATAATTTCAAGAAGCATAAAAGAAATCTTAAGACCCCTAGAGTATAGAGAAGGCACAAAGCATGATCACAATTTGGGTGATTGGTATTTTCTCTCCCACTATACTGCTATCAGAGTTTATGGAGCAAAGGTGCCACCAAATTTCTTACATTTTTATGTATTTGATCATCTTAATTTTATGGAGGTCATGTGGCAACTGGATGCCATGGATAAGATGCATTTTAGGGATGTGAGGAAAGGCTCTCTCATTTCCCTGTAATTCTCTTTTTCTTATCTTATTGTCATTGCTAAGGAAGGATAAGATAAATTTGGTATCATATTGAACAACCTTAGAATGAAGGTTGATGTTGTGAGGAACTGTGACCCAAAGGGGTTTGTGGATAGAGAAAGGAATGAAAATGGAAGATCCAATTTTTGGCACCATTTCTTCTACAACGAGGATGTTATCAGAAATTTGCCTTTAGATTCTGTAATGGTAGGGAGGAAGAAGGAATGGATATTGATTTGTGATACAAAGGATAATATATTGAAGAAGAACCCATTCTATGTCAGCCCCTATGCCAAAATAAAAGATGCTTAAGAGCAGACTATGGCAAAGATTGATGATTACCAAAATGGCACATTATTTGAGAAAGCCAAAGAAGTAGAAGAGAAAGCTAAAGTCATCAAGGTGTAGAATGATGCCATGATAAGGAGCCTCCCAGCTAGATCAAAAGCTCATGGTATTGAAGGAAAACCATTAGGAGTTGATGAAGAACCAATAGTCAGTCCTTTGGTTGCTTATTCTAAGATAGAGCAGGCTAGAGAAGAGCAATCTGTAGAGCATATTCCTAGCGAGTAGGAGGTGGAGCAAAGGTTCCCCTCACCTGTGATCAATAATTTTCTAGATCCCTATGTTCCCAATGATAGGATTATAAAATGGGAGTATGACGAAGATGCAGATGATGATGTTAGAGTCAAGGCCTGTAAAGAGTTTATGAGTGATGACTCTTTTGTTCAAACAAAATAATTTAAGGATTTTTAAATTCAAATAATAATCCAAGATAGATCAAGAATAGAACTGAGAGTGCTAAGGCACAAGTGGACCCCTCACAACAAGAGGAGATTGAGAAGAAAGAAGAAGAGAAGATTATGAATGAAATTACTACAATCACTCCCGTAGGAGCTAGGAAGTTGGTGAAAGATAGTGGGATGGTGTTATTGCTTGGTTGGGACCTTTCCTCAATGATTGCATTGGATGCAATCATAAATGATCCAAGAGACTTTGTGTTTGAGGAAAATTTTGATAACAAAGTTTTTAGTTCTAGTTTTAGCCCCAAACTTCACACTTCAACAATTTGGTCTATGGAACCAAATATGGGGAAACTAGAGGTTATCAAATTAGTTGAAGAAGTGATTGGGGAAGTTATGGTAAAGTGTCACTGAAATTACCCTTGCACAGGTGGCCAAATTGATAATGCATGCGACCATGTTGAGTGTGGATACAACACAAATTTCTCAGGATAGGTATGACAAATTATTGGAAAAATACAACACTCTCTTGGATGAATGTAATACGATGGGGGCCACTACAACTTATGCAAACTCATCACAAAGAGCCTTATACAAATGCAGATTGGGCAGGTTGTGTGGATGATAGGAGAATTACAAGAGGTGATTCTTTATTTCTTGGAAGTAGGTTGGTGTCTTGGCTAAGTAAGAAGCAAGATTCAGTGTCATTATCTACTACAGAGGCATAATAAATTAAAGCACCATCATGTTGCACACAAGTGTTGTGGATGAAGCAAAATTTGAAGGATATAAGAGTGGTATATGATGAACCTATTTCTATATTATGTGACAATACATGTGTTATCAATACTTCAAATAATTCAGTAATGCATTCAAGGAACAATCATATCTCAATTCGATATCACTTTCTAAGGGAATGCAGAAAATGAATTGAAGTTAAATTATGTGCCTACTAAAGATCAAGTTGAAGATATCTTCACAAAGGCTCTTCCTAAGGATAATTTTGAGTATCTTTGGGAAAAGTTAGGGGTTATTTCCCCTCCTTTCAATTATATGCATAAGGTTATACATCAATCCAATGAATTTTAAGATTCATTCCTTGTTTTGGACTGATATTGGTGGCTAGCTCTCAGGGGAGTAGGTAGTGGCATTGTTGGTTGTTGTAGTTAGGGGGAGTAAGTTTTTTTAATGTGTTGGTGATTTCAAAGGAAGTGAAAGCTAAGCAATTGTTGTCCCTTATAGATGTTTCCCTTGGTAGAGAGAAAGTGTATTATTTTTGTTAAAGGGAAAGCAAAGAAAATAATATATATGTTGTCCTTTGTCATTGATGTCAAAGGGGGAGAGAAATTTGACTAAAAAATATATGAAGAAATGGGGAGAGAAGTCTTGTAAAAGAGAAATTGTTGGAAAGTAGAGATGATTTTCTAAGGGGGAACAATATGCACTATGGTTCAATATATGAGTTGGTGATTAGAGTTTTTTTTGTTGTTTTTGATGGTTTTTCATATCATGTGTTGCATCAATGAAAAAAGGGGAGATTGTTGGAAGTTTGTGTTGTCATTGGTGTCAACAGATCTTTTTTGTTGCATTGATGCCAACCTATGGAGATAATTTTATTGGTTGCATTATGCTGTCATTAGTAGTATCGTTGATGTCAACCTCTACTGTTTCTTTGATGAGCATATGTTTTTGGATCTTTAACCTCTTGTGTGGCTGAGATGCTAAGAAGGTGTTACAGGTGTTGAGATGGCATTTTTGGTGCTTGGTTTCCAAGTGCTTTTGAGAATATTTGAATAAAAAGAGGAGAGAGTTTGGTAAAGAGTGTTCAATATTTCTCTCCACATTTATTAATGGTTGAAGATATGTTTGTGTGGTTTAGATATATTTATTAGAGGTGTTATATTCAAAGTTTTAGGTTCTAGATCATTTGGCATAAGAAGTTGTGTTCACCAGTGTGTGAACTATGAAGAAGTGCTATATGAGAGAAATGATTTTTCTCTACATTTCTTTGCATTGTGGTTTTTGGTCTTGTAGATCTAGGAGTGTGTTTATATTGTTCATATCTATCTTTAGTCTGAGCTATTTGTGTTTTGGTGCTTTGTAAGGTTGGATTCATGGTTACAATGTGTGGAAGGTTAATTAGGTGTACACAATGAGTATGTTCTTCAGGTGTATGATGTTGTGAATATTTCAGGGTTTTGATGGAATATTCTAGATTGTGTTTAAGTGTTATGTGTGGTCTATGAGTCATATTTGGATTTGGTAAAGTGTGTACTTAAAATGTTTAAAGGTGTTAACACAAGTTCAAGTGGTCTTGGGTGTTTACACTAATTGCAGACATTCTTTAGTGTTTGTGGAAGCATGGCTTAACATCTATATGTGGATTTAGGTCCGATTTAAGGTATGATGTGGTATGCCTTCATTCATCTCCATCATGTGAATGTTTTGGTGTTGACCTAATTTGAATTTACACGTTTGAGGTGCATAGCTGACCTTGTAGATTGTTTTCAAGGTTAAAGATGGTGTATATGTGTGATGGATTTATGGAGGAAGTAGTGTAAGGTGTGTGATTTGAAGTATTGATATGTGAAGTGCAAAAGTGTGAACTGCACTGTGAGATTTAATGACTAAGACTACTAGAAGCAATGAGAAAAAGGTGTCTACATTCTATAGAGAGAGCGTGAATTTTCTGGTGAAGCATTGGTGGATATTTTTTGTTGCTCTGAGATGTATTTCTCATTTTAGAAATCTTCTATCTTCTTCTTTCTAATCTGGAAATGAGCCATTGACAGTGCACCCTTCTTTCTTTTGGGCATTGTGCCCTCCAACAATGAACCTATTGTATTCGTTGTTGTAATTACTTTATATTGTGAGCTAATCCTCACCGTTGTTTTTCCCTTCTTGGGTTTTTCATGTAAATATTGTGTTCTCATTTGTATGGATGTGTTTGCATTACTTTTTCTCATTTTTATATTATGTTAATGCATGCTAAAATTTTAAAGGTTTTTAAGGGTTTAAGGATTAATGCAGATTTGGATGTTAATGAAGTTTTTGATGTTCTAATATAAAATTGGTTCGCCCCCCCTCTCAGTTGTCTTGGGAATTCAACAATATCAACTAATCAAGGATTAAATCAAATTACAATGGAGTTTAAGGTAACTTTTAAGTTTACTGCTCATGTTATTGTCTTCTTTTCAATTCCATTGTGAGCTCTATATAAAGGTTTTATCTTGATTTGAATATGATCTTGCACGCTTGTTTATTTCTATTTTAAGTTTCAAATATTTGGAATCACACTTGCAATACAACTTTTTAGAACAAATAAATATAAAAAATAATAAGTATTTAACTAGAAGTTTAAATATTATATATACATATACTTGTAATTATTTTTAATTGATAATTTTAATATCATGTGTTTTAAATTCTTTTGAGATTTTAAATATTAATTCACAATAGGTGTTTATTTTATGATTGAAATTATTTTATATTTAACAAGACCAATTTTACACTTTATTGATAATTGGATATGTGTTGTAATTTATTTTCAATTTAACTTTGGAGTTATTGAGATAAATGTGTTGTTTCTTACTCAATTATTCATATGTATTTATATAATAATTTAAGTATCAATAGTTACTTAACTTAATGGTTTAATGTACTTCATGTCATGAAGGAAATAACAAACCACCTTCACATCCGAAACCAAAGGGGGGAATACCCACAAGGGTTCTATCTTGAAGCATCATGAGGAGTGATGTTACTCCATAATCAAGTTTTCATTGTTGGAGAAGCTAAGATCTAAAAGCGTAAGACAATGATATCTTCCACAAGTGAAAAATGAGCATAACATCATGTATATCATATACTATGAGAGTGTTCAAATGTACAATTATAACCTTGCATATATAGACAAAGTAGAGGAGGTAGGAAGGTAGGAACAACTGACTACCCCTCCAAATATGTAACACATGTTTGCTCATATGAGTTGTGTGAGATAATGTGTAAAGTATGCATGCAATATGTGTTTCAAAAGGTGAAGACATGTGTGGAAACCATATGAAGTGAGAAAAAATAAAAATTTCCCTACGAAATGACCCTATTTACACTAACACCCTCTTTTAAGTACAACTTAGGGAGTAATGTATGCAAATATGATGATAGGTATTGAATACTAGGCCATGTTAGGTACCCATGAATAATTTTTTCATAAAAATAGTAAAGGAGGAAAAACATGTAGGATCAAAACTCCTCTCCAAAAGAGAAATGATACAATGAAAATATATAAGTGATTAATATAGAAGATAAAAATAAGACTCATGATAACTGCCCAAGATCTACTTCTAGCATAATATACAATAAATTTTCCACCCCATAGGAGATAAATGAGAGGAGCTCAATTTGATCCCCCCCAAAAATGAAAAGGAAATAACTCCATACGAAGAAATTCTCCCTCAAAAAATTGGGATGAGAAGAGAAACCATGCAACCTCCCCTCTAAATGATTATTGTAGTGTTCATAGATGCTCAAAATTGGATGCTAAATATGATCCATGATTACTAAACAACATTCTTCCTTAGGAAGAAACACTGCCACAAATGTGTGGAAGATGAATTCCCATTCATGATAGGAATATATAAGAAGTAAGATGAATATCTCTAAATTTTTCACTTAATCCAAAGTCTAATATAATTCTCATTATGTTGTCTTTGAATGATGCTTAATGATCTCCAAGTCGATGGTGAACTATGAGAAATGTTGATGGGATGAATCAAGTATCATATAAGATTCAATTACATGAACCATGGATGTATTTTGACAACTAGATCGATGAGAATATGATACTACTATAGAGGGTGTCAAGCTAGATGATGACTGAGTCAAATATGTGAACTCAAGAATATCTACGGAATCTGTCACTATAGAAGTTGATGTAGGAAGGGTAAGAGAGAGATTCAAAGATGTATATAGAGCGACAACAACATTGATGTGGTTGCCATCAAATAGAAGACACATTTTCTCATTTTTTTCTTCCAAATATATAATGTGAGAATCTAAAATAAGGACATGTCTAGTAGAAATATGTCACAATGTGGCATATCTAGAAAAAATTTAATATCTTGGTACATACAATTGTTGGAATTCATAAAGATATCAAATCTAGATTTGGATGAAGTAATAGGTTATGAAGGAGATGTGATATTGAACATGAGTTGGATAATATGGTGTGAGACATGAGGACATAATTCATCTGGATGCTAATTTTTCCCACAATATGTATATTTTATTTTACAATTTTTAGACATGATCTAATTATGAGAAAATATAAATGTAGAAATGCAATTTTTATCCCCTATAATTATTAGTTTTGAAACATAGGCCCCTAGAAATATGTGCAAGATAAATTAAAAGTTGCATTAAGATTAGATACCTAAATCAATTATTATAATGCACAATTATTTTTACAATTTATGATAAAATAGGCTATCTAAATCTTAAAAGTATAATTATATATGGATTCCTTGTGAAATTTTGATATGTGTCAAAACAACTTTGTAAAAATTTTATAATTGGGGTGAAAGTGATGACCCCTTTAAATTTGCATACAAATATGACTTTGGACGTCAAAAAAATTCAAAATAACACAATTTGGAAATATGAATCACACCATAACATTTTTGAAAAAAAAAAATATTTTTGTTGACTATTGGAATGTAAAAAACCAACTCCTCATTTGCAAGTTGTGAAAAAAAAAACTACCGCCTTTTGCAAGCTTTAAAGGTAACCTAGTAGTTAGAGTTGACTGCTAACATAAAATATTATAGGTTTAATGGATATCATAAAATTCCACAATTAGAACAAATTTTAATTCAAACCAACTTGAACCAAAAGAAAGGCATTGATGTGGTCACTTGCTACATATTTAGGTTGTGTGCAAGATGTTGGTGTTTGTTAGAAGTCATATTTGATGAGGTCATCCAAGTCTTTTGGGAGGTGGCATAGAAATTGAGAGGCCATTGGATTTGGCCAAGAACCCACAGATGAATTCAACCTGTGTATGCATGTAGCTAGAAAAGGGTACTAAAAGGTTGTGGAAAGTCGGGTAAAATTAGGTGCACCATGGAATGTTCTTTATCCATTTGTTTCTTGTGCTAGTTATTTCATCATGGAATCTACCCATCAGGACACCTTTGACCTCTTTCTTAATAAAGGATTATAGGTAGAGTTGGTTTTGTGAATAATAATAATTTATAAAATGAACTACAATTTTGACTACCCAAAAATAATAAAACCCTTGGTTCTCAATGAAAAGTAGGTAACCAAGTGGTTCTTCACAATAAAAATCAAGATTTTAGGTGCAAACAATAGACATATTTGAAAAACAATAATTGTAACCAGAAATAATATCTACACATATGGTGCCCACACAAGTACCTTGGGCTACAAAAAATGAAAGGTGATAGCCTATACAGTGATGAAATTGTGAATGGGTCTATTCAAAGAGCTATGATAAGGGCTTGAATTTGCTCACTAGTTTCCCTAAATGTTCAAAATGATTCTTCAAATACTATCAATATTGATGGAATGAATCAAACGAGCCAAGTAAATGATGAGGGTAGATATGATTCACTTTGAGGAATATGAAAAAGATTAAATAGTTGCTAGAACCAAGTCATCTCAGAGTAAGGAATGGCTTACTTTAGGGTTGTGACCCTATGAAGGGGGTCCTAATATAGTAAGTGAATTTTGTAACTAAAATCCCACATTATTCTTTGTGTGAGCCGCTAAGGGTTTGGTAAGGCACAAGGGACTTCATAAGAGGACAAAAACAAAACACACAATGAATGAAGATATTGATAATTAGGATTTGAAAAATGATTTAACCCTACAAGAAAGTGACCCAAAATTTGATGAACATGACAAAGCTTTAAACAAGTCGAATAAGCCACCAAATTCTTGCAAAAACTAATTTTTCTACAAAAATGGAGAAATGGGAAGGGGTTTTTTTTGGTCCTCTACAAAATAATTTTTCAAGTTTTACAACTAATTTTTACATGGACTTGTACAAAATTTGTATTATACAATAAAGTATAAGGATTAAAAAAATGCAAACTTCAAAAGTTGCCATTTTTTACCAAATAAAAGGGTTTTTTATTTCTCAAGCCTCCTAAAATAAATGGTGATGTTTATTTGGCTCTACAATGATCCAGTGATAGGGCTAAGTATGAGAATTGACTTGATTTGGGAAGGTAAATGTAATTTTTTCTTTAATACCATGTTGGAGAAGCCAAGATTTGAAAGCATGACCCAATGATTGTTGGCCCCACAGTTGTCGTTGTACCAAAAGCTTGACTTGTTAATGCTCAATAAAACTACCCGAGTTAATAGATCCATGGGAGGAGGTTAGTCCATATCATAAATCCCGAGGGGAGCACTGACCATCTTCTAACAATCTCCCCCTCAACATTACTCAAGGGGATTTGAACTTGGCACCTTTGGATTTGATACCAGTTGTTGGCCTCACACTTGTTGTTGCACCAAAAGGTTGACCTGTTAATGCCCAATACAATTGCCAAAGTTAACGAATCCACAAGAGGTGGTTAGCCCATGTCACAAATCCCAAGGGGAGCACTGACCATCTGCCAACAATGTTATCTTCAACTAGTAAACAAATAAGCATAAAGGCATGTCTATCATATAATACAAGAATTTATAAATGTATAATGAGAGCCTTGAATATATAGGAAAGGTAAAGCATGTAGGAAGGTAGGATTGAATGACTATCTGCCCCTCCAAATGTGCAACACATGTATGCTCATATGATAAGCGTGTGAGAATGTGTAAAATGTGCATGCAATAGGTGTCTCAAAAGGTGAGTACATGTGTGTCAACTACATGAAGTGAGAAAAATAAAAAATTCCCTAAGTGGAGACTCTACTAGTGTGAATAGGTCAACCTATGAAGAGTGATTAGCTAACTAGATATGACATGACCCTATTTACACTAACAACTATCATATTTGTAGGGTGAATAAAAATGGGTTTCGTGTCACCCGCTCACGTTGAATTATCCTCCCTCACATAATGAAATGTGATATTTTTTGTATTGTGTGTGTAATGATGTTGAGAGCACATAATGCAATACCATATTAATTATGATGAATACATATTAGAATTATTCATTTAAATTGTGTTGGAATTTATGTCCATGTGTAAGTATGGGAATGGCAACTTGAGTCAATCAGTATATGTTAGTGTGATATGAAGCTTAGATGTTTAAATACCATTGGTCACAGGGTAAATGCATAGGAACTTATATGAGAAAATGTTTAAAGAACCAATAATACTTTATTGAGTTGTATAAAAATTTAAATATAATGGGATCATCATATTTATTATGAAAATTCCTTAGGAATCATACATGCTTTGGTTTTAGTTTATGTATTCAATATGTAAATGACTAGAGGAAGGTGGATTGCACCTTTGTTTCCCTATTTATCCCATTAATATTAGATCTTCTTAACCAATGTTGGTTGTTAGATCTCATTATTCAATAGTTGAGGTGTAACATCGAGAGATAAGAAATGCTTTAAAAAGTATTGGAATAAGGTGTTAAAATTTGGGGAGAGGTACTTGATTGATGATGTTGGGGCTGGACTCCTATCTCTAATTTATATGAGGTGGGTCCCCTATCTATATATGATTCCCTCTTGAATATTATCTTCTTAATCACACCTTCAAACCAAGTTGAAACCAAATAAACTACTATTTTTTGTACTATATAAAGTAAGGGCCCAGTAATCTATCCCCAAATATTATCTCGCAAAGGCCATGAATCCAACTGAGTATTTTCCATTTGAGACCCATAGTTCTATGAGACATAAGACCCACTTCCCGTGGAGTGGATTATGGGGAGTAATAGTGCTTGTGGATGAGAATACTAAGCTTGAGGGGAGTGTATTTGGGAAGAAGGGATAGGATATAAATCTACTCCCCAAGACAATGCATCCCTAAGGGATGGTGGGGGCATGGGGATAACCAAACCACCACTTTCTCAATAGATGGCAAAGTGAATAGGATATAAGGTACACTAGTCGACATAATCAATCACCTTCACATAACCTATAGCCTACTAGCAATGGAATGAATGATTAGCTACCACCCTAGGAGATAGATATGGATTGAGGGATGGGTCATGTAAGTTTTAATATAGGTTTATTAAGTCATGAGAGGGTGAGGGTTAGGGGTGGGAGAAATAAATCATATAAGGTCAAGGATTGAATAGGATATGAAGGAAGAAAAAATAGGAATATTTTTGAGAATGGCCCCATGATTGACCCAAAAAATCAGTATTCATTCAATCAATAGTGAGCCACTAGGGTGGGTGGGAGGCTCCTATCCTATTTTGAGAAAAATTAGAACCCAAAGAAGAGTTGGAATTAATTCTATCTATTCCCATCACCTTTACAATTACCAATCTAGAGTGATCTTGGTTGAGAGTATATGTATAGCTACTTATAGACCTATGTGATAAATATATTAAATCAAATGACACCATGTGTATATGAGTAGTGAAATAATGGTAGATTTATTTAATTTATTTTATTGAGCAAGTGATATAGGAAACAATAAGGGAAAAATAGAAAAGGGACACATGGATTGATATTAGTGGCAATGTTGGAATGGTCAAATAACTACTTGACACCTTTAGCTTTCCATGTTTTTCCCTAGACCATAGATCTTCTTCACTTTAAGCCAATCCATCTATCATTAATGGGAGAATAGTAAAATCCACTATGAAAAATAAAATTGAATGAAGTTACTTTTCCATGTGTCATTCATGTGGGAAAATAGCAAAAATAAAGGGTGTAGGAAAAAGTATCCCTTTTTCACACTTAATTTGAGAATAAATGTTAAATAAAATGAACTAAATTATGCCTTAATTTAGTGTTGTAATATGTATTTTACATATTCACATTAAGTTTAGGGCCCTATTAAATAAAATGGACTTAATTTTTCCTTACTTATGGTGTTGTAAGGCGTACCTTTACACTTTCACATTTATCTAGGGCTTTATTAATTAATTAAGGTTAATATTCCTTAATTGGCCCCTTTAATTCAAATCCAAGCCTAATTAATTGCGATTTCCAAAGAGGAAAACTTGACATTTATAAATGCCATAGTATAAAACTTATCATTGAGAAATGTATGTCCTAGGTAAGTGACCTAGGACCCATTTACCCATGGGCGAATGGGTCCTCACTTAGACCTAGGACCCTAATTTAAATTATGTTTTTGGCGGTATTTTAATAATTTCAAATCTATATTCACATGTCAACTTGTGTTATTTGAATTTCAGGAATTAATGTTAACATATTTATAAATATAAGGTCATTTCACTATGTTTCACCTAGCAAGTTCAATGTATCATAAGATTACTTTCACAAGAGCATTATCAAGAGATTTTTCAAGGTATTCAAGAGCAGATTTATTGAAGAATTATTGCAGCAATCAAGATCTTATTATCATGTCAAAGTCTTCTTGCATCATGCATGTTATTTGAGCTATTATGTTGTAGTGTTCAAGATCTATTCAAGCATTCAAAGGAATTATTTCAAATCAAGTTTCAACATCAAGGTCTACATCCATTGAAGCCATTTCATGCTAGTTACAAATCTACATTCCAAGGCGTATTCAAAGGTTTGGTGAGTTGTGACATTGATTTGTCTATTCATCATTCCTTCATGTTTCATTGTTTCATTTCAAGGTTTAATTATTAAAAATGGGTTTGACCAAGGCAAACCCCCATTCACCAAAAACAACAAAAATTCCCCTCTTGATTTGTGTCTGCAAATTTTAGGTGGAAGATCTATTGAAGAGAAAAATTGTAAAGTTGTCAAAATTGCATTTGTTTTTATCATTGTTGCAATTTCACAGAAGCTCACCTACAAGATTTAATTCCATATTTCTAACTATGAAAATCAAGGATCTGGGAGTGTAGACACAAAAGAAGAGAACCCAAAAACTATTTTTACAAAGCCCTAGCCAAGACACATTCACCATGGGGTGAATGAGTCCTAAGTTAGCTTTGAAAAAGTACTTAATTTTGGTGGTTGGTACACATCATTCCCCCTTTCTCAAATCTACATTTTGATTTTTGATTCCATCAAAATTGAGCTTAATCTATTAGATGCACTTTGTAGATTGCATTTTGGAGTTAGTTTGCTATTTTTAATCTTTCTCCCCAAAGTGTTGTTTAATCAAGACCCCCGTCCTTGCAAAAAAAAGGAAATCAGTAGATGCATACTTTGAATTGATTCACATTGAGGTTGATAGTTCTTTCATTGTGTGGATATCTTTTCCTAATGAAATAGAGTAAAATAGGTGCATTTCCTACTGTGTTTGGCTCACCCCCACATTTCAAGCCTTCACACCTATTTTTCACCTTTTTCAGGAAATAATGAAGCTTACCTTTGGGTTTGATTATTTTTTCCTCGATTGTAGATCTTATTGTGATAAAATTGAGCCATTAGATGAGCACATTGCTTAATGAAATATATGTACCAAGGGATATTAAGAGAATTTGTGTAAGCAATTTGATGTGTTACATATCGAGTGCTAGGTGAAATAAGAAAAGAAAACTTTGTATAACTCTTTGTTTCACTATTTAACTCTCAACCATCAATCATGCATTGTTTAGTTTAGACTATCAAATCCACCTAATACTTAAACAAGCTATGATAACACAAATGTATGATAGACCTATTTTATTATAATTCTTTTTCAAAAAATAATATATAAAATAAAACTATTTATATAAAAATATAGTATACAATATTTTGAATGCTTAATCAATAAAAAATTATTTTATAAATAAAACTAATAATAAAGGACAAGAATATGGAATTGAACCTTATCTCTTATTCAATGAATAATTGTGAATTAATGTTGGGGTTGAGAATATGTGACTATGCAATTATAATCCATGTGAAAAGATAATACATGACCAAGAATTCACCCTTAAAATTTAAGGAAATTTAAAAATTACAATATTTGTTTCATGTCATGATCACTAATGTATCTTACCTAAATCATAGAAAAAGAAATGAAATAAACACATTTAAGGTGAAAATTGACCATAGCAATGGGGTTGGGGCCCTAGCTCGGTTGGCTAAACCTTTCCTATTGCAAGAGGTTGGTCACGAGGTCTAGTCTCTCCCACCCCTATGGTACTGGAGGGCATGTCGTGCCAGCATCGCCAGTCACATTAAAAAGTTTACCAGGCACACTGCAGTTTATAGGGGGTCGTACTACTTGATTCCTTCAGTTTTAAAAAAAAAATTGACCTTAGTAATGAGTTTGAGAAGTCATGACTAAACCTTTCCATAATCACTTGTTTATTTTGCATTTAAACTAGAATTATTTTTTAGTGTTTGTTATGATGATTGGATAATTATATATAAGTTTAAGTTTTTTATATGAATAATAAATATGAGATTTGTGTGTCTATGTATATATAAATGTTTGTAAAAGATTAAATTTTAGTTTTTATTATACGTTTTAAAGTAATTTTTTACTTGTGTGCTTATAATATTAAACAGATTATAGATTATATAATATTTAGAAATAATATAAATACTCAAAATTGATTTAATACAATCAAATATAAATATTCCAGGATGCATAATTTAAATAAATTATACTATAAAAAATAGAGAATAGAGTTAGATCTCTTTTTTATGTGAAATATGATGCTTCAAACATAATCATGAGGATTAGAAAAAGATTCACCACATAAATTCAATGAATTTTGATGTTCTTAAACATGAACACTAGTGATGGGTGTGGTTGTCCATGCTTATGTCTCCCTTTAGCACTAGTGACCTCCATGGGTGCTAGTGCCATATGTTCTAATGCTTGTGCAACTTTTAGGAGCTACTTTCTTAAAAAAAAAAATCTCTTCATCAACAATCAACTACATACATTTGAATTTGAGGAAGAGAAAAAATGGGTTAGTGCTCTTGAGAGACTATCTCATTCAATCTCCTTAATCTCTACAATAGTATATAAAATTTGGGATGTGTGTGACCCTTAAATTTGGGTGTTTGTGGTGTGCACAAAGTTTTATAACTTGACCAAATAATTATAGGAAAATTCTCAATGCCCATATAGTGTGTACTTGTGTAATAAAAAATATAGGGAGATGAAAATCTTTAGTAAGCCAATAGAATTAAACAAGGAAAGCTTTAAATATACAAAAATGGTAAGTTTGAGTAATTTTTTTTTTAAATAATATTTGTATGAGATCATGAAATACAAAAAACCAATGAATGAAAATGAGAATTTATAATGCTTTATAAATTCAAGAAAGAGGGAAAGAAGATGAAGATCATGTTGGGAATATTACATCATTCATATAGGTTTGTTAATGTGTCATACAATAATTATTTGTTAATTGGTTATAGTTTATTTATTTGTATTATGAGTTGTTAAAATAACACATCTATGTGGAGGAGTGACTATAAGAACTCTTTTATAATATGAGAGGTGAAATTCCTATAAAATTGTAATATCTTATTGAATGAAATGTATACAAGTGAAGAATGATATTATTTGTGTCTAAAATTTCTAGCCTAAATTTCACTATGGTATTAGAGCATGAGATATAATACTCATATTTTCCTTTGACCTAATTATCATTTCAATCTACTCTTTTGTCTAAGGAGATGAGAGGTTCTATATCCTTGGGTAGGCTCCAATCATGTTGTCAATGTGTTAACAACCACTACTTCATGCATTTTTTTCTATTCAATTTGTGGGGCATGCATAATGCAGTAGCACCACCATTTTCATTCCACTTGAAGTCATTATCATAATGCAGAGCATTAAAAGTATTTCATATGGTGCACATACTTCAATCAACATTTGAACATTTGGATTTGTAGTATTCTCCCCAAGAATTGATAGCTAGAAGAGCCTTCATAGTGAATATTTAGTTTCCTTCTCATTATCGATACATGCAATGATTAAGTGTTAGAAATAACCCTACTTCAAATTTGTGAGAATATTTTGTGGAGCTACTCATTGCATAATCGAAGAAAAGATGCATTATCCCTTTCTAGATTTATCAAATTTAAAAATGTTTAAATGGGAACCATACATACTCTAAATCACTTCAATATTTTTTTGATGGAGGTCATCCACAAATTCTCTTTTGCTGCCCGATACGCGAGCACGAGCCTTCTTGGGCTGAACCTCTTCGGCTAAGGGCCAAGGACTAAGGGGTATCCATTCCGCCAAATTCACCCGGGGCACGATCTCGGCCTCATCCCTTTTTCGGTGTCGGAGCCTTTGCACTCTACAAGACTTGATCCTTGGTGGGCTCATTTAGAACCTTTCAACTTCACCAGTAGACCAAGGGTCCATTGACAAATCACTTCAATATTTACCTGCATGCATTAACTCAAAAATATGAAATAAAGAATAAAAATTACAACTAATTCTTAAGCTTTGGCATTCATTACTTAACCCTAAAATAACACACCCTAACCCAATCTATTTGGCTCTAGTAAATCTAGAAGTTTTACATTACATTCACATGAATAACAATAAACCCACATTGTTTGCTCCCTATTTGTGTGTTTACAAAGAAAATTATAATCTTGAACTAGACTCACAATGGAAGATAAACATAGAATAGTATTTCTATTAAATAAGCTAAAGACGTCCTTACAAAATGTTGTTATCATAGATGAAACACATTGCTTGTCATGAGTAGACGTATTTGTTCCTACTCTTACCTTGCACTTTTGATGAACTATTGAATGTGTTCATAAGTGTTGTTAGCCTACCTATTCCAATATGGAGAATGATATAATAAGGGGGGTGTTGGGAATATTACATCATTCATATAGGTTTCTTAGTGTGTAATACACTAATTATTTGTTAATTGATTGTGGATTATTTGTTTGCATTATAAGTTGTTAAAATAACTCATCATTGTTAAAGAGTAGTTATAGGAACTTTTCTATAATATAAAAAATGAAACTCTTGTAAATTGTAATCTCTTCTTGAATAAAATATAGATAATTGAAAAATAATATTATTTGAATAAAATTTGTATTAAAAATAAACTTCAACAATAATATGTCATGATATTATCTATTGAATATTTTATAAATGATTATGTATTTTTCAATAAAAAATAAAAAATAAAATTATGATTAAAGATACATAAACTTATAAAAAAATTAACCAGTGAATTGTCACCCAAACTAAAAATTAAAAAGAAAATAAATAATACAGAAGATCGTGTTTTTGGGCGTGCTGAGAGGTACGGGGATGCTAGCGTTAGAGCTAATTTAAAAACCTAGCGTTTGTTTACACAGCTTTTAAATGAAAGAAGAATATGCGCTAGAAGGAGGGCTTGAACCTCCGACCTTGTGGTTAACAGCCACACGCTCTAACCAACTGAGCTATTCCAGCAGACGTTTGATCTTAAGATCAAAATAATAAAATACTTTATTTGCTCAACATGATACAGATTCAAACATCGAAATAAGTTTACGATGAGTCTTTGGACATTGAAAGACATTATGAAGTTGAAACTTCGAACTGCCTCGAGATGTCCCTTCATGACTTGTTTATTCATAGCTAGATTAATGAAAGTGTTTGTACATAATGGAGCCGGCTAACTCCTAGACAAAATTCATTTATACACATAAAAAATGCATAAAAGCATATATGGAAACATGCATAACATGATAACATGATATAATGCGGGGCCTAACGCAAAAGTCATTGAGGCAAGCGAAAGTGGAGATAAACGGAGGAAACATTTTGAAAAAAAAAGGGAGTTTTTTTCTACAAACAGACAGCATGATCCTCGTACACCATGGACGTGGGCGTGGGCGTGGGTAGCTTGTTAGAGATGTTCCTCGATTTTCGCAAACAACTCCGTCCATATTCTTATTTTTTTCGTTTGGTTTTATATAAAATTTAAATGAAATTTATTTTAAAAATAAGATTATATTTTATTTTATTTTTTATTAAATATATATTATATTTATTATTATTATTAAATTTCAATATTTAATTTTAAATTATAAAAATACTTTAAATATTAATAAAATTAATAGAAATTTAAAATTTTATTTTAATGTAAAGTACATAAAATATTTAGTATAAAAAATATTTAATTTAAAAAAAATGTTTCTATTAAATTAATTTAAATATTAAAATTTTCATCTTGTAACATATATTAATACTAATTTTTTTAATAAAAATAAGTTTAAAATTTAATATTTAATTTAATATTAAAATTTTCATATCTTCAATATATATTAATACTAAGTTTTTTGATAAAAATAAGTTTAAAATTTAATTACGCCGAAGGCCTGTCCTATTTGAGATTTTCAAATCCAATTATGAAATCAACGGTCAATAGTTCACTACAAGGAATGCAATACGATTGATTAAATCTTGCCCATAGAATGCTTTTTAAATGCTTTTTTATATTTTTTTAATAAATGCACCACCATCAATTGTTAAAAAGGCCTTATAACATGGAGAATGGTATTTTCGCATAGTGCCATGAATATAGCTTGCATACATTCGTCCAAAAATTAAATCAGAGGTGCTTGTTTGTTGAATAAACAAAAAACAAGAAGAAACATGACACGTTGTGGAGTTAACTGCTTCTTTTAATATATATTATTAATTAATATATGTATGCTAGTTCGTAACTTCAAAACTTACATAAATAAAAATAAAATAACTAAAATTTTTATAATTATTAATTTAATTATGATAATAATCTTATTATTATAATCCTAAAAACATTATAATGAGGATTAGGATTAGAATTAAGAATAAGGTACTTAGAACTATTCAGAAATTGAAATAAATTAAAAATAAAATATTACTAAAAAAATCACTAAAATATGATTAATATTAATAGATATAAGATTCCAAAATTTTATTCATCTAGGATTTGATTTTATATAATTAAATTAAAAATAAAAATTTAAGCTTAATTTATTGTCATTCTTTTATTTTCCAAAAAATTTGTAACTTCAAAACATACATAAATATAAATAAAAATTAAATTGAAATAACTAAAATTATTATAATTATTAATTAAATTATAATTATAATCCTATTATTATTAATTATTATAATCCTAAAAACATTATAATGAAGATTAGGATTAGAATTAAGAATAAACTACAAATTATAATCATAGTTATGAATAATGTTATGACCATAGTTAGGGTTAGAAATAGGTCTAAAATTAGAATAATAGTTTACAATTTATTGTTAAGGTTAAGGTTAGGGTTAAAGTTAGGGTTACAGTTCAAATTAGGGTTATAATTAGAATGTGGGTTACCAAAATTTATATTTATTTTTTAACAAATCTAAAAAACAATAAGACAAGTATTAACCACTACATGACATTTAATTATTAAACTACACTATTAACCTACACTATTTAAATAAATATTTATTTTCTGTGATAAAGAAGAAACCCATATCCCAAATCTCGTCCAAAAAATAATGGAAAACTTAGTAAGAGCGTTTCATGTTCTTTTTATTTTAATTTAATTAAATATCGACAATTTTCATTGAAATAGAGAAGCTAATGCAATGAGAAAAGAATTATATGGACTAGAGTTTCTGATCCAAAAGGAGTTGACGAACAACCCTTGGCTGTCTGAGCATTAGCAAATCATGTAGTGTGCCTTTTACCACTGTGACGGTAAACATTATGTTAGTCGAATTGTTTTAAAACAGTTTTTTTTTAAATAAAAAAAATAGAGATGTTGCTTTTGGAAAGAGAAAATTTCCTAGTTTTCTTATTTACTATTTTATAAAAAAAAATTGTTTCATACTTTTTCTTTACCAGTTTATAAGTAATAAATTTGTTAATAGGAACATGTTGTTTTCACAAAAGCTTTCCATTAAAAAAACTGTGTTTACAATTTCAATTCACATTAAAAAAACCGTGTATACGAATTTCAAATCATTCTCAATTATTTGTTATTGAAACACACCTTTCTCTCTTAATTAGGAACACACTATTCTCATAATATTTCGGGTAGAACTTTTGTGAAGTATACAATCTTAGATCTTATTACCTCTGTAGTTGCAACTTCCCTTGCAAAATGTGGAAGCATAGACAAGGCACGTGAAGTGATAGACAAGATGCCTCAAACAAATGTTGTCTCGTGGACTGCACTGATTGCAGGATATGCACAATGGATTTGTTGAAAAGGCATCATAAATTTCTAAGCAAATGCAGTTGTTAGGTTTAAAGCTAAATTTTGCAACCTTTGCTAGCATTCTCCCTGCCCATCCCAAAATGGGAGCTTTAGAACAGGGCATGGACATCCATGATATTATGGTCGCAACTGCCCTAATAGACATGCATGCAAAAAGTGGAGGCATTAACAAGTCAAGTGAAATGTTTGACAAAATACCTGAAAAAAATGTCATCTTATGGACTGCAATGATTGCAGGACATGTACAAAAGGGATTTGTTGAAAAGGCTTTAAAATTTTTTAAGCAAATGTAATTGGCAGGTGTAAATCCAAATTCCACAACTTTCACCAGTATCCTCCCTGCTTGTGTTGGAATGGGAGCTTTGGAACAGGGTATGGACATCCATCAAAGCATCATGGAAGGAGGATTTTTTTCATATACTGTAGTTGGAAATGCTCTGGTAGACATGTATGCAAAATGTGGGAACATAGAAACGACATGTGAACTGTTTGACAAAATATTATGTGAGATGGCATAAGATATTTACTGAGACAATTGTACCAAACTTCATTGAGCCATTAAAACAATAGGTACAAAAGTTTATATTTGTATAGATTACAAAGATCCAAGAGGGTAATAAGAATGCAAAATATGGTACTTGAAAACGACAACCTTATTTTCAAGTCTAAGCCCCTGTAGTGTATTTGGAGAAAGAGCTGAAAATGCATCATCTGTAGGGGCAAAAAGGGTAATGTCGTTCCCAATCCACCATCCTCATATACACCTCATGAACCGCCCCATTCAAATTCTTCATATGGTGGAGTAATAGGAGAACCGAATCCCATGTCTTCTTCAGAAGGGCAAGCAAGTGGCAGTACACTGACCATTTTAGCTGTAGGTCACATTATTTAAGCTTCCCAATGTATTTGTCTCATCTACATTGTCTATCCATTTTTGCATTGAATTTGTGAAAAAAACATTTTTTTCAAGGATAAAATTGGATGATTCAATGTCAGCTATATGCAATTTGCATGGCTTCTTTTCATTTATACTTTTAAGTATCAGTTACTCTTCAAATTTTAAAATAAGGGCATTCTATGCCAGTATGAAAGGGCATTCTATGTCAGTATGAAAGAGTAAGGAAAATAATTGGTCATCAATTCAACTATTTTCTAGAGGGACGGTCTTTATCAATTCGGAATACATATCTTCTCCTATTTATATATCCATTTCAATGGTAACAATGACTTTAATTTTTTGAATGATTGGTTGGTTAAACATTTGGACTCGTTAAGGCAAATGCATGCTTCTTTGCTGTCGAAATTATTGCTCTCTCCTATGGTTCAGGATCCTCCAATCTGAAAAGCCTGATTGTTAAATGTATGTTATGTACCTGTATTGTATAAATGGTTCAACCAAGGAGGACATTCTTTCAATTCAATTCAATTGTATTATAATTGGAATTAATAATTAAGTCATCTTGCTCAATTTCTATAACAAAGCAATAATTTCTTTTTCATGATATTATTTCTTTCTCAATTTTTGCAATTACTTAAATTCTTTTGCAAATGCTTCAACTATTTTCTCCTCAAGTATTAGTCATGTGTAGTAGTCAAATTGGGATGTTGTTGGTTACATGCCTTTTAGAACCTCCAAGCAAAGGCAACTTTCACTCGAGGTTTGGCAAGCCTGTCTCAATGATTTCATACTTATATCTTATGCCATCTTCCAACTATAACCATGGATTTCCTTATCAATTTCAATTTCAGGCATTGGATTTATAAGGATAGATAGTTCAAAATGAATTAACCTTCAATCTGAATGTGTGAATGTGTGTGTGTGTGTGATACAGACTTTAAAGTTTGTGTGTGTTTTAGAGTTTAAAGTTTCTGTGGAAAATTTGCATCAATGGTATTATAATTATTAGTCATCTCGTGTTTTTATTCAAATTTGGCTTCCAGATGTAGTAAGCTATTAGATGAGTAGATAGTGGTTGAATAAAAGCTTTGGGGAAAATCTGTGTAGAAGATATATTCCTCTACAAGCCAAAGGTGATGGCCCTGCTGAGATTATATCACACTCAAATCAAGGATATGTGATAGCAATGGAATACACTCAAAAGGTATGCATCTTTGCACCTTTATAGAGATCATATGATTACATGTGATAATGAGGTTTCATAATTTAAGATGACAGTCAAACCACCTCAGCAAATGCCACATCAAAGAGACAGTGCATAGCTTGGTATACATAGTCCATTTTTTGCTAGGAATATCTCGAGTAACAAAAATGTTATCAAATAGTGATTTGACAACCAACAATTACATCTGACAATCATGACATTACTGAGGTTGCAAACACCCAACTTTCATCATTTGGGATCAAATAAAGAATCTCATAGGGAGCAAACTCATAACAACTTTTTTGTGAGTAGTCCTTGGCCTTTACACAAAGTATCATTAGTATCCAAAGACCACAATTATTATCCTACTGATAGATTGAGGCAAGATAGTAATTTGAAGGAAGTACGTCTTGAATGAAATTTGTGGGATCTCCATGTTAATGGTTTTATATTATTTCCAATGTTATAGCTGACAAGCCAATTTTCAAGTTTTACTTGTCAAAACTTTGGCAAGAGTTTTGGGGAGAAGATAGTCATATTGACTATGATAGGATGTGAAACTTAGAGACCAAGCCAGTGTCTGAAATGTTTCTCCTCATTTATCTATTACCAATTTCTTAAAAACACATCATATATGAAAAAAAATGCATTGTGTTCTTTGCAATTTTACAGTTTGTAAGAGTCTTGTCTTGGGAGTGTTTGTAAAAGGAATTTGTAGCTTGCAATTTCCTGTCCCTAGCATGCTGAACTGTAAAATTTTCATGGAAGAATCTGAGCCACCTGCATAAATCATTTGGAGTTGACTCTCCCTCTCAACAAAAATATGTTGGAGTACAGTCAAAGTAAAACAATGTTGGTAGCATGGTGAGAGGAGAATAGAAAAGGATGAATTTCACAATACAAAATTAGAGGAGAATGAAGTATTGAGAATTGGACCCAGTTGTCCTAGAAGTAGTTTGAAGACTAGTTCCAGACATGTTGAAAGCATATTGGATCCAATAAACTTGAAGAGAAAGGGTGGTTACTATTAAATACATTAGCATCGGTATTTTCTATGGAAGCATGATGGTGTCTATCTGCTTCTAATTGTTGTTTTACATTTTGTCATATGGTATTTGGTTTGTGGTTTCCTAAATCATTTGCAGATTGTTATTTAATACTTGCTTTGATTTCGTTGTCAAACACCATGACTGTTTGATGACCCCTTGCCAAGGGTAGATTATGTTTCAACCCAGTAGTAAACATGCTTTTTTTTCCATTACCTCACCATTTGTCAGACATTGTAGTTGCAACTGCCCTGGTAGACATGTGTGTAAAATGTGGAAGCATAGATAAGGCACATGAAGTGTTTGACAAGATTTCTCAATACAGATGTCGTCTCATGGACTACAATGGTTGCAAGATATGCACACAATGGATTTGTTGAAAAGGCTTTAGAAATTTCCAACAAGCATGATTGAAAAAATGGAATTCCTAAAATAATTAGGGAGTTAAAATGAGTTAAAATGTTTGACAAATGCCTTGAACAAATAGTGCCTCATGACCTGCCATAATTGCACAGCATGAATTTGTTAAAACAAAAATCAACAAACTTCCAAGAAAATGCAATTTACAAGTGTAAAGTTAAATCTCATAAATTTTGTCAGCATTCTACTCAGTGTGCAAAAAATGAGAGTTGTGGAACAGGGTATGGAAATTTATGAAAAAAAGGTAAGTACATTTTTTTAGAGTTGAACATTACCCTCTTCCTATTTCTTATTTTTGTTAGGGTATGCATCAGCTCAGTGGAACAGGGTATGGAAATTTATGGAATTTTGTCAGGGTATGCATCAGCTCAAGTAGGCTCATTTTAGGAAGTCATTACATGAGAGATTTTTGTCTTGTCTGTTTTGAAAAAAAAATTGCCTCTTTATTTGAACTCCAAAAAAATTGCTACTTTATTTGAACTCCAAAAAATTTGCCACTTTATTTGAACTCCAAAATAGCAATGCCAAACAAAATAGACCTATGCATGTAGATAATTATGGTAAACGAGCTTATTTATTTACCTGATTCAAAGATTATGTTTCAATTGTTTTTGGATCCTTGTAAATGGATGCATATCACTTCTCCAATGATACCATTATTGCACAAATGTACCCAAAAAAAAGACTTTTTTTCTAATTGACCTTCCACACCTCTTCAGCGTACCCATTGCACACCAAGGTGCAATTGCTAGTATTTAGTATAAAAAATATTTAATTTTAAAAAACAAATTTTTTTTATAGATTTTTATTTTAATGTAAAATATTTAGTATAAAAATATTTAAATTTAAAAAAAATAAAAAACTTAAAGATTTATTTAAGTATTAAAGATTTACCTAACTCATTTAAAACTTATGTAAATCTTTAAATTTTACACTTAGGTCAAAATTTAAATTTAAAGATCAAAATTTAAAAATTTACCTAAGTTTAAAATGAGTTAGGTAAATCTTTAATACTTAGCTAGATCATTAAATTTTAATTTTTTAATTTTTAATTTTTTTTTTATTACTAAATATTTTACATTAAAATAAATCTTTTAAATGAATTAGTTAAATCTTTAAATTTTTATTTTTTTAAATGTAAATATTTTTTATATTAAATATTAATTTTTAAACTTATTTTTATCAAAACATTTTAGTATTAATATATATTAAAGATATGAAAATTTTAATATTTAAATTAATTTAATAAAAACATTTTAATTTTATTTTAATATTCTTAATACTTAATATTTTATGTATTTTACATTAAAATAAAATTTTAATTTTTTATTAATTTAATTAATATTTAAAATATTTTTATAATTTTAAAATTATGATTAAAATCCATTTATTGTTGCAAAACCCTCTACACGTAAATACCCTAATGGTTAGTTACCCCTCAGCTCAATTTTTTTAGTTTTGTGTATACCCCACTTGCAAATCCTCCTCGACCTCTTCGCCCTTAAGCTTTGAACAAGCACAACATACTAATTGATAACCAACATTGTGTTTTCCAACCTTCAATTATATTGTCTATTTATTTTTTAATCATATGAAGAAAATGAGATATAATTTTCGCTCTAACTAATAATTGTGGTAATCAAAGAGTTGTTCTAAAATTTGAAGGTGGACTTCATTACATAACTAACAAGGGATAGTGTGTTTTCCAACACTAGAAATAATGAGCATTTTCTTTTTCCTTGTTGGAAAACACACTGTCCCCTGTTGGAAAACACACTGTCCCCTGTAGGAAAACACATTGTCCCCTGTTAGGTATTTCCAATGTTGGAAAACACATTGTCCCCTGTTGGAAAACACACTATCCCTTGTTAGTTATTTCCAATATTGGAAAACACACTGTCCCCTGTTGGAAAACACATTGTCCCTTGTTGGAACACACTAACTATCTCCTATTAGTTATTTCCAATGTTGGAAAACACACTATCCCCTGTTAGTTATTTCTACACATCTTACATTCTAATGATGTCCCCTATTCACTTTTCTTACATAGGGGACAATGTGTTTTCCAACACTGCAAACAATGTGAGCATTTCTTTTTCCATCATATGAGGAAATTGAAACACATTTTTTACTCTAAGTAATAGTTGTGGTAAATTTTGAAAGTTCCTTTCATCACATTAGGAGGGATAGTGAGAGATGAGAGATAGAGAGAATTATTTCCAATTGTATTTGTTCCATGGAATTCTTAAGTTCAAGAATCTTTGACTTCATTTGTTCAAACCACTTATACAATCATCTCACTTTCTTGGCTTGCACAAATTTTATGATCTAATTTACTTTGGTAGATGCTTCTTTTTAAGTGTTTTTAGAGAAAAATCCTTTTTCATTTCATACATTACAGTACCTTCTATCTCCAATTTTAAGAATCTTTCCATTTCATTCTCTACATGCAAATGCTTGTTGCACATTACGTTATAATTCAAAATAATTTCTTGCACTTAAGAGATTATTCCTGCTCTTGAGAAGTTGAGGATGGAGCATGTGCATTATGTGCAATGGGAAAAAGAAAATATAGAATTGGAGGTAAGCATGTACACTATGTGCAATGGGAAATAATGTGGTTATTGTTAGACACATCATCCTCTTTATCATCTTGATTGCTCTACTTAAAAAATATGCTAACCTCTATATGGTAATAATTTCCTCTATCCCTATCCTCATAATGGTTGTGTAATAGATGTACAAAGAGTGAGCAGCATCTAGAGGGGTACTCCTAGATTATCATTTGAGTTACAAAAATTATACCTTATTGTCATTTGAGTTACAAAATTATGATAAATTTGGTAATAGAGAGATGGGGGAAAGAGGGACAATAATATCACCCATATCACTCAAATTTGGTAAAGGGGATAGGGAAGGAGGGAGTGAACAATAAAGGGAGGGGTAGATGGAAAGAGAGAGATGTGACCTAAAGAGGGTAAAAGTGAGGGAAAGGAAGGTTAGGAGGGATAGTGAGAGATGAGAGATAGATAGAAGTATTTTCAATTGTATTTATTCCATGGAATTCTTAAGTTCAAGAATATTTGACTTCATTTGTTCAAATCCACTTATAGCATCATCTCTCATTTTCTTTTCTTGCAAAAATTAATATTTAATACAAAACCTCTTGACTTTATCCGCTTTTTTATTTCCATTTTCCCATTGCACATACTACACACACACCTTCCTCAACTTCTCAAGAGAAGGAAGAATCTCTTTAGACAATACCTTATCTATCTAATTCACTTTGGTATGCTTCTTTTTAAGTTTTTTTAGAGTAGATTCATTTTTCATTTCATACATTATAGTATATGCTACCTCCAGTTCTGTATTTCCATTATAGAGAGAGGTAGGGTAGGTGAGGTAAGTATAAAGAGAGGGAGGGAGAGAGGGGAGGAGGAGGGAGATAGGAAGTGGTAGGGTAGGAGGGATAGGAGGGAGAGAAAGACGGAAGGAGAGAGATAGGGATAGGTATAGAGAGTGGTAGGGTTGGAGGGATAGAGGGAAGGAGGGAGATAGGGACTAGTAGGGTGGGAGGGGTAGATATAGAGAGAGTTAGGGAGGGAGGGAAGGAGGGGTAGGTGGAGAGAGGTTGTGTGTGTGTTTATGAGGGAGATAGAGGGGGAAGGAGGGAGATAGGAAGTGGTAGGTGTGAGGGATAGAGGGAGGGAGAGAAAGAGGGAAGGAGGGAGATTAGAATTTGTAGGGTGGGAGGGATATAAAGACCCAAAATGGACTTAGTAGGAGGGGGAGATGTGATGGTGGATTGTGGGAAATAGGCACCAAAATGGATTTATGGATTTAATAATTAATAGCTTCTATATAAGGCTTTTGAATATTTCAAACTCTCATCCACATGCCTTATAACCACATTTCAGGAAAATTTTGAATGATTAATTACAATCATTGCATCAATTACATGGTAAAAGTGAGCCTTCTTAAATTATTCAATTAATTAATTATAGTGTAAATATGGATATCATTAATCATTTATACTTTCATGCAATGGATTAATGCAATGATGATAGATGTTCGGTTTAGGGTTTAGGATTTAAGGTTTAACCTAATGGATTAATTCAACAATGATGATGGATTAACCCAAAGAGAGACACAAAGATGGTGTTGAAAGACCTTATAATGAAGAAATTGAACAAAGAGGAAGTAGTAGTTCATAATGAAAAAATAATAGATGAATATTAGATAGATGGATGGTGATATGGTAGATGTAGTGAAACAACCTTCATATGATCGTATTTCAAATGTGGAGTAGAAGGAAATAGAGTATTTGAATGTTTCCAAAGAAAATGGAGTATTGATAGAAGACATAAAGGTTTCACAAGAGTTACAAAGCTTATAAAGAGTCAATCAAATGAAAAATCCCAATAAATAAATTAGAGAGAGGTAAGTCATTGATCTTGAAAAGAATTGTGTTTTAAAAATAGTGATGGTATCGATAGAGAGCTAGTACAAAGGAGAAGTATCTTAGAAATATATACAAGACTAAATATAAGTATCTTTAGAATATCCAAATCAATTAAAAACCAACACAACTATAGAAATAACATAAGGTACTAGTCAGTGACCAATGTTTGTTAAAATTTAAGATAGGTACATATCATGAGGAATTATTGCATCATGTTAAAGGATATATGTCATTTATTTTTGGGAATCCTAGCCATGGTAGTATGAGAATAAATTCATACATTTGTATAAAGAGAATACTTAGACTATGATGGACATAAAGAAGCTATGGTTAAACTAGAGGAAATATCTTGAGACTATTCTATAGTGGTTGAACATGCACAATGATAATCCTATAAGTATTCCTTTACCAATATCCACTAAGTTGAGCCTACAACAATGCCCTAAATCTATGGAGGGAAGGACAGATCTAGGGAGTGGTAGGGTGGGAGGGATAGGTATAGAGAGAAAGAGGGATGGATGGTAGGTGGAGAGAGGTTGTGTGTGTGAGGGAGAGAGAGAGAGGAGGAAGGAGGGAGATAGGAAGTGGTAGGGTGGGAGGGATAGAGGGAGGGAGAGAAGGAGGGATATAAGGAGTGGTCTAGGTTGGGAGGGATAGGTATAGAGATAGTTAGGGAGGGAGGGGTAGGTGGAGAGAGGTTGTGTGTGTATGTGTTAGGGAGAGAGGGAGGGAGATAAAGAGGAAAGGAGGGAGATATGGAGTGGTAGGGTGGAGGGATAGAGGGAGGGAGAGGAGGGAAGGAGGGAGATAGGGAGTGGTGACAAATTTTGTTTTATATGATAAGGAAAAGGAAAAATTAGATAAAGGGAGAGAGAGGAAATAAGGGAGACATGGAGAGGTAGATAGAGAGAGGTAAGGTTGAAGGAATAGAGGGAGAGGTAGGTAGAGAGATTGAGGAAAATATGCAACAAAAAAATTTCCTCATCTCCATTGCTCTTACCTGTTAACACACCCTACTATTCATTGTCATGATCTAACTTTTTTTTCATATCTTTTACTTGAATCTTTAGATCAGTTTCTCCCTCATCAACCCTTAGGATAGAAAAATCCCTTTCTTGGATAGATTTTTCAATGTCTTGAATACTTTTATGTAGCTTTGTAACCACCTTTTTCTTAGATTTGAGAGTGTCTTTACAATTAGAGAATGTAGATGTTTATTTTAAAAAGTTCTTTACAAGACTAGTCTACCTTTTTACATAAGGCTTTCATGTCTCCACCCAATTGATTCTCTTTTTTTTCACTTAGATCTTATTTTTTATTTTCCTTGTCATCTATTTCCAATTGTATCTGTTCCATGGAATTCTTAAGTTCAAGAATCTTTGAGTTCATTTGTTCAACTCCACTTATAGCATCATCTCTCACATTCTTTACTTGCACACATTCATATGCAATACAAAACCTCTTGACTTTATCCACTTTTACATTTCCATTTGCCCATTGCACATTGTGCACATGCATCTTCCTCAACTTCTCAAGAGTGGGAAGAATCTCTTCAGTCAATACACTATCTATCTCATTCACTTTGGTTTGCTTCTTCATATTTTTTTTCTCAGCTTCATGTCTTTTAGATTGCATCTCTCTCTCAATAGCCTTAATCTCCTTTTATTTTGATGATAAAATCTTCTTCTTATCTTTTATTTCCTTTTCTAAGTGGTTAATTTTAGTTGTCTATTCTTTTGCTACAATTTCAACACTTCCAACTATTTCTTTTGCATCTACAAGTTGATCATGACACATTTTTCCTCATCCTTGCTACTCTTACCTATTAACATCGCGTAGATACAATTTTGTTGATTTAAGTGTTTTTGGGTCCCTATGTCCCACAATCCACCAACACATCTCCCCCCTTCCCTCTCTCTCTCCCTAGAGTATGTTGTTTTTGTTCTTCATCATAGTGTAAGTATTCTCTTTATACAAATGTATGAATTTATTGATTTGGATATTCTATTTACATACTTATATTTAGTCTTGTATATATTTCTAAAGATACTTCTCCTTTGTACTAGTTCTTTATCAATACCCCTCTCTCCCTCTTTATTTAGAAAGACATAAAAGAAATTTTATTCATCTCAATTCCAGTCTTATGAATTAAAAAATGTATACCATTCTATGACTAAGTTAAGAGGCTTCCAAGGGTATACCACATGTGTAGGCCTATCAGGATTGGAATGTGTGCTAGAAATTAGAAATTAGAAACTAGAAATTATTCAATGGTAGGAAATCTAAGATGTCTAGAAACACTTTGTAGCATGTTGTAGACACACTAATTTCACCATAATTGATCTTTGATCCTACATATTAATTCATCCTAGCCAGTTCCCTATAATATCACCATGTTGACTAATTAATTTAATTACTTAATTAATTGCACCATGTCATAACATTATATTTCCAATTTATTTATCTTTAAGCCTCCTTTTCCTTAGCTTTGAGAGTGTCTTTATGATTAGAGAATGAAAATGTTTCTTTTAACAAGTTATTTACAATAATTTTCTACCTTTTTAGATAATACTTTCATGTCTCCACCCAACTAATTCATTTTTTCTATACTTAGATCTGATTTTACCTTTTCCTTATCATCTATTTCCAATTGTTTTTGTTCCATGGAATTCTTAAGTTCAAAAATCTTATCATCTAGGGAAAGTGCTACTATACCCTTTGATCCTTGAATTGCATCATCCCTCACAATAAGAGTATGAAAATACAACCCTTTACCCTTCATTATCATCAAAACATTTTCTAGTAGGTGTGTGCTACCATTTTTCTATTAAAAATCATCCAACCATACCAAGAATATGTTGGTTTAAAGACAACTCCACATACCATTCATAATATTCAATCAAGCATATATGAGATACTATATCATGGAGCCTTGCATAATTGGATTGCATGGATTATGATTTTATTACAATTTTGGATTGGAAGAAGTGATGGAATAATAAGATCATGAAAAATAAGTTAGAAGATCATGAAAGGAATACCATAATAATTACATTCTTGGTGTGTACGAAACAAAAAAAAAATTCATAAGGAAGTAATTGACAGGGGACATTTTGTTTTCCAACACTACAAATAATGTGAGTAGTCAAAAAGTTAAATATTTCATGTTTTAAAAATCCTACAAAGATCTTCCATTTATTTTTCCAATACATATCATTAGCCACCCTTTCCAATAAACCTCCTCTTAACACTTGGTTATTTCCTCTTGATATCTCTCATCTGTTGTGATCCCTTGATCTTTGAATTACACCATTCCTCACAACAAGAGTCTACAAATAGAAGCCTTTAAACCCTTCATTATCATATACATTTTCTAGTAGGTGTTTTCTACCATTTTTCTATTAAAAAATCATCCAACTATACCAAGATTATGTTGGTTTAAAGAGAAATCCACATTCCATTAGTAGTATTCAATCAAGCATCTAAGAGACCATATCAAATAGAGCAAGGGTGCACTCCATTTTAACCCTATCTAAGGAGCAAGGTTATTTTAAGTAAAATATATTGTCTATTTTCTTTATCTTTATGTTTATTTCCTTATTTTATTTTATTGTCTTTAGAATAGAAAAATGAATATATTTTTATGGTAGTGATCCCCAAAAGAAAATAAAATACCTTTGGTTCCGTGTGAAAATGTATGTAGATCAAACTCATATGGCTGAATAGGTACAAGAATCATTTCCATCCAAAATAAAGATTTGAAATTACGATTATTTGGTTAATGTGATGGGAGATATGTAATGATTAGGATGGAAAGATGCATGGATAATGAAAGGAATATGATGGATGAAAGATGCTTAGATTAATAATTTTGTATTAGCCTAAAATGAAACTAAAATTAGCCTAAAATTAGCCTAAAATGGTCGGAGAGGTAGAGAGAGAGAGAGGGGGAGAGGTAGAGAGGGGTAGGTATAGTGAGGAAGTTATGGGTGGGAGGGATGGAGGGAGCGAGAGAGAGAGAGAGGGAAGGAGAGAGTGAGTGATAAAGGGGGGGTAGATGGAAAGATAGAGAGGGGGGAAAGATGGACAAAGGGAGGGAGAAGAAGACTAGGAGGAATAGTGAGAGAGGAGTGATAGAGAGAAGTATAGAGGAATTGGGGGAGGGAGAGGTCTAGTGAGGTAGCATGGGAGTGATAAAGGGAGAGAGGAAATAAGGGAGACATGGAGAGGTGGGTAGAGAGAGGTAAGGTTGAAGGAATAGATGGAGATGTAGGTAGAGTGAGGGGAGATAGGGAAAGTAGAGAAGGAAGGGGAGAGATAAGTAGATAAAGGGGGGAAGTTGGGAAGGAGGGAGATGTAGGTAGAAAGAGAGGTGGGAAGGATGGATTAAGGGAAATTTAGGTAGAGAGGGAGAGGGTGAGTGGAGATAGAGAGGGAGGGAGGGAGGTAGAGAGGGAAAGAGGGAGGTGTAGGTAGAGAGGTAAGGGTGTGTTTGAGGGAGATAGGGAGTGGTAGGGTGGGAGGGATAGAAACTAGTAAACTTTCCTTATCTCCCATCACTCTCTCTACCCATATACTATTGTAAAACCCTCTACATGTAACAAACCAGTTGGTTAGTCACCCCTCAGGTCAATTTTACTAGTCAAGCCTTACCTCTCTCTACCTACCTCTCCATATCTCCCTCATGTCCTCTCTCTCCCTTGGACAATGTGTTTTCCAAAAGGGGACAGTGTGTTTTCCAACAAGGGACAGTGTATTTTCCAACAAGGAACAAAAAAATGCTCACATTATTTATAATGTTGGAAAATGCATTGTCCCTTGTCAATTATTTCCTTATGAATTTGTAGTGTTGGAAAACACATTGTCCCCTATGTAGGAAATAATTGACAAGGGACAGTGTGTTTTCCAACATTGCAAATAATGTGAGCATTTTTTTGTTCTTTGTTGGAAAACACACTATCCCCTATTGGAAAACACATTGTCCCCTATTGGAAAACACACTGTCCCCTATTAGTTTTTCCCAATATTGGAAAACACACTGTCCCTTTTTGGAAAACACATTGTCCCTTGTTAGTTATTTCAATTATTGGAAAACACACTGTTCTCTATTAGCTCTTTCCAATGTTGGAAAACACATTGTCCCCTGTTAGTTATTTCCCCTATTGGAAAGCACACTGTCCCCTATTAGTTAAATCCTAATCCATTTGATTTCTTATCTACAAATGAAATCCTATAGACTAATTCCTTTATGTATTTAACATGGTCCGCAATGTCTACCAAAAGTAAAAAAATTCATGGATCATAGTCATAAATTATGGATGTTGGTAAGCCAAAATGGACCCAAACATGAGTGAAGAAAAGATACAAGCATTTATCATGGTGAAATTTTTATGAATGTGATATGATTCTCCTTTTTTGCATTTATATCTAATTATTTTGGGTTGGTATGATGGAGGGGGATGGTGAAAAACTATTTGGAAGAATGATAATACATAATGTATTAACTCAAGAGATTATTCTTTCTCTTGAGAAGTTGAGGAAGGAGCATGTGCACTATGTGCAATGGGAAAATGGAAATGTAGAACTGGAGGCAACATGTACTAGAATGTATAAAATGAAAAAGGGATATGATCTAAAAACACATGAAAAGAAGTAGACCAAAGTGAATGAGATAGATAATGTATTGACTAAAGAGATTCTTCTCATTCTTGAGAAGTTGATGAAGGTGTGTGTGCAATATATGCAATGGGAAAATGGCAATGCAGAAGTGGATAAATTCAAGAGGTTTTGTATTGTGTATCAATTTGTGCAAGAAAAGAAAGTGAGAGATGCTTGTACAAGTGGAGTTGAACAAATGAAGTGAAAGATTATTGAACATAATAATTTCATGGAAAAAATACGATTGGAAATAAATGATAAGGAAAAGGAAAAATTAGATCTAAGAACATAAAAATAAATAGTTGAAAGTGTTGAAACTATAGAAAAACAATAGAAGACTAAAAATAACCACTTAGAAAAGGAAGTAAAAGATAAGAATAATATTTTATCATCAAAAGAAAAGGAGGTTCATGTTGTTGAGAGAGACTTGCAATCTAAAAGACATGAAGTTGACAAAATAAAGACAATAATGTCCAAGGTGTTGCTTATGAAGAAGAGTGCATGTAGACATTAGAAAAAGAGTGTTTGCAAGAAATTGAGGTAGTTCGAAAGTTGAAGACTAATATTAGGCACCTCAATTCTACATTATATATCTCACCTCTCTCTCTCTCCCTCTCTCCCTCACACACATTGAACCTCTCTCCACCTACCCTTCACATTATCCCTCTCTCCCTCCCTCTCTCTCCCTCTCTCTATGCATACCTCTCCCATCCCCTCTCTATATGTGTACCTCTATCCCTCCCACCTTAACACTACATATCTCTCTCCTTCCTGTATTTATCTCTCCATTAGGTTAAACCTTAAACCCTAAACCCTAAACCTAACATATATCATCATTGCATTAATTCATTAGGTTAATTTTAGAATAGAATATAAATTTATTAATCTAAGGGAGAGAGAGGGGGATGCAGGGAGATAGGAAGTGGTAGGGTGGGAGTAATAAAGGGGGAGAGAGAAAGAGGGAAGGAGTGAGATAGGGAGTTGTAGGGTGGGAGGGATAGAGTGAGAGAAAGAGGCAAGGAGGGAGATAGGGAGTGGTAGGGTTGGAGGGAATTGAAGTAGAAATTACAACATTGTTGCCATTGCAAAAGAATTTTTCACATTTGAAATCTTAAGTAGAGTTGCATTTGTAAGATCATTCTCTATTTCAAAATAGAGTTGATTAGAATAAGCACCATACGTTGAAATAATCAAATTATATAGGAGAAGGCATCTTAAATTATATAGGAGAAGGAGGCACTAATGATGAATCAACCTTACTTCTCTCTCTCTCTCTCTCTATACAACCTTAATTCTATTATGAAGGTTGTTTCACCACATCTACCATATCATCCTCCATCTATCTAATATTCATCTATTATTTTATTTCATTATGAGCTACTACTTCCTATTTCTTCAATTTCTTTATTATAAGATCTTTCAACACCATCTTTATGTCTCTCTTTGGGTTAATCCATCATCATAGTTTCACTAATCCATTAGGTTAAACCTTAAACCATAAAACCTAAACCTAACATCTATCATCATTACATTAATCCATTGCATGAAACTATAAATGATCAATGTTATCCATATTTACACTATAATTGATTAATTGAACAATTGAAGGCTCACTTTTACCATGTAATTGATGCAATCATCATAATTAATCATTCAAAATTTCCCTCAAATGTGTTTATAAGGCATGGGGATGAGAGTTTGAAATATTCAAATGCCTTATAAAAGCTATGAATTATTAAAGAAGAAAGTGATAGAGCAACTAGAGTTTTTTTAAACAGTGATGGTATCGATAAAGAACTAGTACAAAGGAGAAGTATCTTTAGAAATATATACAAGACTAAAAATAAGTGTTATAAATTCAAACAATGGAAGTAAATGTATTTTAGCACCAAAAGAGATGGTATAAATTCAAATAGTGTTTTTTCCAAAAGGGGACAATGTATTTTCCAATAGGAGACAGTGTGTTTTCCAATAAGAGATAGTGTGTTTTCCAATAGGAGACAGTGTGTTTTCCAATAGGAGACAGTGTGTTTTCCAATAAGAGACAGTGTGTTTTCCAATAGGGAAATAACTAACAGGGGATAGTGTGTTTTCCAACATTATTTGCAGTGTTGGAAAACACACTATCCCTTGTCAATTATTTTCATAAGGGACAACGTGTTTTCCAACACTGCAAACAATGTTGGAAAACACATTGTCCCTTGTTAGTTATTTCCAATTAGCTATTTTCCTTATGGAAAACACAGTCATTTTTTTGTTCCCTATTAGAAAACACACTGTCCCCTATTGGAAAACACACTATCCCCTTTTGGAAAACACACTATCCCCTATTGGAAAACACACTACAAACTATTGTGTGCTAGCAACTACTCTTCCTGAGTGCTCAAAATTTTCAAAGTTCTCATTTTCCTCTCAAATATCAAGCAAGGATTTATTTATATTGTGAATACTTTCAAGTGTGAAGTTCGCTTCCTCTATCCAAATTGGAGTGCCAACCTGCTAAGACATCCAAAATCCACATCAAATTTATATAATTAAATAAAAGGCTTTGAAACAAAGATTCATAATTGTAACCATAAGCTTTGAAATTTGAAATATATAACATCTCCTCTAGTCATATAGATCACTTTATGAAGTATCTTCTCTAGTCATGCTACTCACTTTCTATTTATAAGTCTGCTCTCTACACCAATAAAAGAAACACAATACCAAAAGGATCGAATAAACATGAATTATCATTTTGGAATTTGATATAGCTAGAATAGAAGATGGATAAATTGCAGCCAAGAATTGGAGGAAAGTTTCAATAATATTAAATTTCAAACATTAGCTTGAATTGATCAGATTGAGGACCAAGTGTGTAAGGCTTCATGGAACATGAACTTGTAAAATAGCCTAGTAAATAACTTTGGATTCATAGGACAAATAATATACTTGCCTTAAACACATGGGCATATAACCTATCTTATGACAATATCTTTCATATAGATGTGATGTGTTGCCTCTAGTTCTATAGTTCTATTTTCCCATTGCACATAGTGCACATGCTCCTTCCTCAACTTCTCAAGAGTAGGAACAATCTCTTTAGTCAATACATTATTTATCTCAATCACTTTGGTCTTCTTCTTTTCAAGTGATTTTAGAGTAGATTCCTTTTTCATTTCATACATTCTACTACTTGCTATGAAGGATAGGCTATGAAATCCCTAATAATTATATGAATCAATTTCTTATATTAAGCAACACACTTTGGTCTTCTTCTACATAATAAGAAAATGTTGGTTGTTGACATTGAGTAATTTCTTATATGAAGCAACATGTACAGTATGAAGTGTGTACTATGAAGGATACCCTATGATATCCCTACTAATTATTTTCTATAAAAAATTGGTCTCCTAAAATCCATTTTGGGTGCCTATTTCCCATAATACACCATCACATCTCTCCCTCCTACTAAGTCCATTTTGGGTCCTTCTATCCTTCCCACCCTACCAATTCATATCTCCCTCCTTCCCTCTTTCTCTCCCTCCCTCTATCCCTCCCACTCTACGACTTCTTATCTCCACCCTCCCCCCTCTCTCTCTCCCTCATACACACACAACCTCTCTTAACCTACCCCTCCTTTCCTCCCTCACTAACTCTCTATACCTATCCCTCCCACACTACCACTCCCTATCTCTCCCCTTCCCTCTATCCCTCCTACCCTACCACTCTCTATACCTATCCCTATCTCTCTCCTTCCATATTTATCTCCCTCCTATCCCTCCCACCCTACGACTTCCTATATACCTCCTTCCCTCTCTCTCTCTCTCCCTCCCTCTCTCCCTCCCTCGATTATGATCTAGTCATAACTACTTTCAAATCTAGGTCTTGGAAAAATAGTATATGACATTCAAATAGTTTATCAAATCACCATCCCTAAAAGTAGGAAGCTTGGAAAACACACTGTCCCTTGTCAATTATTTCCACAAGGGTTGATAGTGTTTTTTCCAAAACTACAACTAATGTTGGAAAACACACTGTCCCCTATTGGAAAATACACAGTGTCATTTTTTTTCCCTGTTGGAAAACACACTATCATTTTTTTGTTCCCTATTGGAAAATACAATGTGCCCTATTGGAAAACACACTGTTGAAAAACACATTGTCTTTGACAACAGGGGACAGTATGTTTTCCAGCATTGGAAATAACTAATAGGGGACAGTGTGTTTTCCAACATTGGAAATAACTAATAGGGGACAGTGTGTTTTCCAACAGGGAATAAAAAATGACAGTGTGTTTTCCAACAAGGGACGGTGTGTTTTCCAACAAGGAACATAAAAATGACAGTGTGTTTTCCAAAAGGGAAATAACTAATTGGAAATAACTAATAGGGGACAATGTGTTTTCCAACATTACTTGCAGTGTTGGAAAACAAATTGTCCCTTGTCAATTATTTCCACAAGGGACAATGTGTTTTTCAACACTGCAAATAATGTTGGAAAACACATTGTCCCCTGTTAGTTATTTCCAATTAGTTATTTCCTTGTTGGAAAACACACTGTCATTTTTTGTTCCCTAATTGGAAAACACATTGTCCCCTATTGGAAAACACATTGTCCTTTGTTGGAAAAAACACTATTGGAAAACACACTGTCCCTTGTCAGTTATGTAATGAAGTCCACCTTAAAATTTTAGAACAACTATTTGGTATAGTAAAAATGGCATTTCACTTTTCTTCATTTGATCGAAACGAAAAAATGCTCACATTATTTGCAATGTTGGAAAACACACTATCCCTTGTCAATTATTTCCTTATGAAAAATTCTCACATTATTTCTAGTGTTGGAAAACATATTGTCCCTTGCCAATTATTTTCTTATGAAAAATTCTCACATTATTGCAGTGTTGGAAAACACATTGTCCCTTGTCAAATATTTCCTTATGAAAAGTTTTTGATTCATACACACCAACAATGTAATAAAGTCCACCTTAAAATTTTAGAACTATTTGGTACAGTAAAAATTTTTTATGGATCGTAGTCATAAATTATGGATCTGTTGGTAAACCAAAATGGACCCCAACATGAGTGATGAAAAGACACAAGCATTTATCATGGTGATATTTTTATGAATGTGATATGATTCTCTTTTTTTGCACTTAGATCTAATGTTTTTTTTTTCCTTATCATTTATTTCTAATTATATTTGTTCATGGAATTCTTAAGTTCAAGAGTCTTTGAAATCATTGTTTAACAAAACTCTTTTCATGATAAATGATAATGAAAAGGAAAAATTAGATCTAAGTGCAGAAAAAGAAATAGTTGGAAGTGTTGAAACTATAGCTAAACAATAAGACTAAAATTAACCACTTAGGAAGTGTGTACTATGTGCAATAGGAAAATAGCAATGCAGAAGTGGATAAATTCAACATACTAGTCTTCCTTGTTGATTTACTAATGCTCCTCCCACCCTACCACTACCTATCTCCCTCACACACACACACACAACCTCTCTCCACTTAGCCCTCCCTCTCTCCCTAACTCTCTCTATATCCATCTCTCTTAATTGGTTTATGAAACTTGAAACCGGTACATTATCTATCTCATTCACTTTTTTCTACATCTTTTGAAGTATTTTTAGAGTAGATTCATTTTTCATTTCATTTATTCTAGTACTTGCACATAATAATTGTGTGTTGTAAAACACAATGTCGGTTTCCATTATTTCATTTTACATGTTCGAAGTTAAATAATGGAGAGTATGGGGGGTTATAGTTTAGGGATACATAAAAATAACCAAATTGATACTACATACATGGTGACTACTTTAATCGATACAGAGACCCTTATCTAGTTTAAAATCCAAATATTCTATACCCCTTATCTAAAATTATGTACCCTTTTAAGCCATCTCCTATTTATAAAACTATTTTTCTCACATGACACATAATTTAAGTCAAGGATCTTGTATATCCCCTTAATCCATCCTCTTAGGAATAGAGGGATAGAGGGATAGGGGGAGGGAGAGACATGAAGAGGTAGGTAAAGAGAGGTAAGGTTGAAGTAATAGAGGTATTAGGTGTTTTAGAGAAGATTCCTTTTTCATTTCATGTATTCTAATACTTGATGCCTCTAGTTTTGCATTTCTATTGGCACATTGAACATAGTGCGCATGCTCCTTCCTCAACTTCTCAAGAGTAAGAATAATCTCTTAAGTCAATACATTATATATTATCATTCTTCTAAAACATTTTTCACCATCACCATTTATCATAGCAACCCAAAAACATTATCCTTATAGATCCTCCATCCTATAATCCATTTTGGGTGCCTATTTTCCACAATCAACCATCACATCTCCCCCTCACACTAATTCCATTTTGGTTATATTTTTTTCTTGCACCTTACCTCTCTGTAGCTACAGGTCTCTCCCTCCCTCTTTCCATCTATCTCCCTCCCTCTTTCCCTCTCTATCCCTCCCTCCCTCTCCCTCTCCCTCCTTCCCTCTCTCTATATGCACTCACCCTCTCCCTCATGACCTACCTTTCCCTCAATCCATCCCACACACCTCTCTTTCTACCTATCTCTCTGTCCTTCCCAACTCCCCCTCTCTACTTTCCCTATCTCCCATCACTCTCTCTACCTACCTATCCCTCTATTCCTTCAACCTTACCTCTCTTTACCTACCTCTCCATGTCTCTCCATCCTCCTATCCCTCTATCCCTCTATACCTCTCTCCACCTATTGGAAGAGGAAGGTTAGGAAGGATGGTGAGAGAGGAGTGATAGAGTTAAGTATAGAGGATTGTATTTATTCCATGGAATTCTTAAGTTCAATATGGAGTTTTAGTTAATACATTTTTTTTACCAATGTTTTCCATATTTGCATTGTAAATGATTAATTGAATAAACTGAATAATGAACTGATGAAACTATAAATGATTAATGTTATCCATATTTACACGATAATCGATTAATTAAACAATTGAAAAAGGCTCTTTTTACCATGTAATTGATGAAATCATCGTAATTAATCATTCATAATTTTCCTCAAATGTGTTTATAAGGCATGTGGATGAGAGTTTGAAATATTCAAATGCCTTAGTAAAGAAGAAAGTAATAAAGCAACTAGAGTTTTTCAAATAGTGATGGTATTGAAAAAGAACTAGTACAAAGGAGAAGTTTTTCAAATAGTGATGGTATTGATACACATTTTTGCATAGGTGCCAAATAATCTTGTTGAGTATTGCATATGTATTTTTTTTTTTGGAGGATTTTAGCCCATGTAAGATGCACAATTTTGCATAGGTACCAAATAATCTTGAATCCAAAAGATTTATTTTGGATGGAAATTATTCTTGTACCTATTCAACTATTTGACCTACATACATTTTCACAAGGAACTAATGGTATTTTATTTTCTTTTGGGGATCTTTACCATAAAAAAATATTCATTCATTTTTATAGTCTTACTTTAGTTCAGGTTTATGTCCCATTCCATCCCTATGAAAGGTTGTTATTGATTTAATGAAATTCCTATCTCCCTAACTCCCTCTTTCTCTCCCTCTCTCTATCCCTCCCACCCTACCACTTCTTATCTCCATCCTTCCCCCTCTCTCTCCCTCACACACACACACAACCTCTCTCCACCTACCCCTCCTTCCCTCCTTCCCTAACTCTCTTTATACCTATCCCTCCCACCCTACCACTCCCTATCTCCCTCCTTCCCTATATCCCTCCCACCCTACCACTCTCTATACCTATCCCTATATCTCTTCTTCCCTCTTTCTCTCCCTCATATCCCTCCCACCCTACCAATTCCTATCTCCCTCCTTCCCTCTCTCTCTCTCTCTCTCTCCCTCCCTCTCTCCCTCCCTCTATTATGATCTAGTCATAACTACTTCCAAATCTAGATCTTGGTAAAATAGTTTATGACACTAAAATATTTTATGAAATCATCCATCCCTAAAGTATGTTTCTTTTTGTCCTTCATCATAGTGCAAGTATTCTCTTTATACAAATGTATGAGTTTATTCTTATACTACCATGACCAAGATTCCCAAAAATAAATAACATATATCCTTTAACATGATGCAATACTTCCTCATGATATGTACCTATCTTAAATTTTAACTTTATATTTGTAGTGTTGGAAAACACACTATCCCCTATCGTTTATTTCCTTATGAAAACACACTCCCTCTCTCTTTAACTATCTGACCTATTATCACACCATACCTTGCATGTATATTTATTATAAAATCAATTTCCACCTTAAGGAAAGGATCGACAGATAACTTGGTCATGAAAAGGAAGATCATTGTCTTTGAGAGAGTAAGTATACCTCTCCCATCCCCTCTCTATATGTGTACCTCTATCTCTCCCACCTTAACACTACATATCTCTCTCCTTCCTCTATTTATCTCTCCCTCCCCCTTAGCACTAAATATCTCTCTACTTCCTCTATTTCTCTCTCCATTAGGTTAAACCTTAAACCCTAAATCCTAAACCTAACATATATAATCATTGCATTAATTCATTAGGTTAATTTTAGGCTAATATAAATTTATTAATATAAGGGAGAGAGAGGGGGATGTATAAAGATAGGAAGTGGTAGGGTAGGAGGTATAGAAAGAGGGAAGGAGTGAGATATGGATTTGTAGGGTGGGAGGGATAGAGTGAGATAAAGAGGCAATGAGGGAGATAGGGAGTGGTAGGGTGGGAGGGAATTGAATTAGAAATTATAACATTGTTGCCATTGCAAAATAAGTTTTCACATTTGAAATCTCAAGTAGAATTGAAGTCCTAAGATCTTTCTCTATTTCAAAATAGAGCTTAGTAGAATGAGAACCATACATTGAAATATTGAATCAAATTCTATAGGAGAAGGAATCTTAAATAATATAGAAGAGGGAGGCACTAATGATGAATCAATCTTACTTCTCTCTCTATATATATATACAACCTTAATTCTATGATGAAGGTTGTTTGAATACATCTACCATATCATCCTCCATCTATCTAATATTCATCTATTATTTTATTTCATTATGAACTACTACTTCCTTTTTCTTCAATTTCTTCATTATAAGGTCTTTCAACACCATCTTTATGTCTCTCTTTGGGTTAATCCATCATCATCGTTGAATTAATCCATTAGGTTAAACCTTAAACCATAAACCATAAACCTCACATCTATCATCATTGCATTAATCCATTGCATGAAACTATAAATGATTAATGTTATCCATATTTACACTATAATTGATTAATTGAACAATTGAAGGCTCACTTTTACCATGCAATCATCATAGTATACTATATTAGGGTGTATCATATTGTCCCCTATCAATTATATCCTTATAAAAAGTTTATTGTTGCATACACACCAAGAATACAATGAATTCCACCTTCAAATTTATAACAAATCTTTGGTATAGTAAAAATGGCATTTCACTTCTTCGATTGATTGGAACAAAAAAATGTTCACATTATTTGTATTGTTCGAAAACACATTGTCCCTTGTCAATTATTTCCATATGAAAAATGCTTGCATTATTTCCTAGAAAACACACTTTCTCCTATCAATTATTTCCATATGAAAGATTCTCACATTATTGGAGTGTTGGAGAACACACTGTCCCTTTATCAGATATTTCCTTATGAAAAGTTTTTGATTTGTACACACCAACAATGTAATGAATTCCACCTTAAAATTTTAGAATAACTATTTGGTACAATAAAATTAGCATTTCATTTTCTTCATTTGATTGAAATAAAAAAATGCTCACATTATTTAGAGTGTTTTCCAACATTGGAAATAACTAACAGGAGATAGCATGTTTTCCAACATTGGAAATAACTAACCGGGGACACTGTGTTTTCCAACATTGAAAATATGATTGGAACGAAAAAATGCTCACATTGTTTGCAGTGTTGGAAAACACACTGTCCCCTGTGTAGGAAAAGTGGACAAGGGACATCATTACAATGTAAGATGTCTAGAAATAACAAATAGGGATAATGTGTCTTCCAACAGGGGACAATGTGTTTTCCAACATTGGAAATAACCTACATGGAACAGTGTGTTTTCCAACAAGGGATGGTGTGTTTTCCAGTAGGGAACAACGTGTTTTCCAACATTGGAAATAACTAATAGGGGACAGTGTGTTTTCCAACAGGGGACAACGTGTTTTCCAACATTGGAAATAACTAATACCTGGGACAATGTGTTTTCCAACAGGGGACAGTGTGTTTTCCAATAGGGAACAAAAAAATGCTCACATGTTAGAAAACACACTGTCCCTTGTCAATTATTTCCTTATGAATTTGCAGTGTTGGAAAACACATTGTCCCTTGTTAGTTATGTAATTCCACCTTCAAGTTTTAGAACAACTCTTTAGTTACAATAAAAATGACATTTCACTTTCTTGATATGACTGGAACAAAAACATGCTCACATTGTTTACAGTGTTCGAAAACACACTGTCCCCTGTGTAGGAAAAGTGGATAGGGGACATCATTAGAATGTAAGATGTCTAGAAATAACAAACATGGAACCATTTGTTTTGTAACATTAGAAATAACTAGTAGGGGATAGTGTGTCGTCACTATATTCTAATGATGTACCCCTTGTTTATATGATGATAACATTAATTTGGTAGAACCCAAAAAATTTGTGGCACATCTTTCGTCAATAATACAAATTTTATTGCCTACCTATTACATAGACTTTGTGTTAGTAAACACAACTCATTAATACTTTACGTGATTTATAACCATCTAGATATGGTTTGAGTGTATATTGTATATTTCATGCATAAAATTACAAATTACCCCTATCGTGTGAATCCAACATTTTAGAAATTCAAAAAAAAAAAATCGTAGTACTTTGGATACTAGTGTATGACATTAAGACTATCTCTATTTTTTCACCCATGGTTTCATGTTGCTTTGGATGTTGATATAGGACAATAAGATTACCTACATCGTAACATTTCTATGCTCTAAGTGTTCTATTTGTCCATTTTCACCCATGTGCTTTCTTCTTTATGTTATGAAATTTTATTTCGACATATCTTTGTTTAAGTTTGTTAGTTGTTATGTGGCACATATTTTCTCTTTTACTTGTTGTTATTTAGTAGTTACACAATTTCAAATGCATACTTTGTTTTTAGTAATAGCACTACTAACTATCCTACAATTTCAAATGCATACTTTGTTTTTAGTAATAGCACTATGACCTATCTTATCATTTCAAGTGCATACTTTGTTTTTAGTAATAACACTACAAACTATCTTATAATTTCAAGTGCATACTTTGTTTTTTTTTTAATAACACTACAAACTATCTTATGTTAGAGCACAATCAACCATGTCAAAAAATTTAAGCAATTTTATTTTGTTAAAAACAAAACATTTGGCCACCATGTGGTAAGATGCTTTGAGGAGAACATAAAATAGAGAGGGAAAAAGACATTTGATCTATTCTTGAAGAGGATAAAATTTTGTACATGAAAATTTTATCTATTGATCACATCAATTTTACAAAGTTTAGATGTAAAAATCTATGCTACATGGAAAGGTTATCATCTCCAAAGATTTTATACAATTCAAGATCATAGAAATAAGTTATATGTTCCTCTAATAGGAAGACCAAACCCTAAATGTCAATGACCCATTCTCTACAATGAGATATTTTATGCATTTACAACAATTTCAATAATGACTACTCTTCCTAAGCACTCAACGCTTTCAAAGCTCTCATTTTCCTCCCAAATCTCAAAAAAGGGTTCCTTTACATTGTGAGTGCTTTCAAGTATGAAGTATGCTCCCTTTGTTCGAATGGGAGTGCCAACCTATTAAGACATCCAAAAACAACATCAAATTTATATAGTCAAATAAAAGAACAATATTTTTTAAATAATTTATTAAATTCATGTCAAAGAATCTTACCAAAATAGTATGCAAAACCATACATTTTCTTGTTGCTATATTTCTAGGACTATCATCAAAGAAAATATGCCAAAGTAAAACAAAAAACTTAATAAAATTTAAAACAAATTCAAGATTTTAGTATTTCACTTATATATTTACCTTTCCTGGTAATTAATTTTACTTTAACAATGAAGACAAACATCAATAGAATTAATTCAAGAATGAGGCCAAAAGAAATCCTAACCTATTGACTTGTGCTCATCATCTAACGACAACTCTGAAGAGCCACCATGTG